>OY982574.1:6338800-6497487 GCA_963859945.1 Euplagia quadripunctaria
CCATCTCCCAGTGATACTTTTTCTTCTAGATCTTATAAAATCGAATGTATTGTCCACTATAACACGGCAATGTGCCCATTTACACAAATAATGGGAGTTCTCGATACACAACTTCGTATTTTCCAGGGAACCTCCGAAATTGAACGTAAAACCCGGCGACAACAAAGGATTTCGAAGATTCACTATCCTTCTTGTAACTGTGGCCAGGTTTTAGTACGGTTCATACCTGACATACAATATTAAGGCGACAAGATGAAACTTTTTTCATATCTATGTTTGTTCAAATTTTAGATTCTCTTTTAAAAATTAAATAAAAGTAAATTAAATTTTTTTGTTTTATCCGGTAGAAAAATCACTTCATTTTTCCCAAACAAGCGATGCTTTTGTATGTTGTGTCCGGCAACCGCTTGTATTATATCCCAAAACATTACAAGCAAATCAATAGAACTGTTCTTAAATAATGCACATACAAACGTATACAATTTAGTTTTATTTATACTGAAAAGACTTTAAATATATATTTTAAGTTTACAAAATCCTAAGACAAAACCTTGTTTTTACCAAAATACATGCTAACAATTCCATGTACAGTATTCAGGCACGCGTCATCGACCACGATCAGTCATTTGTTCCTTTTTCCGATTGTTTGTACACCGAAGACGGTCCGTTGTAATTTGTTGCTATCTTGTCCACACTTGGCCAAGTTTACTAAACGGTATATCGCAACAATCAATTTGGCAACCATTATTGGTGTGTTGTTTTATTCATGTTTTGAAACCGTCTCACCGTCCGAGTGCAATACGTACCTATAATATAAGCATCTAGTAGTTTACGTGCATCCATTCCGTTTTACGATTCTTTTATTGTTCAACCGTTTTATAGTTTATGTAGCCTTTCTTATATGGATCATGTTTATGGGATTCTATTCAACATACCGTAACGTTGCTGTTATAACTCGTGAATATAGCTCCTGGATTGGTCGTAAGCTGGGTTCTTCTTTAGAGTAATTATCTTTTTGATATCTTGTTCAATACATAACTTGAAAGCAGCTGACTGTCGTCATCTTGACGTTAAACGACCATTTACATGGGGCACACTGAAAGTTCTACGCTCCTGGCCGCTCACTAATGTTTGAATTTCGAATTTTATATTTTTTAAACATAAGAAACTTAATATAAAAAAAAAAAATTGCCGGGAAATCGCGTGTCTATTGTTTTTTATCACAAGTTGAAGTTCGTCGTCGTTTGACGGATGGATGGACTTCTGATCGGATGGACTGCTGCCGGACCTATTGTGTTCCTTTTAACTATTTTATAACAAAGGCACTGCGGAAAATGAATTAATTACTAGGAGTTATTTCCTGCTAAGTTGTATTATTAAATACTAGCTTTGCTCGCGTGAAAGTTATACATATTTCTGTCCCTCAGAGACAGTACTTCACTTTTATTACTTACATATTTTTTCCTACAAATATATACTTACATACCAAGCATATAACACTCACCGACTCACAAACACACACCCTCTCTCACACACGACGACGATAGTAAAATGTCATGTTAGCAACTAAGTAGTAGTTTACAATTCTATTTTTTTGTTTGTCTATTCTTTTATGTTTCTTAATTAACACTGTGTTCGTCAATATGTTTATAGTGTGTGCGAGGACGCTGGTACCCTAAACACAAGTTAAATCTTATTCTGGGTGCCAGAGTTCATCGTAAATACTATATGTCGTGTCTGTGAAAAAACAAAATAACTTTTAGTCTGGATAAAGGAACCCTATGTCGTATTCTTTATCCCCGACAGCGTGTATGCAAAATTTCATCATGATCGGCCGAGTAGTTAATGCCTGAAAGTATAACAAACAAACGCGATAATAATAGAGGATGTGTTTACTTAACTATTAATGAACACTTTTTTCTCTTTCAGTAATCATATTAATCATCATTTAAAATCGATTCATCTGCAGCCAACACGCACAAACAATAATCTGCGTAATGTAATTGTTTAATGTTCTTAAAACAACACTTAATGAAAATCTATCAGTCTTGTTATACAGACCAGATGTCTAGCCCCATTATGCAAAGCTAGAAAGACAGCTGGTTTATTTAATCAACTTGGTCTAAAATATCGCGAATTCAACCCGTTTTCATTACATTTGCTTTATGTCTGTGCCAATGAAGACGTACAAGTTAAATAGTAGCATAGGATACATTTTATTGCTACTCATAATTAGCGAACACCTACCTTCTCAAATGTCCTTATGCCATTTGTGTGATATTTGGAATTGCTCATGGATCATTACCGCCAAACATTACTGAAAACGTAATTAATTAATTCCCATATTTAATTCCCGGCACCATAATTATATATCATGGAACGTAAAAGTTTAAAAGTAAGTATTAAAACGGTTTAAATGTTTAGGTCTGTACCTAAATGTAGGCGGTACATGCGAGACGCTACTCAAATATAAATTTAATTAAATTGCGAGAGTATTATTTGTTTACCTTGTCAGTTACAAAACATTAACAGCTAATTAAAAAATATTCAAACCCTCAAAAGTTAAACAAAATAAACGGCATCCAGGACGTATATCCAAGGACGTTTCCAGAAAGATCAGAATGAGTTTGAAAACCAAATACGTCACATTCAGTACGTCACGTGCTGTACTAGTGGAACGGGAAAGTGAGGTAATTGAATTCTAAGGCATAGGTTACATGAAATTGATGAAATATTTATGATTTGTATATTTAAAAAAAAATTGTTTTGTTTGTCTTGGTGGTGAGGGGTTAGACGCAGTCGGTGCACTTGACCATACCTAAAATCCTAAACATCCCTTAAATTCCCTTACGTCACATGTCCTAATAAATCTGTGATTAAGAATAAGTAATTAGGAGTAAATATTGAACATAATAAAGACCGTTTTGTTAAATAATTATTAAGGTAAAACTGAGTTTAAGTTTACTATATATACATTTATTGTGTGTTTCTTTCGTGCCATAGAAATTGTATTATTTTGAAGTTAAAATATAATTATATAATAGCACTTACACGTCTGAGGATAGTGTTTATATTTTATTGAAATGTCTATTATGTTTATATTGATATAACAAAGGTAATTTTTGAAATGTATTGTATTTTCATTTAAAAAAAACGAAATACTTCGTGGCGCTTTGGAATTCTCTAGTGGAAACATAAGTTTTAAATCATTTTTTTTTCGGAATTTCGTAATAATTTTGATATAAATATACTTCTATTAAAATGTATATTAATTACCAAACGCATTTAATCACAATTAAATGTAAACAATTATTTTTTTCGAAGTCTAATTCCCATTACGTGACGTGCAAATTTTCTGAAAAACGCCCATAACTTAAGCTTTCCGTAGCATTACAGGTCAACATATAATACTGGACGCGTGTAGCTTGATGTCGTTTTCATGTATTTTTTTTAAATTTGTATCCTGTACTGTTAAACAATTTTAGCTTTTTGCACTTTTGCTATACATAAACTAAGTATTTTAAATTTCACGTTTTTGTGTTCGCGAAATATTCTTTAAATAGCTCGTACAAAGAATTCTTTTCAAATATTAATATATCCTACTATCCTACTAATATTATAAACATGAAAGTTTGTGACGTTGTATGGATGTTTGTTACTCTTTCACGCAATAACTACTGAACCGATTGCGATGAAACTTGGTATGTAGATAGCTGGACACCTGGATTAACACCTAGGCTACTTTTTACCATAATATTAGTAGGATCTAGACACGCGGAAGCCAAGTTCAAGAAAAAGGAACTGGCGACGCAGCGGCCGTGTGTTATATTACACAATATAATATACATTTATCAGCTTACCACTCGGGGACCAAATGGCCTGCCCTGAAAGGAATATAAATATTCTATGGACCAGCAGAAAGTATTTGTTGTGGCTTTTGGAAGCTGGTAACATTAACTACCAACATTGACGCGAAATAACATATGGTGTTGCCATGCGTATAAAAACCTTTTTTTATTATGAACGAGATATTCATAAACTATCAGAATAAATCGTTTATAACACAATACTTCGTGAAGAATTCTTGTCGTTACTCAAGATTTGAAGAAGATTTGCGTTACTTTTTAGGTTACGTTACTGAAATCTACACTTAGTTATGGTAAAATATCGTAAGATCTTTGTTTCTTTTTCGAAGTACTCGTATCTTCTATAGTTGCTGGCTATAGTGCTGGTGGTATAAATCCCGAGAGATATAAAAACGGGACATATAGAGATGTCCCGTTTTTATATCTCTCGGGCCGGATCTTTCGCAACGCTAGACCACTGTGTTTAACCTTGACCTTGGATAAGACATAGTCGCCACCGAAAAACTTATACTGCTGAACAGAGACATATACATACAGAGATATATACATTATACATTAACAATGATATTAAAGTTTTATTCAAAGGTCCTGAATCCGTTGAACAGCAAAGCTATATAAACAAAAAAATTTGTTATTTAATGGTCTTGGAAATAGTGAGTTTCATAAAAACCTGTTATGTTAGGTAACTTTTGGAACGATTTATCGTTTTTTGTCTGGTATGGCTCTAACTTCAGGCGTTAAAAGGAGGTAAATAAATCTTTTCAATATATTTTCAAACGTAGTTAAAAGTACTAAAATGTCGTGTTTTCGTGTATTTATTAAGAAATATGTTTTAAACCTATTGCTAGATGTCATATCGATTGGATGTAATATGCATTTTTGCATGTCACATACAAAAACATTGCTGTACCAAGATCAATATTATATTCAATATATCAAGATTTTCAGTACTTCACCAACATTCACAAGAAACTGATTCGATTGTCAAAATAAAAAGTTTCTTTTTATTAGACGTCAAAGCGGTAGCGGTATGTCGAAGATATATTACCTATGTAATAACTACGGGTGATATCATACCTCAATATTAACAAATCATCCAAACTAATTTTATAAAGCTAAATAGTTTGTTTGCTTAAACGCGCTAATCTCAGGAACCACTAGTTCGAATTGAAAAATTATTTTAGTGTTGGATAGCCCATTTATCGAGGAAGGCTACATAACATCACGCTAAGACCTAAGGAGCGGAGCAGTGACCATAAATGCAGGTGAAACTGTGGGAAGGGCTAGTTTAGTATAAGTGTCTGGTTTGGTGACATAATAAATTAATTATAATCTTTTAGAAAAAATACAACCGTCTTCAATATGTCTAAATTATGCTACTTGAGACGTTTAGCTGTAGCTATTTTGCTCCCTTGGACTTTTTTTAAATTTTAATGGAACCGCACTGTCGATATAAACTCTAATCATTAAATAAACATCTGTCCAATTTGTCAGCGATATCGTGTAACAAACAACAACAGAAAAATATCTGTCAATAAAGTCATCTTTTATAAGGAATCTTTTTAAAAAAATTACAATAATAATCATTTATTTCAGGCTGCATAAGCCTATAGATAAATACCTTATTCTAAATATACATACTAAAACATTTTGTGTTAGTAAATATAACTTAAAACTAAGTTAGTAACACTTCACTACTTGCACTAAGTCTTTATGCGGTTCATTGGTACTTGTTCGTGGAAGCGACGGAATACCACACCTTGCGGCCAAAAGTTTTCATCTAACACTTAGTGCAGATAACAGTTGGGTACTCGCACCACGAACGCCTTGAAGTTGACGTTGCGGCGCGATTCAAGCAACAGAACTGCACTCTCGGCGCGTAATTCAGCTTCTGGCATACCTACTAGGCGATCTTTTTTGGCTCATTGGTGTAATGTAGCCGAGAGATGTACACTGGGGTGTTTGGTGCAGTGGCTTTACATTAGGGTCCACAGGGCCTGGGTGTCTTCTCCTTTGCACAGTCGCGAAATCTTCATCAGCCCGAATCTTTGTCTTTATATGCAAGGGCTTAGCCACCTGTTATTCGTTAAATAGTTTTTTTTTTATATCGAGTATTGGAGACTACCCCTCGAGTTTATTTTACGTGTAAATCCTTCTAGGTACGAACCACCGTGGGTACGACATAGCATAGTGTCGCAGTTGAACTAACCACACAGTGTCAACAACAAACCTATCGTGCGGTACACGGGTAATCAGGCAACGAAGTACCCAATCCCTAACAGATCCAGGCTATAATTTCTGCGAGCTCATCTATTTTGAAGATACTGAATCGTCCTTCCCTCACGAGCAGAGTTTGCGAGAGACTCGAGCGAATCGCCACCGGTGTGTGACGCACAAATATTGTATGTTAAGGTTTTTAAGATTAAGATATAGTTATGATAATGTTAGTAGTAAATTACGTGAAATTATCAACTTTTAACCAAATTAATGACTCACAGTTGGTTGATGTAGGATTTGATAAAATACAAACATAATTTTAATTTCTAACTAGCATTATTTTATATTATATTCATGATTTCAAATTTACGCGAATCCCCTTTCAGCATTTTTTTTTTGTTTCCCGAATACAATATAATATTACGTAATTGGGACTCGTAATGCTTTTACTCAAACAAAAATTAATGTAACATAGTCACGCGATTTAAGCCACTGTATTTGTTCTTTCATCATTTTGAATTCCAATATTTTTGTTTGACATTTATGTTTCAAGTTTCGATAGACTTAATGAACGGTTTATAGATTAATGTCTATTTCATTATTTAAAGTAGTAGTAAAGTTAATTAGATTAACCACTTACGTTAATTGTCAATAAGCAATTTAATAAAACAACGAATACTTAGAAACTGTAACACAATATTTGATAAGCAAAACATCGATGTCTATATTTGTAGACTAGCCGTCCCCCGCAGTTTCGCCTGCGTTTATGGACACTGCTCCGCTCTTATTGGTCGTAGCGCGATGTTATATAGGCCATAGCTTTCCTCGATAAATGGGCTATCCAACACTAAAATAATTTTTCAATTCGAACCAGTAGTTCCTGAGATTAGCCCGTTCAAGCAAACAAACAAACAACTCTTCAGCTTTATAATATTAATATAAATACGTCTGTGGCATCGTAGTTCCTAAATTGATTAGGTTTACAGAGGCAAACAAAGTGCGAGTGACGCTGACGTAATATCGTTGTAGATAGAACATGGCAGTGCTGGTGAGAAAGATGATGACATAGCTGAACGTACAGAGCTTTTTCAAGGAACTCGAAAACTTTGCCCTTAGAACCTAGGGCAATTCGGTTCCGTTCCATACTTTAACTTTTAATGCACTAGTGACTAGTTATTTACATTACTGGATTCCTACACATAGTGAGGATTCCACGAACTATGCATTTTTCAGCTAAAACAAAGGTCAGGTGTCTTAAAGTGGTAACTAATAAACTTTTAACATATAACATGCCAGGGTATGCGGTTTATGCTAATAGAAACACAAGCCGTTTTGATGTCTCTATATGACCTTTCAACCACCCAGAGACGCTCCGAAGCTCATCTATAAACAGACCGTCGAAGATTGCTCAATCCTATTAGCGAATGCACATGATAAGTTTCTATAAGTCTTTGAAATTCCGAAACAAGTATTTGATCAGTAACCGAGATTAATGCCTACAATGTATTGACACAAAATGAGCGATATTAAACAGGTGCTTAGAGAATCTGATAATATAATGGCAGGTCTGTATCACACTCTTTTATCTACCACTTATAAATGATAAAAAAATTTAACTTTGAGACAGGTTACTATTTAGGTTCTCCTAAAAATTGAGCTTTTTTAACCGGCTTTATAAAAGAGAATTTCTCTAAATAGAGGTGTATAATTTATAAATAACGTAGTTTCTTAGGTTGCTATTAAGAGGAGGTTTTCTAGTCAAAGTACACTAATTAGAACTTACCATTACTTAACTTACTTGGTAAATTAATTATTTAAATACCACTAGACACTCGGCTTCGCGTTGCTGTGTCTAAATAGTTTGCAAAAAAAAAAATATTGTGACTATAAATTGTATAAAACTATCCTGTGCTGTCCCCAAGTTGGACCAAATTGCACAGTGTGCAAAATTTCATTAAAGTCCGTTCATGAGTTCATCGCGGACAAACAACGTGACACGAAATTTTTATATATAAAGAATTTTATATACATATAAAGACATAATTTACAGTACTAGTATTTCAAAATATTAAAATAGTTTTTAATAAATCTTATTTATAAGAACATGCCGATGATAGTATTAAAAATAACGATTTGTTTTGCATTTGAATTTGTTGTTGTTGCAATTCTCTGTACTCTGTTATAATTTTCTGTTTCGAATAACGTTTTTCTTATACCAACATTCACGTAATTTGTATAATATTGGAATTTACCTTCTATGTCCTCCCTACTTATTAATTGAACCGTAATGTCATTTGTCAATTACTGTAAATGGTATCTGTTATTTTTACACAGAGCGTATTAACTCAATGGTAAGGTGTTAGTAATGTGAGCTTGATAGACAGTCTAGGAAATTCAACTAATTTTCGTGTTAAAAGAACTACGCTTTTAGAACCGCAGTTTACTTTTTAACACCGCAGTTAATGCGAATGGTTAAAGCTTTTTATGTGGGAAATGTGTAACTAGGGCGAAAGACTTCGCGATGTGAAGTAAACATGTTGAAAAATTGGGGCAGCTAGAAATGTCGTAAGACAGAATAAATTGCACAAAACTACCCACTGTGTAATCATGAGTCATAGTAATCCGATATTATCACTTTTCAATTAATGAAATGGAGTTTAAACATTTAGAGTTTACTTAATTAATGAGAGTAGACTTAAAGCAATATTTAGTGTTCATGTTGTCTTATTTAACATTGACACAGGTTTAATTAATCCTTAGCTGAACTAAAATCTAAGAAATGTTATATCAAATAGTGTAAACAGAGTGATGAGACTTACATGAGCAATTCTCTAGTTATTTTTCAATTAGCACATACATGAATATGGTGGATATTTTCTCTCTTTAGCAGTATAGGTTAGATTACCCAGTGATAGAGTGATTAGAGATTTGTTTTGAGTTTTTAATAAGGTTGTAAGTACATTCAAAGAGCTATTTAAATTGGTCCATTCATTTTAAAGAAGACGGCAGGTTTTTTAGTGTGTGGACTTTGAGAGGCCCACATAACTCCGTGGCCGTGAAGCAAGGACATCTTTTAATTCCTGGCGGCGTATTTTTGAAGCTCCATATATTTGAAAAAAAAACAGATAAGAAGCCAAAAGACAGACAAGCTTGTGTATGTTTGCAAGCAAACAGTGCAATGCAAAGTCACCTTGAACTTATCCCGTTTACATTTCTCTTGCGCTAAGTGCTGTAATATTCACCATTGTTTGTTTTGTTTTTACGCTGTAATTGTTTCTGTCTGCTGGGGAGATCAACGTTTTCAATTGTTTCAATTGAAACAAATAGACCATTTACTATTTTTTTTAAATTTTATAGCTAAATAAGTTATGCAAGTGAGTTTGTAATGTGATAACATCTTACCACCGATTATTAAGATGTTATTAATCTGTCGTGACACCAAATTAGCGTCATCTGGCCTGTTGGCCTAGTGGGTAGCGACCCCGACTGCTATGCTATAGGTCGTGGGTTCGATTCCCACCCGAGACTGGGTGTTCTTTGTGTCCATTGTTTGTATGTTTGTAAAGCCCCCACGACACAGGAGTAATTCCTAATGCGGGAGTTGCCTTTCTATAAAAAAAAAAATTTAGCCAAAGAAAGCTGAACTAACTCGAACCACTGATTTTAAACAGTCCTAGTCTAGTTTAACAATATAATCCTATTTAGAGTTTATTCCTGATGTGTAAATTAAGTATTACAATTACCTAACTACTAACAACTCGTTATCGTAATATTGTTTAATGCCGCGTTCCAATAAACAAAAAACGATTCGTTTTGCTTACGGACGGTAAAATTTTCATTGAAAATTCAACGAAATTTTACCGTCCGTAAGCAAAACGAATAGTTTCTTGTTTATTGGAACGTGGCATATATATAGCTACTATAGATATATTTTTACACAAAAGACTTGCACTCGATAGCCAAACGACATTGTTAGGCATGAAGGTTGGCGATTGCAAAAGACCGGAAGCTTGAGCACCCGAGAGCTCCAGATAATGGCGTAAAAAGAAAGATAGCCATAGGTCTCGTAGATAGCCAGTTATTTAATAATAATTATGGATGAAAGCAGTCTTGTTGTTTAGCTTTTGCATTACGTTGCGTAGAACATTAACTCTATAGGGATTAGCTCCTTGCTGTATTACACAGTGACGATTTGAACGCGTTAAATGAGCAATCACGTAATAAATATTGACTGTATTATTATAAATAATTTCGGATCTATTATTTCATTTACAAGTATGTGCGTTTTCCCTTGTTTTTATTATTTCCTGTGTACAAATCATCACTGCATTTTATCAATGTGGATATCCGATGTCCGATAGCCACAAGGAATTAAACCTTAATAGATTTCTTATTGCTGATATGATAAATAAAATGGCTAACATGATAACGATGTTGATGAACTTTTACGCGAGTTCAAAGTCAAGTATCATTGACGAATTTAAGAATTTAGCGAGATTAAAAGAGTGTTTACTTGACAATATTTGTGCTTGTGGTTTTTACAGATCTTATCGACTTCATTTTCACAAAAAATATTGCCTTTTTCAAAACATTATAAGATCATACAAATTCACTAGATACAAGACTTTTGTCTTTATGTTAGTTAGATGTATCGTTTTAATCATAAAAAGTATATAAACATAAAATATTTAGGATATCTATCTACAAAAGAAAACTTAAATAACAGCGTTGATATTTTATAGGCTTTAAAAAAACAATATAATGTTGAACCCTTGTTACTATCAAATAAAATTCACAGTATTTATTTCGACCTACGAGTAGGAGAATGTGTCTGTCGTATGCAATAATGAATATACTTTTACACGTCAAATTGTTCTGATAAAACTAGATAGACCAACATTTCGTAAGACTAGTCTTGAGAAGAAACGCCGAAACAAAGTCAAGGATCTAAGTCTACAAAAATTTGAAAGATGCCAGTGTCATGTAGACGTCCAGGGTGGTCTTTATATGAGAAACCCTACAATCCAAAATCAAAAATACAGAATCGCGTTGGTCATATTTGTCGGTTAGGACGTCTATAAAATCAATGTCACTGATTTAATTACTTCAAGCATGATTCAACACAGCTGCGGATGTGACGAGTGATGATTTTATTGCAATTCTTCTGAATGCATCAAATTAATGTTTTTTACGAACTCGAACAACAAGGTTCCACTCATAAGTTGGTTGTAAAAACGTCGGCATTTTGTATTATTAACTGTTCAATTGATATATATTCGAAAATCTGTTTAAAGTACAAACGACAAATATTTACGATAGACGTAGGCCTGCCATCACTTGAATTTCCGACGCCGGACAAGAACTTCAAAAATCCCGGACACATGGGTGAAATCGAGATACTTTCCCGGACAGCTTAAAAAAACGCAGAACGATTCCATTTACATTTTTAGCTTGTTAACGATTCATCTAACAATTATAATTTTCCTTTGGCACAGAGTGTTCGGGTTTTACCCGGACACTTTTAGAAAACCCCGCCCGGACGCTCCCCGGACACCCTAGAAACTAGGACAAATCCGGGGAAACCCGGACGGATGGCAGCCCTAATGATAGACGATATATGGTGAACAAATATACATATTTGTTCAAGGTTAGCTGTATCACCCTTAAGAAACGAGTTATTGTGAAAAAATCAAATCCAAAAATAATAATTTGCTTCGAGGCCTCTTAAGGTCGGACAGCCTTTATTTGCGTGACTGAATTTTAACGTAATTACATACTAAATTAAGCTGTGGTTTCGGAAACTTTTAAAGCCATGACCTTTAGGTGTTGACACAAAAAGAACAAATGTAAACAGTACTTATTTAATAAACAGTTTACTTACCTAACATAATGTCGGATCAAGCCAGGAAAAACAAACAGATCTGTTCAAATATTCACGGTCCGATTTATTGATGTATTCATTTTTTCATCACGTCTTAAGTACTTTTCAGCGCAAACCTCTGGTGTACTTAAGCAATTTATGCTCCTGAATGTGCTTTTATAATTTGGTATAAATAATACTTAAAGATAATTTTCTTCCCAAATTTCATAGTCTGGTCTAGCAGTTCCCGCGCGGCTTCACTCGCGTGTACATATTTACATATTTTGCGCAGAACCCTAATTCTTTTTTCAAAATAATAATAATTATAGTTTAAAAAACTAAAAAACACGCTTTTATAGAAATATCAACTAAAAAATAAAAATCGAATTATTGCATTGTCATCGGTCTTTGACAGGTGTGCAAAATTTGAAAGAAATCTGGCCGTTTAAAGTGGGTCAAAATCGTGCCCAAAGGAGTCGGTTACAAACATACATACAAGGGAAGCTAATATAAAGCGTGTAAAAATAGCCTAAGTTACTCCTTAGAACACTAGATATCTGCCAGTGAAAGTCCCGTGGAAATCGGTCCAACCCTTCCGGCGATTAACCGGAACAGACAGACAGACAAAAAAAATTATAACTGATTTTTAGGCATAGGCATCGTGCAGATAACAGTATGGGCTTAAAAATAAAACTATTATTTTGACATTACAAACATACTCTTCAATTTTATTTATTTGTATTGATTGTAAAATTATGTATTTCTACTTACACTATTACATTTTTATACTCTATCTATTCTCAAAAATCTGTACATCAAGTGGTTTAAGCAGAATTATCGCCTACGAAATTTGTGTTATCTAAAATGTGTGGTTTAAGTGGTAACCTCGCCAAGGACCGTCTTCTACGGCTTGGAGTGTTGTAGATGTGATAAATTTTTAGTCTGAGGAAATGGTTTGTTCTCTGGTGTTCCCTATCGTCTGTTAGGAAAGTCTCGGTGACGCAGTTGTTGCTCACAAGAGACTTGGTATTGAAAGGCTCGACAATAAAACATTTTACAAACACAAAAGGCAATGTATTTTAAACTCTTCGTTAATTTTTAACGGTGTCTTTTTGAAACTTTAAATGTCTCAAATCTCATTATATGCAGATATAAACGTCAATTACTTTTGACATGTTTATAAAGTTGTTAACCCATATAAGAAGCCGGAATCGTATGACTACTATTGAAAGTTCCGTAAGCACGTGCAATACATACGTATCTCGTCATAATACAAAAAGTAAGAGAAACATTATAGTACGTTATTTATCGTACTTATTACCGATCGTGGACCTATCTACAAATATATGTTGTATAGTGCGTTGTACGTGCTTATTATAAGTGTAATTGCTCATAATTTGCGTAGTGGTGCCTTGATAAGGGTCAATATTAATACGTACACGTGTGTAAGTGCCTAGTATTGTATTAATGTGTGTGTGTGTGTGTTCTATACCAGGGAACAGCTGCATAAGTGCTACATAAGTATGCTCAATAGATAAATAAGCTTCTCTTATATATTAAAATCGAGTGCTGGTAATCTACATATAATGCCCCTATTAGGTAACATACGCGTTGGTCAGCTTAAACGATGCAGTTTCGAAAAATGTATATGTCTGTGTACATAGGTAATATTTGCATCCGAAGGACTAACATCGCATTGCGTTTACAGAAATTTTTAAGATCTTATGTAATGACAAGAGGCTGAAGTCTTAAATTATAAATGTAAGCATTACATTGTACTTTTCTTTTATAACCTGCATCAAAACATCATCAGATAATTTCTATCAACATGGCGATATAAAATATGATCTGTTTTTATGTCCCGCGGTTTTATTATGCATGTCGTTTTAAACTATAATTATATTAACAACCCTAGCTGCTTTTGATTGCTATGTGTTTATGTCAGAAGTTCGAGACCTCATCCTGTAAAAATACCGCTTTTCACAAGTACAAGTCAAGTCCTGTACTGAGGTATATTTGAGGTTTGAAGTTGTCAAAGGTCTGTTAATACTACTTAGTTCTGATGCCTGCAATTAATCATGAAATATTGTTTTAGATAAATATTTTCAATAACTCATCTTTCATGTCTCAACTTGGGGGCTTTACTTAGATCCGTGATAGAGATGATAGATAGTAGTTTTGTGTTCATTGATCTTGTATAGAATACACTTTTGTGCTTTTCATTTGCTTGGCCTGTCAATGTAATGGTAATAAATTTTCTATAGCTTTGCCAGCACCTGTTAGAATCCATATATAATTATGTGAAGAGAATTCTTTGAGTTCATTTTTAAGCAAATTAATATCGAGCACGAAGGAATTTAAATTTTTTAATACTTAAAGTATACTTGTATTTAGAAGAAGCGTAGAATATTATAAATGCGAAAGTGATTTTGTTTGGTTGTAACGCTTTCACGCCTAAACTACTCAATAAATCATCATGAAATCCGAAGAGGACATAGGGTACCTTTAATCGTGAAAAAAAGGTATTGTTCCCGAGGGACAGCAAAATAACTTTTACGCGAGCAAAGCTGTTGGCAAAAGCTAGTGTGTTAATTTAAAAAATCATAATAATTAGGGAATGAATAGCTTGATTTTTTTTCTAAACAGATAAAAATTTAATGAATAATGGTCGATTTGGATTACCAGGCGATCTCTAGTATAAATAAATTGTACGTTACATTACACATCCACGTAATCATTTATTTGTTATAAAATAAGCACGTATTTATATGGTAAGTGTATACATTTTTAAGAATTAGAGATATCTAATATTGATATAGTAACTATAAAATGTTGAAAGTTAACTATATAAGTAACAATTCAATCTCGAAATTTTTTGCAGTAGAAAAATGCGTTGCGACTTGTCAGACTTGGGTTTTATAACACGCTTTTATTAACTTGGTACGTATGTAACGAAATCTTTGAACGTGATTTTCACCCTCTACAAAACATGGGACTGTATTGATGACAATGTAATAATTTAAATAGCATGTTCCGTTATCCTGATCAGGATCTTCAGGATTAGCGATTTTTTATACCCGAAGACACGGTAGTGTCATGCGCCAAGTACGCGTTTAAAATAAATATTGCCTGAGAAACGGCGACAAAATCCGAGGAAGGCAGCAGGCGCTCAAATTACCCACTCCCATCACAGGGAGGTAGTTACAACCTTAATAAATGATCGTTGAATAATTTAAAAACCACGCATTAATGATAAATTAAACTAAAAAGTGAAAAATAAAAAATAGTTAAAAAAAACTAAAACACTTTAATAGTAAACCAAACTAAAAAGCAGAAAATATTTTTCAGTAAACATAAACTAAGAATAGAGTGATTAACAAAACAATATATTTTATTGTAAAGAAGCGTGGGGTGCTTTTTAAGATATTTTCATAATGACTCTACTTTTACCATTATCTTTCAATAATTATTTATAACAATCGACCGCAAGCACCCCATGCTTTTTTTACAATAAAATCTTTTTTAATTTAATTTCATTGAAAATTATTTTCTACCTTCTAGTTTTCTATTAAAGCGTGTTTTTTTAGTTTTTTTTAATTATTATTTGTTATTATGTTATGTTTTTAATCGGACTTCCTTTTAATTCGGATATTAAAGGAAACATCGTTCGTCTGTGACTTACTGTACTTACCTATATCTACTTGTGTCGTACCTGTATTTTGGCAGTGTTAGTGCAGAAAAATTGTATAAACTGCAAAAGTAACTTTGTAATAGCTCATCAATTTTATAGGATTACAGAGTTACTTATGCAGTTTGAATATCCAACAAAAAGAAACTGAAATTACAGCAGTATGTTTGAGTTTTTCCTTGCCTTATAGGCTAAACACTGTGCTTAGAATTTGAAGCTTGTGTGTCTGCTATTTGCAAAATTAAGGAACTTTAACTTGCAATAGTTTTTAAACTACAGGATCAAATGGAATGAAATTTGGGAATATACCTTGTGCTATTTTATGCCCTATTGGTCACTAAAAATTCATGTTTCTAGCTCTATCTAAACGAAGTTACAGGGGGTTGAAAACGTCTAAAATGGCATCGAGAAAAGGATGATGGTACGGCAATGCCTTTTTTCGTTTGCTCGACTTGTCGGGTGTACTGCCATGCCCACAGATTTAAACACAATCACAATTTATAACGGGTTGTATAGGCATACGTCAAGTGCGTATATCGCTGAATAAATATTTACATAATTCTATCATGAACTAGCCCATTGTAGCTTTAGAATATGTATAAACAGAGTTAGCGAATACCGGCGGCATGCATTATCGTCTAACAACATCTGAGTAACCTATTTTCCTCGCTACGGTCTCACAACTTGCATGGAATATTGAATAGTCAATACACGATTTTTTGCCACCATCATTACCATAGAAAATAGATGATTGTTTATGAGTATATCGTATATAAATCATGTTCCGGAATAATTATGTAGGTTATATTTAAGACTCGCGAACGTTATAGCTTCGATGTATACAAAGAAAATATTTTTGAACAGAAGTTTTTTGAAAGCATTTAATAAAGATCATACAGAACATTAAAGATATTTTTATAGTATGTCTTCATGGATCAGGTACAATTTTTTCAGTAACTAGGAGGTAGTTAAATATTCAGTAAATTTACTTGCAAAGGTTGGTTCTCATCAATAGCATGTCACTTAAGTTTGAAACTGGTTTGGAACTATCGTTGTTCTTTTTTTGCATAAATATGCAAAAAGAAACAAATTTTTGTGCCTGCATGATTGCCTTAATATAACATCGAGTTAAATCATAAAATATAAAAAAAAAATTGAAACTTATTTTCGGGGTCTGAATTTAGTTATCGTATTTGTAATTATTATTAAAATTTCCTTGAAACCATAATTACTAACCTAGGTATTATGTATATCTGATAAGTTTTTCTACCGTTTTTGTGACAAGTAATTTGATACGTTTGACTCGTACCCTAATGTATGCACTCCTTTACAGTGGCCTGATAATGTATTACAACCGTAATTGATGGTACTAATTGTATTAGTAACATCGAACTGTTCTAGGAACATAGTACGTGGGTACTGACACCGTTTAATAGGTGGAATGTTCGTGGTTTATTTCATATAGGTGTATTTCTCGCCGGTCCATGAATGAACAAGTGAGTGCATAAAATTGCGGATAGTATTTCTAATTTGAAATTAGAATGATTAAAATAAATTGTTGAGTGTATTGTACATGTATACATATTATCATTTTTCTATTTGTTAACTTGTGTTCTCACAGTCGAAAAATATTGTCATAATGCTGCATATGGTTTAAAGTTTACTTAAACCACAATAACAATACACACATTAGAAACATTTAGAATTATTTGTCCTATTAATAACCTTTAATTTTAATGTTAACTTATTTAACCAGCTTTATTATCGTTGACCGTCAAGTATCACGGTGTTCTGTGTATGAAATCCGTGCTTCAAATAATAATAAATCGATTGAAATTTAACAAGAAAAATATGTACACAATCTTTAAATAAATAAGTAATAAGATTGATGCAGACGTCTATGAATAAGATATTAAGATTACAAAGTACATATATGTACACTTTGATATTTAATCTTAGGAAATGCTTAATTATGGAGTTATGAAGTATTTACATCTTTTCTCTTTCTCTCACTGATAATTCCTGTTTATTCAAGACATCAAAAGACAACAGCGTTGTCACTTTTGTTTGCATGTCTTAAATATTTCATAGAAATTGGAAATATTAGAACGGAACATGATTAAATTTCGCAAAACGCAAGAGCTACAATTTAAACTGTAACAAAACTGTTTCTCACATACCTTTATATTGGTGGATGGTTCTAGAATTCGATATTTACCTAATCAATTATGTTTTGAAGCGGGTGGGCAAAGAATTTTATGCAAATTGGACCAACTCCACGGGAGAAATAATTCTACTGTAAAGAAGAACTCTGTTGTCTAATGGCTCCTACACACAGTGCCGCCTTGCCGCCGGGCAAGCCGCGGTGCGTCCGGCAGCTTATAAACCCGCCGGCTTTGGCGCACAAAGCAGCCGCCTGGGTATGCCGGCGGCACTGTGTGTAGGAGCCATTACACTTAGTGTAATTAAGGTAGTTTGCTTGTGAGTGGGGTCACGAGACAACTTGAAAGATATTTAACTGATCTACTGATGTTGCGAGTGTAATAGCCACATTTACCGGGCTGTGTGTTTGTTTTTCAAATTAATAAAATAAAACAAATATTTTTGTTGTTTGTAGATTATAAAAAAAAAGTTAAACGGCTCGGATTTCCCGACAATTAAATAGCCTGTTCGAGTTATAGGTATGTGATCATGACCTCGAGCTATTGTTACACTTCCCTCACTTCAAGGAAAAGGATTTGCTTGTATGGATGGATTACCATCCATACAAGCAAATCCTTTTCCTTAAATTGCCTACGTTTCCCTATTTTTTTTATACTATGGGGGCAAACGAGCAGGCGGGTCACCTGATAGTAAGTGACTACTGTCGCCCGTGGACACCTGCAACTCGAGAGTCAGAAGTGCGTTGCCGGCCTTTCAATATAAATTTAATTTAATGAAAGTGGCAGGCGGTAAGGCTCGTTATTACGTGAGCGAGGATCAAAGTATAGTTCGCAGTATGTGGGTGTTTAATACGCGTGAGTGATTGTTTATTATATTATTTGTTATAAAAATGATATTCAGTTTTCATTTGGTGTATAATAAATAGTAATGTCGAAAGCTATTATGGTCTGTGTTATAGATATTACACGGTTAGTTAGCCAGCGACGTGTCCTCACAAGTTCCTTTTGCATATTTCATTTATTATACAATGCATTAAGAAAACATCTGCATCAATTATTAAAATATTTTAAGATGGTATGGAAGAAGACTAGGAATTCGCAAAGAAAATACTATCTCTAATAAATCCCTCTATTCAAGCAAGCTTAGTGTTAGTAAACAACTTCTACTCGCGTTGTATTATTTATATTGTAGGTATTCTGTGCATTTGGTAGCCATGTATATAGTGTTTACTTTTATCTCAAGGATCGTTCAATAAACTATGATTGATTTTATTTATGTAATCTAAATGGGACGTTATTACGAAATTATGTTGTCAGTCACACACAGTTTACACTCCACACGTAGTTTACGAGTACATTCCCAATCCATCCTTATAAGAAATATCCCATTTCTTCTATTGCCTTCTTTTCTTATCTACCTTTCACTCTCAAAATACTTCCAATTATCCCAACTTTAATTCCCTAAGTGCCCTGTTGACGACAATAGGCTTGCCGCCTATTAGGTACGTGATTGGGATCAAATTATAGTTTGCTAATCGTGTATATACGCTACTGCCTACAACATTCGGAGATACAGGCGTCAGTGAATGTATGTATGTACGTAAATTTAGAAAAAATAAGCACATTCTATACAGGTTGTAAGTGACACCGTACCGAATCCTGAAATAGTGTATTCAGACCATCATTTTGAGTGGAAATTCATTGGAAATTTAAAAGTGATATCACAATGAGTACACAGGACAGTTTACCGAAAAAAAAATCAGTAAATACTCCATTCAGCCAAAAACTGCGATGTTAAAACATTAATGCAACCAGGTGCTTCGATGGCGTCGTGTGCTTAAGGTCATTCACCGTACCGCATTTCTATGATCTGACTTTTGCATTGTGATAAGTATCCAAAGAAAGACGAATCTATACTGCCTTTTAAACTTTCGCGTTCCATGGTAATATAATTATGTTGACGGGAATTAACGTAATCACGTATCACGTATAATTCCCGTCAACATAATTATATTATCTACGATTCTACTCTCCAGGGAAATACAACACTAATAAAGTGCTGTCTAATTGTTGTCTTCTGTGGGTAAAGTTAATTCTCTTGGTGTGCATATGGCGTGCGTTCTATTCGAGAATTAATCGACTGTATCCAACATTAATCTCGTACTAAAATCAGATGTTCATGTTTGTACAACTAAGTACATTTGCACGTTACTAACCCTATCGATTTCCTTATGGACATTAAGTTTGGTGAACCTAGAACAAACAGGCTTGTCAACATCTTTGATTGATTTCTCATTTTGTTCCTTCACGTTTTATCAGAAGTCACCTCTGTCCGAAATTCTAAAGAAAAATAGTAAATATTTCGAATTATGTAACTCAAAATACTTGGATAAATGTACCTGTTTGTACATTTATCCAAATATTTTGAGTACTGGTATTTTTCGCAATGTAAAGCAACGTAACGTAACGTGATCCTAATCATAATCGTGTTGTAGCCGCGTTCTAAGGAGTACAAACGTTTCGCATAACTGCGGAAACCCATCAACAAATAGGGAATGCAGAAAATTGTTTGTTTGCTCGCAAATGTGTTTAGAACAGTCGTAAATCTTTGAAATTTGAAACATGCTTTTGTTTAATTTAGACCTATACCTACCTACGCTAGTAATACATTTAAACTACGTTTTACGTGTTTGTAATACTACGCGTTTAGTTTGCCGTTTTCGGGAGTTCTATTGTGTTTTGAGTAGCAATAAATAAGACTAGAACGTGTGCACCACACATGGTATCAAGCGCAGTTTTAAATAATTAAATTAATAATATACCTAATGCCCTCATTGAAGAACTGGGTACTGAATCTTTGCAAAAATTATGCATAAAGGTAACCGTGAGCAGTTACAGCAATATTATATAATTTTTTTGTGCTTTTGTTTGTTTCTTACGCCTGGTTTCTGAAAAGCAATGTAAAAACGTAATAACTAGCTAATAGGATGTCAAATCTCTTGTCAAGTAAATACCTACCTATTGCGATGCTGAAAGCATGATTAGGGACTGGCACTTTGATTTAATCATCGTGTCAGTTAACAGACCTATAAAATTTTACTGGGAAACCTTATTTTAAATGCAATTTTGACTGACAAAGTTGAACAATAATTTGATCAGTCTTTCAGAAACCGGATGTTAATCTCTTAACTATTCTATCATTATATTTATAATTAGCAACCCGCCCCGGCTTTGCACGGGTACAAATTATACACCTAAACCTTCCTCATGAATCACTCTGTCTATTAGCGAAAACCGCATGAAAATCCGTTCAGTAGTTTTTCAGTTTATCGCAAACAGACAGACAGACGCGGCGAGATACTTTGTTTTATAATATGCAGTGAAGATTTTTATAATATGATTTTTTTTTTCATCATTAGCTCAGTTACATGATATAATGATGATTCTAAACGCAAAAACCTCATAAAGTAATGAAAAGTAAACAGAAACACTATTCGTTCCTACAATTTTCGAGGGTTTCTCTCAATTTTATCAGGATCCCATCATCAGATCCTGACTTCCTTGACATGGGACCACCCTTGAGGTTCCCTATCTAACAAAAAAGAATAATCAAAACCGGTTCGTATTTTGTAAACCTACCTATATATATATTTTAGTGCAAAGATGACTGCAGCGCCTAACATTAATTTATTAGCGTGAAAGTATTGCCGTGACATCATAACTAACGAATTAGCCCTAAATGTAGGACAATAATCGCGTGACCCGGTTCCGACATGTCCAACTTACGTGGCAGTTTGCTATGTTGTGGTTTTAAAGAAAAAAGCTTTTATGAGTGGTGTTCATATGTATGAAAGACTAGCAGTTCCCGCGCGGCTTCGCTCGCGTGTACATATTTATATATTTCGCGCAGAACCCTCATTCTTTTTCCAAAATAAAAGTAGCCTAAGTTACTCCTTATAACACCAGCTGCCAGAGAAAGTCTCTTGGAAATCGGTCCATCCGTTCTGGAGATTAACCGGAACAAACAGACAGACAGACAGACAGACAAACATTTTTAAAACAGAATTTTAGGCATCGGTACCGTGCAAATAACTGTTTGAGCTTAAAAAATCTATTATTTGGACATTACAAACAGACATTTTATTTATTTGTATTTATATAAGGTTTTACTCGCGTGTCTATTTCGGAGATGCCCGACAAGTTTCGGGCCCGGCGGGGGCCCTTTTTCAAGCAGGGAAGCATCCTGCAGCGACGGTGTTTTGACACTGACACCTGTCACACTGTAAACGATATCAGACGATAGGGGTCAGACGACCCTACACATTGATCGTGATCAGTGTGTAATTAATGTTGTCTGAACTATATGACAAGAGGATACAGGCTTGTCAACTTGTTTACAGTCCTGCTTGTATTAAAATATATAGATAAAGAATAAAAAAAACAGGAGTAATAAAATATCTTATTAGCTTACCTAAGTTTAAGATATTAGAATCGCCACTTCGTTTAAAAAAAAAATTGGTTCGGTAAACGAGTTGAATGTAAACAAATGATGAAAAATTACTTTGAACCCTTTTAATACTTTATTATTAACCTAACCTTTTAATTACCAAAAGGGATATTAAATTTGTAAGGGTCTCATTTGTAAATCTGTTTTATTTTTAATTAAAACGTTAAACAAACTGTTAATTAATATTAACTTGTGTATTTTGTAACGAAATTGTATTAACTGAAGTTTCGTCTCGTCGAAACTTTGGTACATAGTACCTAAAATTACTTCAAAACCTCAGTAGAAATAATTTGCTCCTCAATTCAACAAGTATTAACAAGTAACACCCCCTTTCTATTGTAGCGTAGTAACCCGATTTCGTAGGCCCTTTTAAATATTCAATTCAACATTCTACTAACAAATCAATTGTGCAGAAAGGTTTGAGTTATCTTTTCATGAATATTGTCTATGTTTACCATAAAATAAGTGAAGTGTTTCAATACAGAGTAAGAAATTAAATTTAAGTTTATTATTATTATTGTTTTACGTGCCTAGTGCCACCTCGACCATTTCTGGTCTTTTGTAGCGCACATTTTGCTTTACAGTTCACTTGCTCAGACTTATGGCTTCGAGAAACCTCCAGATCCTTTCAGCAGTGATTGTTTGTATTTCCTGCGGTTGCATGATGTGTAACCCTAGGTTAATACTTCGGTGCCGCTTTAGTCAAATTTAAGTTTACTCATCGTATATTATCACACCATACCACTAATGGTTGGAATCCGTCGGTCTTGGGGAAGAGCGAGATGGTCGGTCGCTCTAGGCTCGAAATACAACTTATGTACATGAAGTGAAAGCGTCGACCAAAAGGTGATCTGAAAGACAATTTAGCTCTACACTGATCAAGGGTTAGGCCCGGTGCTGGACCAATATACATAATATATACTGATAGTTCTTCGCCCTCTGTTACTAATAACCAAAACCACTATTAAAATTATGATGAGATGGTTGACGATCTACTTATTTTACTTTTCATTGATCGTGATAGCCGTAGTAAGACTGAAAATACGACAAAGTGACCACCGATTCACCGATTCACAGTGACCACCGATTTTTTAAAACCTGCGATTGTGCTATTTTGAATTGCAAGATCATGTAAACAAAAAAATAACAATTAAACAAGTCTTAGTTTACTTATAATCAAGAATGCAATTATGATTTTTGCACCTTGTTCGAATTTTCCGATTTCATTACAACCTTAATCTGATACTACTACGATTTCATCGACAATATCTTTAAGGATTCTGCCAATATTTGATAATTATATAGAATTTACATTATTGTCACCTTTTTAATGGCTGTCGTAAATACATAAATCTTTTTGTGATTATATGACTACAAAATAACATTCTTGTCATTTCTTGAAAACTTTTTACTAAACCGTTGCTCTTTGTACACATTTTCTTTGTATTGTTTTGGTTTTCCTTGTATTATATATAGGCAGGCTAGTAACAATGGCCTGGTTTGAATGCACTGGTTACTAAAACGTATTGTGCGGCTTGTAGCCAATGTCAATTACAACCTTTGAGTGAGTTTAAAATCTAAAATATCTTTGAATACTTTAAACCTGGATTCTTAATACAATGTAATACTGAATGTACCGTCTCGACTAGTACAAAAAAGAAACCGTTTTGACTGGACAATGAAAGATCTGTACTTTTATTGCGCGATGCAGGATCAGTAGTTACTACTTAGTTCAGCTCGTTTTCGCTAGATGACGTTAAAGTATATTTTTACTGTATGTCAAAGTCGCCACGATCGATTGATGTAGGTAAATGTAATATTACAAATTCAATGCTCGACAGCATTTAATAGTGTAATATTGCTTTATAGGACCACATTTGATAGTAATTACGGGAGCCTGGCTATACTACGGCGATTTTATCTGCGTACAATTCATGTGCATACTATTTGGCTTATGCATATATAGAGTTATTATTAATAAAATGATCCTGATGTTATATACTTAGCCTATAACCAAGAATATTCTTTAAATTGGATTCGTGGGTCCACACAAACATTGAAACGGTTGTCTGTTTTTGATCAGACTATCAGTCGTACCTTTATATTAAAAATATAACATTTAATGAAATACTTTACAAATTTAAAAAAGGAACCACGATATCGATTTATAAATAACGAAATTCAATAAATTATTGCAATTTAATAAATGCGAATTCATCTGCTGTATTGAATTGAAATTAGTTTTCAAAGTTTTTGTTTGCGCATTGTTTGTGTATGTATGTACACAGCAGTTTATTAAACAATACTATCAATAGCCTGATTGCACTGTTCTACATTGGAATACCTGACCACTCGGTATGTTATTACGAAACATTACCAATTTTATATTTTAACTACGAATTGCTGCCGCAAAATTTTTGCTATTTAGCATCTGCACTACGCTCTCTCTCGACACCCTAGAATGCACATCAATTAAAAGTAAAGAAGTTAAAACCAAATTGGAATGCATTGATTACTTCAGAAGATGTCTTTATAGGGTCAATACAGATTTAGCGGATAAATGATCGAGCATACTCTTTACCGCAACTCACACCTAGCGTATGTATGTATATACTTCACATATTTATGTTAATTTGAATTGTCTATTTTTTTTATTTCTTTCAACGTACACATGACTTTGCCTTTTAACGTTTCTCTACTCCTCATTCACTCCAAGGTTTGCTGGAAGAAAACTTAGGTTCAGGTTAAGTTCGCCTTTCACATACCGTTTCCGCGTCTTTAAAGAATGTAATTTAATGTCTACAATATACATGTGCAAAAAGATTTAAGCTGAGAAAAGTTGTGTGTGTAGTGGTACCTAATATTTATCCCTTATATTATCCATATGTTTATTTTGTAAAGAAACAAACGCTTAGATTCGTACGGAACGTATATATTTATGTGTAAACATTTCGTATATATGATAAGATAACACAGTTTGTTTACTGTGTGTTGGTACATTGCAAACAAAAACCGCAGTAACCACAGCCTTCGATATTTCGCACGTGATTGGAGATCGTATCGCTAAGCCCTTCACAGTCCGCCTATAGGAAATTGCGCGGAAGTTTAGAAGAAGGCTTGGCTTGTCTGATTACACACGAGTTGTGAAAAAAAGTTGGCCAAGTGATTTTAATTACTAAAAGTCAGGAACGCAATAGTTTCGGCGCTTAAATTATAATTATTTTTATTCAACGTATAATATTCATAGCAATCTCTTGCGTTCTCGCGTTAATTCCCGTAGAGATTATACTTAATTATGTATTTACATAATTAAGTATAATTTCTTGCAGTTAATAATAGAAATATTTAATAAGTTATAATATTTAATTATTTTCTAATTCTTAATAATGTAATGGTTGCTAAATAATGTTACTTACTTGAATGAATGGGGGGATTTGTTATTTATGAATAACACCTATATAATAATCTTAATAATTAGAATCACCTTTAAGAAATAAATAGATTTTACCAATAATTTCGGAATCTAACAGTTCCATTCCAAAATTATTTATTCGTTACACAACTCATTTACGAAGCAAGTCTGATAGGCTCGACTTCACAGATATAACTATTTATTACAGCGGATCAATAACCATAGAAAATTTACGCTGGTGAAATCAAACGGCAGGATTTACACAAAAAAAATTGTACAAGTATATTGGAAGTACCTGCATAATTCTCTCTGCGTGAATTTCCTACTTACTAGCATTACAATCGCATCGCGAACCATATCGCACAAAATGTCACACCAGTCAGTGAACCTTCATAGAACAGTTATGACGCGTGGGTCAACAGTTGCCACTTCCGTCCGCATTTACCGACAATGATTAACTTTTATGATTTATATTAGGATATATCTAACATGAGCCTATGTTTCTAATTCAAAGTTTTTCTTTTTGTTTCAGGAAGTGTCGCAAAACCGAGAAGTCGGAGATCCCTTGAAGCACCACACTCCAAGACTGAAAGCTTACTGCCGTCTTCCAAAGTATCTCCTAAAGCTACTTTAAACTTATCATTTGGAATAAAATCAACGACTCTAAAGTCTTCACCCTTAAATTCCACTCCTCAGAAAACCTATGATAAGCGCAAAAGTCCTGAATTAACCTTCAAACCTAGTTGCATACCTCTTTCTAAGAAATCCGTTGATAGAAATATTCGTACCTCGACGTCACTGTACAAGCAGGACTTAACTAGAGAAACCGCATCTAAAACAGATAAATCGAAAGTGGAAGTATCTAGAAATCGAAATACACGCAAAAGTCCTGAAAAAGCTAAAAGTGACTCAGAAGGTAATCGTATCGATCGAAGACATCGAGCTCAAAAAGATAGTGAAAGTCTTAGCGAAAAATATCATTATTCAAAGAAAAGACTGACTAGTATAGAAAATAATTATCCAAGAAAAACGAATGACACTAAAAATGTTTCGCCTAAAAATGTAATAAATGTTAATTCTCAAGCGAATCAGGATACAAATGTAATTGCTTGTGGATTCGAAAATTTTAAAGCTTCTACTAAGATGTCTACGCTACACGAAACAGTCAGACCACACAGCTCCAGACTTTCGCAGGAAATGGATAACTTAGCTGCGTTGACTAAACAGACATTAGATAGAGTTAACAAATTGTCGAATAACTTAACTAGTAATAAGATAAATTTAGACGCATCTGAACCTCGTTTCGACTCTTTATTTGCGCCAAAAGCCGAAATGAAAAATAATAATCAGGGATACAATTATGGGTTACTAAATGAAAGGCCCTTAGTTAACAGGGGAGTAACCGAACGATTAAGAGATATAGACACGGCAGCTCAGAGACTGATTGATTTTGAAAAGCAAAGTGCAATGTTTTCTGATCTCAATAATGATACGTCTAGTCAAAATCGCCGTCATGATACTTCGTCGACGTTATGTAGTCATACGCCCGTGTCTATCTTAAAACGAAAACCTATTCACGAAGATAGTGTTACATCCAGTTCTGCTAATCATGCCATTGCATCTCCGCCAGTAACATTTTCACCTAACGTTGTCGAACCACGAAACGGTCGACCTGATAACAGACAACGTCAAGGTATTTTGAAGAAACGTCGAAGTTTAGATGAGTCTCAAGTAGCACGAAGAAGATCGTGCAGCCCAGAAGTTTCTTTTGCTGAAGATGGATCTTTAGAAATAAGCAAATCCATTTTGAAAAATAGGAGATCGTCCTTGGAAGATGTTGTAAGAAATAGATCACCGGATGGCCAAATCCAAGGTATCTTAAAAAGAAAAATGAGTAGAGAAGAAGAACACCAGAATGACGATGTCTCTCAAGGTTCTCCCGAACCTCATGGAATTCTCAAGCGAAAGTCTAACTCTAGTTCTAGTAGTAGTACGGCCTCATCTCACGTTTCAATTGCTCAAGCGGTATTGCTAGCAGCGGCGGGTGGTGCTGAAATTGTTGATGACGACAAAGAAATTGTGAGACCTATATTAAAGAAAAAGAGTTTTTCTGAAGAAAGACCTTGCCCTGATATTGTTCCATCTGAAACGCCCAAACCGATACTAAAGAAAAAGTCTGTAGAACATGATGAGTATGATTTCGAGCTTCCTAAGAAACCGATCCTAAAGTCATCAAAAAAATTATCCGGAGACGAAGGACATGCTTCTAGTTTCGATTTGAGCGAAGACGACCGAAGCTCCCGAAGGCCTTCGCTTCTCAGGTCTAGGACATCTGACCATTCGGGATCGGAATGTGAAGCTACAGTTAGACCTATTTTAAAGCAAAGAGGTTCGAGTTTAACTAGGGAACGTAGCCAATCGCCTCGCCCACGACTCTCTTTTTGCGCTGACAACGATGCGAACATTATTAGTGTGACGAATTTCAGTTGCGACGCGAACGACTTGTCGGCGGCTGGACCGCGGCGAGTCTTAAATCTCGTACCCGCACCTAATCAAGAAGAAAGTTATCCTTGTGCAGTGCTTAGACGTAGGAATCTTCGTCCTAAGTCAAACCCGCGATCAAAGAGTCTCGCTTGTGATGTGAATGATGAATTACTGTCAATTTTAAATAACCGCAGGTTAAAAGTGGATGAAAATTGTGAAAACGGATTTTATGAGCCGTGGAAACTTGTTGATCACAACGAAATTGGAGACGATACCAAGGAAAAGTCGTTTCCTTCAATTGCATCAAGAATTAAGTCAATGGAACAAGCTCTGACTAAAGACTTGTCGCCACGAGACCTACCTTCTACCTCCCGGGTAAAAACTCGTGACAAGGAGCGTTATAAAACTCAGCCGATAACCATAGAAGAGATGCGGTCAATTACTTCCAGGTAAATGTTACTTTGTAGTTAGTAGATTTTAATATTTCTATTGCGATTATTCTATTTTAAATGTGACAAAAAGGAACCATTTTAGATTCATAGTAGTTGCATCTGTCGACGTTCATCCCATAGCGCTGAACAACTGATTTTAATTTTGTTTTGTTGTATTTTAAAATAAGACTATTTTAACTGTAATGCTGACGTATCCCTTGATCATAGCCAATATTCCTATTTACTGTCAAATATTTGTTTTCTCCCTGTGAATTGGCATCCTTAAATATGACTATCTTTTGCAAAAGGTGATTGTGCTGTGTCGGCCGATGTTGGGAGTTCGAATCTAAAAGTTGGCTCTGTTCCATTATTTTGATGGGTGAGCAGCCCACGCTACACGTGGGAGCTCACGGTATGTTTTGTTCGGAACACTACGATTTCCCTGTCCAGATGTTTAGTTAGTCATCGCAATTGTTTTTATTTTCTTTCACAAAAATGCAATATACCCGTCATACACTTACTGTTTATCAAGTCAACTAGAAATTTTACCTTGTGCTCTTCAATATTGTTTTCAAAGTGTGTCATTTTTTAAAATGAACTTATTAAAAACTACTAAACTCTTGTCAGGAGTTTCAACCATTGACCCAGTTTCAGTCTCTGTGTGTTAATCTAAACTCTAATAAGAATTCTAGACGATCTGTTTTAATTACATGTTTAATGAAATCCTTACACAAAAATCGTTGTTAATTTCTTGTTTTTCGCTCGTCTGACATCATCGCAGTAGCTTCAGTTTACAGTTTGAATCATGTTCTGGCCAGCGTAAGAATTAAATTTGGATTGTGCCGAATCACAAGACACATAAAATAGTAAAAATATTTCTTTACATTGTGTAGTTCTGTGCTTAAGTTTTCAACTATGCGCCGTTGTATTTGGAATTGTCAACGCAAAGAATTGTAAGTAACCTGTTACCATAGTGAAACAATTAGTCATCAGGAGTCCGCTAGCGTAAAAGTGGCGCATTTGCTTAAGCGTGAATGTAGGTTGAGTATAAAAATCGATTTTTAATAAAATATTTATGATGTTTCACAATATTATAAGTTCGGTGAATGTATTGTACGCAGTATTAATCTATGAATTTATATTTCAGTCGCTTGCAACAATATAACGAGCATTTGCAATAACTCACCGAAATCTTAACACATAAGTTTTCCCATTTATTTGTGTTAATATGCTTCTTGTTTGTTTGAAAAGTTTTCTTATGCACCGTTTAGAGGCAATAAACAAGCTCAGAAAAGGCCGTTAAAAGAAACAATTTCTATCACGATTCTACATATGTAGCTAATTATGGTCTTCTCGACGAAATATCTTTTTTTAGTGTTGGCATTATCTGCTTAACAAATGCTACCGCGTTATTCATATTTGACTTGGCGATGTGGCTAAGAACTATAATAAGAATAAATCCATTTTGTATCTTTTCAAATAAACGTTATTTCAATTAAGCTGGTTCATATGTGCACATAACCATTTCGAGTTTATTTATATTTTTCCTTTTTAATTGTCTATGGCCTACTCCTATAGTACATTCCTTACCAACACTTAGATTTTGCACTGTGTAAAGTTTTTCTAATTAGTTTAACAACATAATAATAATATCCTGAGACACCTCACACGCGGCCGTCTGATCTCAAACTAGGCAGAGCCTGTGCTATGGTGGCTGATAAACATACATAAATATTACTAAATACATACATATTATAGACAAATTACACGCAGACACAGAAGAAATTATCGTGCTCATCACACAATTATTCGTCCTACGTGGGAATCGAACCCACGACCTTTGGTTCAGCATTCAGGATTTCTAACCACTAGACCAATAGGCCTGTCAACCAACAATTGTATTTGCCAGTGCGAGTGGTGTCTTGATGACGGAAATAAGCGCTCCAGTCGTTAGTGGGTCAAGCACTATTTCTGGCTCTGTTGTGCTTCAAAGCACGCATGAACAGTTTTATGTCTGACAGATCTGCCGTCTAGCACCCAAAATCCTTAATGCCATTCATTCAAATACACCTTTCTACCGATCAAATTGTTCTATACGTTACCATTACATGGTGCTCGGCATCACTTATTTTTATGTAAAAATCCCATTTGTTATCTAAATTAAAATATGAAAATTAAAATTAGGAATGACATTGTACATACCGTAGTACATAGTTGGTTTTGTTTAAATTGCCTAGCTTTTGTTAATTTATATGAAGTGGCTTACTCAATAAATAGTTATTCAGGATTGTTATTGACTTTAATAGATAACTGTGAAATCGAGATCAGATAGTTATATATAGATTATATTGCCGATGGTGTCAAACTTCCCTAAAACGATAGATCGACAACGTCGATCCAATCATTCACTCCATATTTCATTGAAATTTATAAAAGCGTGCTGAAACAGCAACCATCTCTTTCTTATGTACGGACGTGTTCTACTTTAAAGCGTTTCTTTTCTCATTTCGCAGTTTGGAGCCGGGCCAAGCGCGTTTCCAAGCGTTCGGCTCAGCGGGCTGTAGTTTTCCGAGTCAATCCGTTGAGTCCGGTATTGCTCCTTCTGTTGGGGGCACATTTCCCCTTCCGGGGGATCCCGAAAGAGACCCCTTCATAGATTACGAGAAGGCTTTGGATTCGCCACCATACGGTTTGAGTTCATTCAATGCAACGTCGCCACCCACCAACGGTATCTCAGACAGTGGTAGTGCCAAGGACGACAGTTACGGAGAAGCTACTTTTCTAGATTTCGAGAATATTGGCATTAAGTTGGATAGACAGCAGTCTACATTGGATGCGATAGAGCAAGAAGTGAACAAGGTCCGCGTCGCCCTTGATGAAGACAGCCGGGCTTTGGAGGCGGATGAGAGACAACAAGCGGAGGCTGACAACTGGAGCTTGAATGTGTCTTGTGATAGTGGTGTATATAATCGAGCCTCCTCTAGAGATTCCGGACCACATTCCGGTAAGTGTTTCAAAGATATAGATGTAATACCTTTTCGTGATCGCGTTAATTCCCGTGTAAATACATAATTATGTCATGGAACGCGAAAGTTTAAAAGTTAGTGTTTCAAAGAATTTTTTATAATGATGTTGGGCAAACAGTTAATTTATTAAACTCGTAAACTTATTTTTATCGAAACGGGTGTAGTGTTATAATGCGAATACACATCGTTAAGCTTATTTAGTGCGTATACGAGTCACGACTGTCAGTGTCATAAAATAATATGTGAAAGCGACCAGTTAGGTCCAATGCAGCCGGCGTTAACTTGTGGTTTGTTTACGTTCTGTTTGGTAAAATTAGATTTACCGAATGCGCTGCTATTCGTATTAGGTCGTTTTGAAAATAAACACAGTATAACCTTGCAGATGTCTCTCGGCCCACTTATTTAGGTCAATGTAATGCACGTGTTCTTTGTCAAAACGTCATTGCATTAGTTGCAGGTAGTTTTGTAGTACATTGAGCTGATGTTTTTTTAAATTAAATTTCTGAATTTCAACTCTTTTTTATGTGCATTTCAATATATTTAAATACGTAGTACAAAAAATTCTTGCATCAAATTTCAGGTGAAGAGCTCGGTTTGATCGAGAGCCAGGAGATTGTTGAAAATCACGCTACAAACAGCAGCAGTAACGAGTGGTCTCCGTCATCTATTGAGCGTGGTCTTCTTAACATGGATCGTGAAAGAAAATCTACAGAGACGGAGGTTCCAAAAGGCCCTGAAGAGGACAGGAGTGACGATGAGGGCAGAGAGCCTAGCGGCTTCACACTGGGTCTCGCTAAGAGCAACAGTGTGGTTGCAAGAGCTAGCATGTGGCAGCAATTGCAGCAGCAGGCTAAAGGTAAGATTTTTTCTTAAAGGTTTAGATAATAATTGCCATGCTATGCCAATGATAACAAATGCTCCCAAACGCCCTAATGACATCAAATTTAGGTTTATTAATAAACTAAGTTTCTGTATACTGAAAGACTGGCGTGTTAATAGTTCTCTTGTGATAGTATTTACCTTTTGGCACGACGATCATACGTATACACGATCAAGCCTGACCGCATGATATACTTTGAACATATCATAATTATGTATGTCGCTGGTTCCAGGCACACCAAAACCTCTGCTCCGTCACAGTCGCTCCAAGTTAAAGGAGGGTCCTTCAGTGGCGGATAGGTTCAAAAGTCAGCCGATTTCCTTCATTGCGCCAGAGGAACCCCAAAAGGAAGAGCTTACCGAACAGCCGTTCTCTCTCGCTGAGTCCAAGAGCACTGCCAACGTGCTGGATAGGGACGAAGATGGTAAGAAATATGAATATCTATGAGACAGTACTTTAATATGATTATTTAGAGATTTATTAAAATTTCTAGGTAATCTTAATTTAATTAGTAATGTTAGTTTTTTTTAAATATCGAGGCAAAGGCATGTAAATTTTGCATTTCATTCGAAGAAGCTTCCTGTCTTATGTACCGTCGGCTTATGTTTCTTTTTTTGCATGTCCTCGACTACTCTACTATGTGTATGTCCCGGGCTCTATAAACACACATCTGCACAATGTTATGTAAATACGCACACACTCACCGGTGGCAGCTAAGTTAGACGAGGATGATCCAGCGAAGATGTCTCTCTCGGAGAAAATGAAAATGTTCAACGCGAAACTGACTCATAAGCCACCGATGGCCGGTCTACCCAGGCCTAAGGAAGATAGAGTGCCGAGAACCTCCCGCCTAAGGACGATGCCGGTGTTAGCCAGTCAAGTACAGGAGGCGATGGAACAAAATGAGAGGCTCACCAAATCTTTGACGCACGAAGATGTGCCGCGTACTAACGACTTTCAATTAAAAATGGAATTGTTCCGTTCGGCCAGCGCAAAGAATACATCGTTAGAGTATATAATGAGGCAGAACTCAAAGTTTAGGAGCTTAGGTCTGATTTTGTTCTTATTTTGAGTTTGATTTTGTCGTTTGCTTGAACAATTTCGCTTCTCTGGGTTTTATTGTTACTAATATTGCAGTAATGTAGTCCAAATGACCTATTGGGTATGCGTATGCTATATTATCGAATGGTGTATTAATTGCATGAACCAATTTTAACATAGTCGGAATTTGGCATTTAGTAGTATATTAAAATGGTTTGGAGGACTGGTTTTTTTTTTAATTTTGTTGTGATTACTGTTGTTGCAAGGAATTTTAATAGGCCTCGTATTAGTGTTCAGCTTAAGAAATATTACACGAAGTGCATGCAATGTTAAAGGCGTGGCGGATACCTAGCGTCGAATGAAGTACCGACACTTTGATATAATTAAAATCATGTTCAATGTTACTCAGAGCATTACATCGTTGAATACATTTATTTTTTAAATGGTGGAATTCTTTGTGTATTAATTCTTAAGGAAACTGGATATGTGTCAACATTCATATCGATCTATACAGAGCAAAGAAAGGACGAGAGAATTAGTTTATTTTAGTGCTCTGTACAAACTAACAATAATATTTTTAAAATTATTATATCTTGACGCTAAAAATGTAATAGAGTCTCAGAATCGACTGATGCTGTTACGAAATCGCACTGTTTAATACACTGTAAACACTTAAATCCCCAACTAAAAATATATTTAGACTTCCCCGCCTAGATCCGTTGAGTAAATTGCTAGTCTGAACCCTCAACTCAGCTTCACTAATATGATATATGACTGGTTTTAGCATTGCTAAACTCCGGGCGCTTTGTAAATAAAGGGTTCGTGATATGTAAATATGGTATATTCTATTTCTGACGATCCGGTGCATGTTTCAGATCTGGACGACGACTCGCCGTCTGAACGCGCACAGAGAATGATAACACCTGAAGTGCGCGGGATTCTGAAGTCTGGATCTACTGTGGTGCCCAAACCCAAGACGTTGACGAAGGGGGAAAGCTCTGAGGTGTGTATACAGAGAGTATGTATAGTAATAGTAATTAATAATATCTTGCTTATTTGGTGGCGGAACACTTATTTGTCTCGTCTATTAGAAGAAAAAAAAATGTTACTACGAACTTAAGAAAGTTTAAGCAAATGAAGGTTTAAAATTTAGTTTTATATTTTCAGTAAGAAACTTATGTGTATTATAGTTTTTTTAGTACAGTCACAATGCCTATATGGAAATAGTTCAGTATTCTGTTGTCCATGTTTTTCATAAAAGCAGAATTCGATTTTCATCAGCAAAGGAATAGATTAAAATTTGTAAATCAACACAGTATTTTTTCTAATATAGTATTTATTTCATTAATTTAAATATTAGATTGTTAGTTCTGTCATTCGAATACTAGTACAGTTTAAAAATTACTTTTAAAAGTATTAATTCATTTTAACTTGATACTATGCCATTGGGTGTAAGGACAGGAAACTAAGACCACGTGATAATCCGAATTCCTGAACGCTTAAGGGATTGTGCAGGATTTCATGTCAGCAATGCGCGCTTTAGTATTAGTGGGAATAGACCATCAGAGTCATAGATATAGAGATATCTCAATAGAGAGTCGGTCATCTCTCAATAGAGAGTCGGTTCAGAAACTCGACCCAAATTTATTGAAACATTAATATCAGTAATGTTGCGATAAAAAACGTATTACACTAATATAGGACACAGAAGTGCGTTCACGAATAGATCAAAGGTGCATTGTGTAATAGTCTATAAAAATAGTTCATAAGGGCGTACGTCTTACTATATTTCGAGTATGGATAAACTGGCAAAGACTATATATATATACACATTATACACTCGTCATTTATTATTCACCAGCCTGCGACTTCGTTCACTTGGAAATTCGAATCTACTCCATGGGAACTGCACATTTTACGGGGAAAAAAATCTATGATATTCCAAACTATAATCTATCTCTGTGCCTCATATCATCCAGATCCGTTCTGACGTTCTGCCGTGATTGGGTTACAAACATCCATCCATTCAATCTATACTTAATATTATAAAGCTGAAGTTTGTTTGTTTGCTTGAAAGCGCTAATAATCTCAGGAACTACTGGTTCGAATTGAAAACATCTTTTAGTGTTGGATAACCCATTTATCGAGGAAGGCTATAGGCTATATAACATCACGCTACGACCAATGGGAGCGGAGCAGTGACCATAAACGCAGGTGAAACTGCAGGAACGGCTAGTGTATAATATTAGTAAAATCTATTTTAATATTATGTGGCTGAAGTGTTTGTTTATATGAATCTGTAGTTTCTTTCTGCTTACCTTATTTTTTTCCTTTTTGTCTGAGCCTATTTATCGAGAAAGGCTATATATAAAATTATTCTACGTCACTTTAAAGGCTGAGTAGTAACCATAACGCGGGTAAAACTGCAGCGAAGGACTAGTATATTATATCGCTAAATAGTTTTATTGTCATTTGTTTGATCATACTAATGTCAGTCTAATACTCGTTACTTGCAAAATCACCTATAAACCACGTCTGATCCACCATATTGTAGGAAAATACGCGAACTCTAATGTGTATAAAACGCTTGTAAAACTAGTGAAGAACTTGGCTCAAGTAGTCATTTCTGTAGGATGTTGTTAAGTCACCAACAACAATTTACACAGGGTGACACGCAATTCCCACAACCTTCAAGATTATTAAGATCGAAATATTTAAATATGTAAATAAGATATTATTTCATGTGTAAATCTTCAAGAAAAGTTAACAAGCAACAGAAAACATATTTTTGTTTGAATGTTTATTTAAAGCTAACACCTTATTACCTGATACTGATTAAATACAAATTTTGTTTTGAATCAGTAAACACGCTGACTCGTATTTCGCATACATCCATAATTTTACACGTTTCGATCATCAGCATGCAACGATTTATTCCTCGTAGATACACTTTTTGAAATCCTGAACACTTGTTCCTTTTTGATACACTTTTCTGTATAGTCGTGCACAAAATAATTATCGTTAAGATGAATTTATAAAAGTGTCTCTACGAGGAAAATGTATTTACGGGGACTTTTTTATACCAATTATTACATGAATAATACCAATTTACCTCTATAGTTATTGCTGTCAGTCAAAGAGGATATTAAAAATTAAAATATCATCATTGAGTTTGTCACATTGTTCTCGGGTTTCGTGCAGTAAAAAATATATTATTTATAATATATTATGGATATATAAAATATATATCCATGCGAAAACCATATAAGTCTTATATGGAATAGTTTCTTTTTAAGTTGGTTTTCTTTTAAAGAATTATACACAAACACTTTTGTATTTTGTTGTACTAGACAAAAGTGTATCTAACAGGAATAAAAGCGAGGATTTTCAAAAAGTGTATCTGCGAGGAAAGTGTATCTACGAGGAATAATTCCATGCAACGACTACTTTGGAACGTTTGCAATAATTAGAATGTAGACGGATTGTAATACCGAGCTATTAATGTTTCAATGTCGGATAAAGGTCTATGTTGTGTAATATATAAACACTAATTTATTTGTGGCGTCAATCTGACATGATTGATTGGCTTGTGTTTACTTTAGAATTGTGACTCATCATTTCAATGTCTAGTAAGTTATACGCAAACGTAATAATTTCAATTGTCAATATGTTGACTTGTATTGAATCTGAACAATAATTTTGAACAACTTTCTTTTTTTCTTTTTTTTATAGTGCTGTCTAGACACTGACTAAACATAGCTTGCACTGTGGGATTTAGAAGACGGATAAACACACTTAGATTTTTTTTTTGTAAATACCAATGATGATAATAATGAGTTTCTAAAACCTTTGCCCAACAGTGGGACACGTGCGAGGCTGACTAAAAAAAAAATAAAAAAAATAAAAAAAATACCAATGAAAATAGACATATTCATACACACAAATATTTGCACTGAGCGAGAATTGAATCACCGACCCTTGACCTTGCCGTCGACTCGCGGTTTCAGTTCGATCATTGATCGCGCACCTCTTGCTTTTTAAGGTTAATTAACGTTTTAAAAAAATAATGTTTTATAGATATAAGATTATTTACATTTCCACTAAAGCCCTAATATTGTTCAACTAGGATACAACATAACTTGTGTTACGGGACTATTACCGACAATACAACGACTGTAAAACGACCCTAAGAGCAATACGGCCATAATCTCTAAAAAACTTTTTAATACTTTACCCTCAACATTTTTTTCTAAAACTTGTGTGTTTTCTATTTCAGGGTCTAAAAGACGAGGGCATAGACAGTTCATCGGACGAGGAGTCAGTTTCAGCTTCAACAGTTTCTTCATCTGAGAAAAGCTGTTCATCTTCTGACAGTTCTGACGAGCTGCCGGATCCCAAGCCAAAGAGATTCCAGCGCAAACCGAATAAACTCAAGTCTTCTAGAACAGAATCTGACCTTCCTAGACACCAAGATCCGTTCCCTCGTCAACAAGAGCCGTTCCCTAGACCTCAAGATCTATTTCCTCGTAAGATTCCAATGCCGTGTGCTACTGAACTCAAGGAACGTTTAACTGAAGCCAAGAATCCTGATGTTAAGATTCCGATGCTTGCCAAACTTGGAAGAAAACCTTCGGAAGAGTCGAAGAAAGAGGATGATCAGACTAGGTGTGTGTGTTTTATTGTATCAAATACCTACCTGCATGCGGAAGATTGCGAGTTATGACACCTGAGATACTGTTACCTATGGCATGCTCTCAATGCTGGTTTAACTGTGATCTCTTGCAGTTTGTATATTAGGGTTAACGTAGAAATAATCATAATAATATGTAAAGAATGTAACTTAACCTCTGAAACGGTACCACGTAAACTGTACCAAAATGGGAATTGTTTATAAACTTTATCTTGCAGAGCTGACCAATGGCCTGTGAAAAATTTTGAAAACACATATACACGCTTATAACACGTTGATCATATCCACGGGATGGCGATCATTACTTTGACGCTACTAATAGCGTGCGCACATCTTAAGCACAATGCGTTTAATTTATAGGGTTAACTGTATGAGAGTTATTTTGTAACAAGCTTTTATTAGTTTTACTTATAACTGTGTATATGAATATTGGAAGTAAATTTTAACCTACTTCTAATTGCCGTATCGAAATATCCATATGAAACTTTATATGTATACAGGGTATTTATATTATATTATATAACTAGTAAACGGATTTTTTTTTTTCAAAAATTCTTGTTGTAACTGCATGCTAGAGTCATGCTCTTTCAGTTACTTAAGTAAGTTTTCCTTTTTCAAATACACCCTGTATGTAGTTCGGATGATAATACTATAATTTGGCGTCTTGAAGCTGATCACATGATGAAGCCTGGAGATGGATAGTGGAACTTCAGTGGCTACTAGTAAACCCACCGAGTTTGGGTTCACATAATTCGTTTTGACGAGTCCAATAGTTTGGGTTTCGTAACGATGGTCTGACAATGGAGCCACGCGGTTGATAGTGGAAGTCTCTTTTACTTTTTAATTTATTACTTCTTTATTTACGCATTAAAAGTATGCCGAAATCTTCCCTTCCTACGTGGAGCCATCTAATTTTTCATTCGGTTTCATTGTACTTCATTCATGTCATCTAAGATCAGTAATATATCAATAATGATTAGACGACGGATTTAATATAAAATTCAGCAAAAAAAATGTCTAAAAATTTGTGTAAAAAAATCATTGCCTTTTGTATCACACAAAAGGCACTGATTTTTTTACACAAATTTTTCTCCTCTATATAGAAAGTTTGATAAACAACACCCCTTAGGTCATTAAACTATTGTGTAATTGACAATAAAGATTTTTACTCTGTTCAAGGTACAGAAGATTCGTAAAGAAAATAGATGAACCTATCCAGCTCGGCAAGCTACGCAGACCAGTGGACAAGCCTCCGACACCCGTTCAAGAAATACCTACAATTCTTAAAATATCAGCTTTAAACCAGGCTGCTAAGAACAAGTTCTTTGGCCTTGATGCTACGAAGAAGGAGAAAAGTATTGATGAGCTGGCTGCAGCGGTTAGAAAGTACATTCCACCGGTTAGTCACATATCTATATAACAAAGATATCAAATGTTCTAAATAGTCACTGTCGTTAAATTTGCAATACTTTACACGCGGAAGAGCCATGCTTCGGCACGTATGGGCCGGCTCAACCGGAGTGATACCACGGTTTCACAGAAATCATTCATGGAAGTCAATGTTGAACAAATGTTCGTATAGACATTGGTACTTTCTGGAACATTGGCTCAGGTTATAAGTAGGACTTTTTGCTTATTTATTATATTATTATTATTTATTATGCTTCTCACTTTCACACACAGCAGTTTTCTACTTTTCGTGTCCTTTTTTTTAATTGGATAAGTTTTGTCTTCAGCATGTATCTAAGTACTTTAAAATAGGTTTGGTGGAATTTAAATTTTTTTTTTTTAAATAATCACTAATTGGAAAAAGTGTTTTAAAAAAGACTAATTAAAGTTGTAAGTGTCAATATTTAGAATAATTGAGGAATCGAAAAAGTACGATATCTTTTTAAATCGTACATGGTTCTTAAATATAATTGTTAGCATTGCAGATAAATTTAACATTAAAGCTGTAGCGACAAGAAAAAAAAACTGTTATGCAAATAGTGAAAATTACACAAAAGAAAGTGTGTGTTATTTTGAGAAAAGTGTGCGTTGAATGTGATAATATTTCACTTTGTAGTTTCTCGCTGCTGAAAGCGCCCTACGATTTGTGCACAAAAGAAATATTTATACGTAGTATTACAATAGGTAAGACCGCGTTAATTTCCTGAGAAATATTTAGTAAAAATATCAATATTCAACCTAAGTTGCTGTGTGAGTAAACAATTTATTCGTTGTCTACAGGTGAGCAAATCAATGTCGATCCATACGATGGAGGTGCCGGGCTCGGGCAGCGACGGCGAGAGCAGCGGCGGGCGCGAAGTGCGGCACATCAATAGCAGAGTTCGACACAGGTCAGTGACATTCCTTTTTTTTTACTACGGCGAAAGCCCGCAACTGAATTGTTTTTAAATCATGGCAGAGGAGATCATTCAATAATTTAAACGTTTATTTTGGATTGAACACTATACAGGTGTTACAGAAAGGTGTTATCAAATTTTAAGATCGTTAGCTAAACAATACCGGAAGCCCTAACCCTTCCTTCTCCCCTCTCCTCCCCCTCTTCAATCTTTTCTCTACTTGTACCTTAAAGGGCCGGCAACGCACTTGTAACTCTTAAGTTGCAGGCGCCCATGGGCGGCGGTAGTCATTTAACATCAGGTGATCCGTCTGCTCGTTTGCTCTCCACAACATAAAAAAAAATTGCTGATTAAGCTTGAAAAACATTGATATTGAAAAGAAAAAGGTCAGTTGTCAGTTTCGAAATAAGATTTCTGTATTAAAAGCACGGTTTTCTTAAAATTGTTAAGGCTATACGTTATTCACGGGGTCTGTAACATTTTGTATAGTACTAGTGTATACGGTCCTTTACCTAAGTTCGAGTCCTGTAATTCAATTTTATCGCCGTTCGTACATGTTAGATAAGCCCAAAAGATAAAACCTTAAAAGTATTTATTTTGAAAGTGGTTTTTAAAAATAAAAAATCAACTTACTATAATGTTATATGGTATTACAGGATAGGAAAGTCTCTCATAGGCTTAAAGGCTGGTTACCGAGTGTTAGTCTCGTCGTTTTTAGTAATTTTACTAGTATATCTGAGAATAATAACTACAGGTACGACCACGGAACGGATAGTAAAAGGAATGTTTAATGCATCATGCGTATCTGACAGATGGAACACCGACTATAAATTTCTATAGTCGGTGTTCCATCTGTCAGATAATGCTTATAATCTTTCCGGTTTGAGCACTATCCGAACATAAACACCCACAAATGGGTTAGAGGCCTTGTCTGAGATTGAATTTTCCTTTGATGTTCCGGATAAATTGACAGTATTTTATACCTGGGACGTCTGTAGTAGGCCATGACTCCTGTGACTAAGAACCAGTTTGTCGGATACATTACAGATTCACTTGAATTAAGTCTACAGCTAGGTTTCTTTTTTGACTGAAAATGTAAAAATTAGCCCAAAAATCGATATTGATTGATATTAGCTCTCTGTTAATAAATTAATTATTAGATACTCTGCTTGGCACTCACATTATGAAAATAGTCTGGGCTGGCCTATGAAAGGAATTACTGGAAGGCTGATATACTAATAAATCGTTCCCGGGCCTCCTCCCATTTTTATGCACACTTATGGCACACCGTGTGATTTTAGTCGATTCGAGTTTGACACACCGGTCAACCGAAAACGCCGATGGTGATGACGGTCCGTGGACACATGGTAAAAAATGGCCTTGTGAGGATGGACAGACTTCATAAACCTATAAATATTTTTCTATATTTAACTGCAAATAGTCCAGTGCAATTAGGTTTATGAGGTCACAACCCAGCTATATTGAACGGATGTTAATGCTTTTTTTTTTTTTCTAATGCCATAAACTTAAGAGTTTACCAATTGAATCTTTCCTGTAATGTTTTTTTTTAAATACTAAATTAAAAATGACGTCATTTCCAGCATAGTATAACATATACCTTTGGCCTTGAAAAAAAGGCTAGGGCTATTATTACATAACTATAAATATAAAACACCCCCGACTCGAAAATCCCTTCAACGATTACAATGCCTTACATCATTTTGGAAAAGAGCTGATACTCTTACACTGCTGGACCGATATTAACCAAACATAGCTAAGAACCACCGCAAGGTAACTGACTTTCAAATGAAAAAAAAAACCGCATCGAAATCGGTCCATCCGTTTGAGAGCTACGATGCCACAGACAGACAGACACACACACAGACATCGACGTCAAACTTATAACACCCCGTCGTTTTTGAGTCGGGGGTTAAAAAGGTACTCAAATAGAAATATGTACTATGTACCTATATTGATTAAAAAAATAAATTAAAAAAAGACTCACCCGACTACGGAAAAAGAAAAGTAACCACACATTCACCGTTGTTAGACAACTATACTAACATCGCATTTTTGCCTTCGCTTGAGTATCTATAGACATCAGAACTCCATCCGAGGGTGAAGATAGAGTTGATAGTGCACAAAATACATCATTAGTATTACAAGTATTTACAGTCATGGGTAATCGCTTGCCATCAAGCATCCGTCTGCTTGATTACTATCATAGTGGTATAATAAGTAAAAGAAAAATCAGATATTTAAAAAAAGTTATACCTTTCGTAAACGGTAAATTTTCGGGTTAATAATGTGTATTATATTTTTATTTATATTCTGAAAGACCAGGCATGTTTAAACAAGCGTTTTAAACAACAAGTCCGAGCTCTCTGATGCCCTGTTCCTAAAATCAAGAAACGGTTCGTTTTGCTTACGGACGGTAAAAATTTCGTTGAATTTTCAACATAATCAAGAAACGGTTCGTTTTGATTACGGACTGTATAATAATAATAATTTCATTGAATTTTCAACGAAAATTTTACCGTTCATAAGGAAAAAGGAACCGTTCCGTTATTATAGGAACCGGGCACAACAAAACAAAAGTGTGGGTGTTTGCAATCCACACAGGGCAGAAGTAAAACTTTAGAAAAGTAGCCTACGGGAGAATGAGAAATAAAATATAAAAACAACACAAATAATTGACTGAATTTATATAAAAGTTATTGGTCAAATTAACAGAGATGTGTTAAATAATTAACATAAATAAATTACCAACGAATTTTTAATATGCAAATGCACAAAAATTATACCACGTTGACATTGACATATTTTCTGAAGGCTTGGTAGTACGCAGGCGCAAAGACAAAGATTATAAGAAACACTGATACTTGTATTCTATCTCATTCCCTCGCAGGCTAAATCCTATTTATGAATCTGTTTTTTCTTTATCGTGACGCTTTTTCGTTTCATCGAATTTTAAATAACGATGCTAAAGAAGTTTCACTTCAAAAACAAAATTCTATCAATAACCTAATTATTGAGACATTCATCTGCTATTAAATGGCGAGGAGTTTGGTATACTGCTGATTCATAACGACGCTGCAGCATCAGGTAAATTTTACCATGTTATTGTAATAGGATTGAACTCATAGGATACTAAATTTCGAATCGATCAGACCACTAGAAGTTATTTACATCCTTTCAAGGATTTTATAAGAGCTAATCTTCAAACTGCTGACTACATTTTTTTTGGGATTATAACCATAATTTTGTCTCTATCAAGCCACCTTGTTCCTTGTTAGGAAAAAATAACTGAATCAAAATCGGTCAATTCGTTGACATGATTTAGCGGACAGATACACAGAGACACGTTAAACTTATAAAACCCTTCTTTTTCGTACTTCAGAATGTTACAGAATTTAAATACTACACACATGATGCTTTCATAATTAGATACAAACTAATTAAAAAAAAAACATTTAAACAACTCTGTTAACACACGTCTTACATCATAAAATATACGCATATTTGTAGTTCTGAACAATTAAGTCGGTTACATTTGAGTCTGTGATAATTCCGTTGTGCCATGTGTTGCATATCAAGGTCAGACACTACATTTGCAACATTGAAATACATATTTTTGATGAAATTATTAGTTAAACGATGTCGCGCGTTGGTTTGGTTTGTGGTTTTGACCGTAGCAGATGGTGTAACTTAAGCATTTTCAAGGTCATTAAGTGAAATTCTTGTGGTTAATTTAGCCAAATGCAACCAGAACTATCTAAATTTATAATCAGCTATTACCAATTATAGCTATGTACAACTCGTACGGTATACCTTGACTGGGTGTTTTGAGGTCGCTTATCAAGTAACGAAGAGATCGTATTTGGACATGTATGTAGATAATCTTTAAACTTTATTTAAAACTAACTTTTGCCTGTGGCTTCGCTTGCTTATACGTTATTTTTTCCATCCCTCGGGAACAGTACCTACTTTTTTCCGGTTGAAAGGTACCCAATGACCTTTTCTGTAACACCGTCAACTAGGCGTAGATAACGCTGAGGCGGCTAGGGCTCCCAAAAACACTTATTCGTTTATGTACTGGATAAGGTTGTCCTACTCTCAGTAGGTAAAGAGTAGTTATTAGTAACATTGACGCGCAAATACTTTTTTGTAATTTACCTTTACGTACAGAATACATAATAGTACAGGTACAGAAGTCTCACTCCACAAAATCGTTTAAATAAATAGCGACCCTTGCTCCGACACAATAAAGTCGCAATCCAGGCGACATTATGGCAGGCCTATGTCACTCGATATACTTGCGTGCGCTAAATACCTACCGGCCGCTCGTCCGTCGGCGGACCTTATACGCAGTAATGACGCAGTGGGATGCCAACAAACAGCTGCATCGTGTGCACACGCTTTTATTTCAAAGTACAAAAAACGTAATTCGAGATCGTATTGATTATGTTGTTTAAATAGGTACTGTAAAATTTACATTGAAAATTGACATGGTTTCTTAAGTGCAATATATAAATGTATATGAAGTAAAAAAAAAAAAGGTCGGCAGTACTATTTATGAAATTTAAAAATTATCCTCTTAATGGTATTTGTCCTTGTTTCCTTCAAATTATTTATTAAAGTTTTTTGTAAGATTTAGAATATTTTCCACCGCACTGTTTAATAATCGAGATTTTAGAAAAAGGAAAAAGTTTATGAATCTTTATATAAAAATAAAACAAACGTAGGATTGTTATACACTAAAACGTTTGAAATGAAAAATAAGGTAAGTACTTAACTTACACACACACACACACACACTTAATTTTTATGAAAATATATAGTAAAGAGGTAACCCTCACACACACTTACGGCCAGGCGGCCGTGCGCTATTGCGAGGCAATAATAATCGTGCTTACGAACATTTAAGTAATTTTCGCAAGCACCGCTCGGCGTCAGCAAAGAGTAAGCAATTAAAACAGTAGGTATCTATACATATCTATATATCTTTTTAATTTATGTCGCAAAAATAGGGGTGTTGTAAGTTTGACGTGTCTGTGTACCTGTGTGACTGTCTTTGGCATTATACTTCCCAAACGGATGAACCGATTTCAGTGCGGTATTTTTTTGTTTCAAAGGTGACTTTAATCGAGTGTTCTTAGATATAATTCAAGAAAATATGTTCAGCCGTTCGAAGATCATCAGCTCTTTTGTAATCGTCGAAGGGATTTTTGAGTCGGGGGTATTTTAAATTTTAGTAGGGAGTGATTTATCTGTTATTTAGTACCTACTCAGTAATCTATGTCAGTATTAATTAATTAGTCTTATGGCTGATTAGTCGACTCCGCCGCATACTTGTTGTTATACTTAAAGTGCAGAGTGAACCCAGGTTCACTCTGCACTTCACACAACCTACAGCAGGCCAGCCTGCTGTAGGTTGAACTATATTGTTAATGATTCGTTTTAATATCTATATAGACCACTCTGTTTGTAACCGTGACACTCTGTGGGTAATCGCAAGCAACTGTTGACGTCATGCTGTGACAAGTATTAAGGAAGTTTTTTATTGGCTATTATGGTAGGACTCCTACAGAGAGTAGTAATTGCTCATTACTGCTAAAGGAATCACTATACCTGCCAGTAATACTTTTCTTTTTTCTTGCCCAATGATTTGTAGAATCAGAATGTTACCTATAAATAAAAACTAATAGGTTTATTAGCAACTAAAACTTAATTGCGTTGTCTTTCAAAGCATCTTGTATATTTAATATTCGTGTGAATGTTTTTATGAATTACATAATATTGTTAGAATATGTTGCTTGAGCGTCGGTATGGTTTTATTTTTGGAACGAAGTTCCTTTTTGCACGTTACACTTCAGACGCTCGAAAAAAGTGTTAGCGCAACGAAAAATGCTGACTGCGAGTTGATTTATTTTATTTACACCATCTGCGCATTCTACGCGATATTGCTGTAATTTCGATGTTAGTTGTGTATGTATCCATATTTATATTTGGATAAGTACACAACCACGGGCAACTTTCACAGATGGTGTAATTTTATTTACTACTAGCTGCCCCGACAGACTTCGTTCTGTCAAAGTTATTAATTGACGTCAAATGTTTGACAGCTGGGGACATGTGTTTTAATTAATATTTGCTCTGTGGTTTGTATAGGAAAAGAAGTGTTGTTTTTACTATTTTCCTCACAATTTTTACAATTTTTCTCTCCACAAGACCCTTCCTTGTGCATTAACGAAAATTTGAAAAAAAAAATAGCCGAATTGGTCGAGCCATTCTCGAGTTTTGCGCTTAGCAACACATTTGGCGATTCATTTTTATTTATATAGATAGATATTTACAATTTATTCCATCCATCAAATCCTCACTAACTTTCACATTTATAATATTAGTGGGATGTGGTAGTATTACGATAAATGGAGTATAGTGAAACACAGGTACCACTTTTCCACGACAGGAGATGCGAAGTATCGAGTATATTTCGGGAAAAAATATATACCTATGGTAGGTATATATTTTTTTTTGCATTTATACTGATATGCATTTCAAGAGATCCATGTTAAGATCTCGGCAGGGGGATTGGTGTAATTGTCTTTACAAAGTACAAAGAAACGAGTGATACACAGATAGTTTAGAATCAATACAAAAAATAACATTGAAGTGTCTGTTTGTAATGTCAAAATTATAGTTTTTTGCACGATGCCAATGCCTAAAAATCTGTTTTTTTATGTTGTCTGTTTGTCTGTTTGTTTCGGCTAATTTCCGGAACGGGTGGACCGATTTCCATGGGACTTTCACCGGCAGATAGCTGGTGTTATAAGGAGTAACTTAAGATACTTTTATTTTGGAAAAAAATTAGGGTTCCGTGCAAAATATATGAATATGTACACGCGAAGAAGACGCGCAGAAACTACTAGTAAAGAATAAAAAGTTAAAATACGACGAAAAATTGTATTACCTACTTGTATTGATAGGTGTGTTTATCTAGTTTAGACGTTGAAAAATGATACATTTGAAATTATAAAATCGAATCAATTCTGTGGCAACAAACGCGTCACATAATATTTAGCCAAAATACTGTAACACTTATTTAATTTCAACCTGTGAAAATATGTTAACTAGGTATGGTGAAATGATTAATTAACTAATTTCGTTATATTTTTCACCGTAATCTTAAGCTTAAAAAATCAACTCCTAGAATAGAATTTAGATTTTGAACAATCCCTGCTTTCACAATAATTAGCGTAGTGACAAGTATCACATTCATTGCTCTTTGTGTATTTATTTGATAACTATAAATGAGGAATTAGAAGAAGAAGTTAGAACCGAGCAAGCAATATAATACACTTTGATTGACACTCTCTTCTGCAAAAACTACTTCTCTTTCACGCAAAAACTACTGAACCGATTGCGATGAAACTTGGTATGTAGATAACTGGAGACCTGGATTAACGCATAAGCTACTTTTTATCCCGATATTCCCACGGGATCGGGACTCACGCGAGTGAAACCGTGGGGCACTGCTAGTAATACATAATAGTGGTATTACATACTTACTAATTAACAAATGTATTATTCAAAAGTTATGCAAAATAATCCAATTACATGTTAATGCAATTTTTGTAATAGTTATCGAGTAGATTTGCATAAGTTTTGCTTTTAATAATATATAAGCATATATTATTGGCAATATTAATCGATATCAACCTAAATATTTCAACACAGTTATCTTGTTAAGCGACGAATAAATCAAGTTAACCCGTATATATTTTTAGGGTTCCGTACCCAAAGGGTAAAACGGGACCCTATTACTAAGACTTCGCTGTCCGTCCGTCTGTCACCAGGCTGTATCTTAGGATCCGTAATAGGTAGACAGTTGAAATTTTCACAGCATGGAAATATCTGTTGCCGCTATAACAACAAATAATAAAAATTAAAATAAATTAACAATCCCTTACTAGAGACATATTTTTTTTGCTTATAGTATTAAATCTTGTACGATGGTGCCTAAGCTAATACCCTGAGCGTAGAAAAAGTGGGGTGATTGTTCACCCGTTGACTTAACACATGTGAACCGATTTTGTTGAAAATAAGCACATATATGTAGTTCTAATAAGTCTCAACATAACAGCGACCTGTAGTTGATTTGATGATGGATGCGGAAGCCAGCTATCTCCTATTTGTTCTTATTAATACATCTTAATGAAAGAATGTTGAATATCGGTTGTTTAAATATTTATAACAAATAACAATGAATAGTTAAAGTTGGTAATTATATAACTATTAATTATTAGTAATTATTAAAAAGATTTATATCTATAAAAAGATAGATATATAGATATAAGATAGGTTATACCGATGAAAGAAGAAAGGAACTGAAAAGTGAAAAATGAACATGTTAGCCTAACAAAACTCCTACACTAATAAATAAATACTAAATAATAATTTTGAGTTCGCGCCAAACATAAAAACACAAAATGAAATTAAAAAGCGCATATTTAAAAAAAAAACAAAACCATGTGAGCGATTAACCTTTCATCCTGATAAAACATAAAGCACGGGTCTCTCTGAGCTTCCAATATTAAACAATTTGCTTTAGTTACAAGCCAAAACAACTTCTAGCGGTGGCAATCAAGATAATTCCTTTTATACGCTTGTTACGATAGGCCACCGAGTAAAGTATATAGTAGTTACATTTATCATTATTCTTTGATAATCCACAATAAACCGTAGATAATTCTGTATTTCGCTTCGTATTCCCAACAATATAACAAGTCTATAATGGCTGACTGAAGCTCATAATAGGTTAAGGAAAGTTATCAATCTACCACTTTGCGACGAAGGAAATCGTGTGTAGTAGTGCATTAAATTAATCTCACTGTTATTTCTTTGCAGATAGATTTCACTTTTGTTTCTGTCGTTTATTTTTACGTAATTTATTACGTTGATTAAAGTTGTTGTGTGGAACATTGGTTTTCGATTGGGTTCTCATTGTTGTTGTTGATTGGAAATGAATACCTTTTTATTGAAAATGAATGCGATTCTGGTATAATTATGTCATAACTGACTATTGTTTTGCTATAGATAGATAAAACTGACGTCTATAAATTGAATTGTTAACGTTTAGTGCAAAAAAAATAATTGTTTTCGGATCTCATTAATTGTATTGTTAAAGTAACAAACATAACAACAACAACAACATTCCTAAGCATAACAAAATGAATTTCAACAAAACTTTATTCATGTTTATAATCAATTTTAATTCAAACAGTTATTCAAACCAGTTACAATTACTAGAAACTTAAACGACAGTTTGATTTAGTTTCCCACACATTATCTAGAGGGAAATCTAATCTAAAGTAATTTCATGACATGATTCAGTATGTCCAGGTAATCAGGTCAGGTCTGACGTCGCGTCCGTCACGTCCTCGGATTTTCACTGGTGGCGCCTGCGCACGCTTAGAGCTTTCGAACTTTAGATATCTGTCAGCTGGAATACTAAATGATTCGTTGCTTAATCAAGTGCCTGTAAAGCTATAATTTTTTAAAATGTACCTAAACTATAGGGGTGGTATAGGGGATCTTTCTCTGCACTTAGCAGATACAAAGCGTTTTTTTTTTAATATTATAAATACTGGTATTATAAACATACATTATGTACATAGGTTATATTTCTGACTGAGTGCCCTTACTATTTTACTATTTTGTCACATTCCATCTCCCCTTAATAGACCTCTGATGACCCTACTCCACTGCAAGACGACAACACTTTATTATTAGTGTGCACCTCTATTCTTAGTGAGGTCCCTGTAAAAAAGTTAGTAGTACTTAGTCTTCAACGAGGAGTCCATTTTCGCCGCCAAACGTGTTAGCGGCCTGTGTGACACCAACGAGTGTCCTTTTTTATAAAGCCAACCGTCTGTCTTCATTGTCACACTTCCAATATTAGCCGTAGTATTCCGTGCCCGCTCTCAAGTGAAGAGCACTACAATATGTTTCATTGTTTTTAGGGTTCCGTACCTCAAAAGGAAAAAACGGCACCCCATTTTGTTGTCCGTCCGTCCGAACGTCTGTCTGTCTGTCAGGACGCTTTTTCTCAAAAACGCGTTTAGGTATCAAGCTGGAATTTATATCAAATACTCAGGTCTGCTGTCCCTTGAAGCTGTAAAAAAATCAAACTTCTAAGCCAACGCAATCAAAAGATACATCCGTTTATGCCGCAAATTTTCGACACTCGCAAGGGAATCAAAACCTACAGGGTACTTCCCGTGAACTCAGAATCTTGAAATTTGGTACGAAGCAACGTCTTATAGCACAGATAAAGGAAAAATTGCGAAAACTGTAAATTTTTAGTTACATCATATAATAAAAATATTCGGAACCCTCGGTGCGCGAGTCCGACTCGCACTTGGCCGGTTTTTTTATCTGTTGAAGTCAATTATTCAAGGAATCTTTACTTAAATGTGAAAGCTTGTTTGTAGATTTGTCCCTCTAACTCGCAGATACGGAACATTGGATCAACTTTTTTTTTTACAACAATGCTTTTATAAGAGTAGTTTTTGTTTTCGGATAATACAAATATTTCTCTCTGTACCAGAAAAATGCACATTTTTTGACTTAAGTACTTTCCAACTCTTCTTCTTCTACAACTTAACGGAAGTACTTTTCTTCCAGATATTCCATTCCATTCCATTTTAATAGACTATTACTGCTCCAGTAAATTATCCGTCTATTCTTCCTAGTAATCCCTTTGTCGCATTTGTGCAGCGCTTTCGGTGCTCATTGGTCAAACGTTACCCATTAACACTTACACGCCCAACATAAATGTCATAATCGTATTAAAGCATACACGATACGCCACATATGAAAACCGTAGCAATTTACAACATCGTTTCAAAGCGTAAACTCCACTACTGTATTTATTATCTTTAACCACGAAACGCATAACGTAAACGTTTTATGACCAAAAATGGGCATTGTCTAACTGAGACATGCTTCTAACAATTCTAGTATTTATGTCTCGGTAGTAAGGTTGTAAATGGGATGTTGAGGAAGTCGAGTCGGCCGACTGGCACAGTTGCTTCCTTGCGAAATGAATAGGAAGGTAGTACGTTGTACGCCTTTTATGGATATATCTAGTCAGGTATAAGTCGTTGCCCATAATCGTAATAGTAGTTCTGTAGAACTTACTGCTCTACCCATTGACTGAGTTTTGTTAGACTTTAAGCGTTACGCTTAAATTTGTTATTGTTGTCCATCATGATTACAGCAAAAAATGATATAGTACTGTTCGTATAGGAAGTTGCGTCGAATATTTATTAATAATTGAAATAGTTTATTTTTCTTGTGTCGTTCATCAGACTGATTCATTAGAAATATGATACTTAGTACTCCGATATACCGATTCTAATGGCACTCGAAAAAAGTACATAGGGTGTATATTAATACTCAATAACAAAACAGTTCAGTGCCTTTTCTCCTCTTTATGTCAACCTTATTTGCTTTTTTGTTTGGTTAGCTCTATTGACTAGCTTTTCAATATCGTTGACGGAGATTTCTTGTTATCAAGCATTTTTATGGATAGATAGAACATTCTTTATTGTACACCACATTTTACACAGTAAATAAACATAATTAAAAAAGGATATTTAGGCGGTAAGTACAATGGGCTTCTTATCGCTAAAAGTGATGCCTTCCAGACAGTCGTTGTATGGTTACAACAGAGAAAAATAAGAGGTAGCTGGTGGCGTACTAAAAATATTTAGAATGGGGACAATGAAATAGTATAGTATAAGTATGAGAGTTAAAAAGGGGCCGAAAAGGAATACGTGTAGTATCTATATCATATATTTAAACATACATAATTATTCATCATCATATGATATACCTAAGCCGTTACTGGATTTATTATAATCGGATAAAATGCTGGCGGTAAAACTTCTTTACAAGAATCAATTTTCCAACTTTTCACGTATGGGATAGATATGTAAGTTCCAATTGTGGCACAATTTCAAATTTTAATAGAGATGTTAGGTCAGCAAATGCGGTTAATTAACAGTGGGACAACAGCCGAGACCTATGATAAACAGAAGTAGAAAACTGTCAGGTACCTATAGGTACGGCTTACCTTGCAATTTAGAATCAGTACCCATGTTAATATACATATATTTGAAACTTCGAGGCGCGTGATGAATCGCCACCGTGAAACACCAATGATTTAGACCGCTTGACCATCACTGTTTAGTTATATAGATTTATCCTAGTTTTATTATATTTACCTATAATTTAACAGTAATCTATAACTAATACCTTTTAGATGAATTTTTGAAGACAAAACGCATTTGTTTAACTATGGTGTAGGTAGGCATCTCAAAAGCAAATGCTCAATAACCACGTACACAAACTGATATTGGATACAATATATCCGATATCTTAATTTGTTCATTATATTACACATTACATATTGTAGAAAGAAAACAAATAGTTACACGTGTTTCTTATCTAAAAAAAGTAATGTTTTCGTTTGTTTTTAATGCAATATTGAGTTAAAAACGAAGCTTAGTAATCAAATATAAAGTGTTTCTTACTACACGCTGCTGCACGAATGGCGCAATGGTTTAAGTGGTTACCTCGCCACTACGCCGCCGCGTCGAGTGTTGTGGGTTCAAATTCCGCACGGGTCAAAAATTTGTGTGAACCACAAATAGTTGTCCTGAGTCTGGGTGTTCTTTGTGTCCGTTATTTAAATGTTGGTGAAGCCCAAACGACACAGGAATATTCCTAATGCGGGAGAAGTCTTTAAAAAAAAAGGAAGACATAAAGATATATCGCTTATCAAATCAAATTAAAATATAAGTAACTAGCAACCCGCCACGGCTTCGCATGGGTACAAATTATACATCTAAACCTTCCTCATGAATCACTCTGTGTATTAGTGAAAACCGCATGAAAATAAGTTCAGTAGTTTTTCAGTTTATCGCGAACAGACAGACAGACGCGGCGGGGGACTATGTTTTATAATATGTATAATGAAATAATTATATCCTTGTAAGATATTGTATATTTACAACATACCTAATGTGCGAATTTGTTTGCTCTGGCCTCTACACTGCATTGTTAAATTGTATGTAGGTATGGATATGGATATGAGATCTCACCGTAAGGGGTAGTGATAGTCGACTAAACTAATCACGGGCTTCTCACCTCTGATTTATCGAAGTAATTGATATCATTATCCTCTGCGACTTTTCCCAACTAAGTTTGGGTCGGCTTTCATTCTAACTACGATACGGCCGAACTTTGATATTTTACGTGAAGCGACTGCCGTCAGACCTCCACAACCCAAGTACTAGGCGATATCGAAGTTCTGTAGTTACACCAGGTTGTCGGACTTTTTACGGCTCCAACTACCCCGTAACGAACGCCACAGATGTTTGTATTTCATCCGGGACCGACGATTTAACGTGCTCTCCGAGGCACGGAGGGGTCTCAACGTGTTAAGAGTGGTCAGCCATCCTAGACTGACCTGGCTAGTATTACTTAATTTTGTAATGTGCTAACCCACTGGGATACCACTTAGCCATGAGCCCCTCTAGTTAGTGTCGAAGTAATTGATAGTATTAGAAATTAATTATCACTTGCTTTAACGGTGACGGCAAACATCGTGAGGAAGAGTCCTGTCCCTCCGACTGAGAGAAGGGTCCACAAAGCTCGCGGCTCTTTGTGCTACTGTTGATGATAGGAGTATAGGAATTTTCATTTTCTTTTTTTTTCTTTTTTAGTTTAGCTCCACTTACAACTATTAAGTTACTAATATTGTAGTACGAAGGACGTAGGTATAAACTAATATCTGTTAGTTCATACCAGTTAACGGATCCATTGTTGCTTTTTATGGTTCACAAATTGGTCCATTGAATACAGTCACCGACTGGTGAGTAATGGTTAAGAAGTACCTACATAATGTATTACTAAACCGTTACATCACTACATATTATAAAACAAAGTCGCGATAAACTGAAAAACTACTGGACGGATTTCATACGGTTTTCACTAATAGACAGAGTAATTCATGAGGAAGGTTTAGGTGTATAATTTGTTAAGATTTTGTGTAAATTGATTCAAATATGTTGACGATTGAAGATGTCTCTGCTACCCGTATGAAACGAAGCCGGGGCGGGTTGCTAGTGAACAATAAACTTTAACAAAACCTTATATCTATTGTAACATTTAATCAGAATGTAGTATTATTTCTTCTGTCTAATCATGAACCTAATGTTTCTATTTTTCTTAATGAGGAAAATAATAATACATTTCTCATTAAGAGACGTCATTTTAAGATTGTGTTTGTTAAAACTAACCAAACCCCTAAAAAGACAGACGATTTCTGCCTCTCTGTAGCATCGTAACTCCCAGATGGGAGGATCTGAGAAACCGGAATTAAAACGATGTTCGAACTTTATACCTACATGAGAAACAATTTCTATATATAACAATGAATGCAAACTATGATGACTACAATAAGTTAGTACCAAATGTACCACACTTATAGTATACCATCCATAGTCTTCTATGAATAAAAAACGAGGCCTACATTTAGTATGTCAAACTAATTTTCTTTACAACAGTTACCTAGTAATACATACGCGATTACAGATCTCAATCGTAAATTTTAACTACATGTATTGTATAACATAAATTTGCATTGCCACACTATCCACTGATCTAAATTGCCAACATGCAATGGCTGAAATACGCTGAAATAACATTAAGTAGTGGCCAGTCACTTGAATACTAATATATTTTGTACATAACATCAAGAGTTATAAACATAGATTTCATTTATCGGGACTTTCTCTAAAGCCTGTCATGTTTCCATAATGTTATAAATCTCAACACAATATGTATTGTTCGTTGTCAGAATATGTGTATAATGTGTACAAGTAATATTATTAAAAGATGTTTTTTCTTTTAAATGTCGTTTTAATGCCGAAAACTACCAGTCCGATAAAAGTAAATCTTTTTGCGTCAGACAATCTATTTATTGCAGTTTTTCTGGATGGATGTTCTTCTGCTGTCTTCAGAAAATTGGTAGAATTAACAAGTCAGTGATTTATAATTTAATGTTATTATATGTTTTCAAATACGTATTATATGTACCTACGTATTGTGTGTATTGTACATGTAAGTTTGGTACTACTTTTATTAATAGCCTCATCGAGTTAGTGCAATTGCAAACATAATATAATAAAAACTTCAAACATCTCACACGCGGCCGTCTGATCCCAAACTTGAAAGAGCCTGTACTATGGTAACCAGACTGCTGATAAACATACTCGTACCTAAATATTTCTAAATACATACATGTCACTACATATTATAAAACAAAGTCCCCCGCTGCGTCTATCTCTCTGTTTGTTCGCGATAAACTTAAAAACTACTGAACGGATTTTCACGCGGTTTTCACCAGTAGATAGAGCGATTTATGAGGAAGGTTTAGGTTTGTAATTTGTTAAGGTTTTGTGTAAATTGGTTTAAATATGATGATGCTTGTTGAAGATGTCTCTGCTACCCGTGGGAAGCTGGGGCGGGTTGCTAGTTATAGATCAATTATACCCAGACACTGAACAAATGATCATGTTCATCACACAATTATTTAACCTGGGTGGGAATCGAACCCACGACCTCTGGCTCAGCAGTTAGGGTCACTAATCACTAGACCAACAGGCCAAATAATACATAAGTACGTCTCTTTTTCTCTGCATCACCTAAAGGTTGACAATAGGGAATGCATATTAGACATTAAGTATATGTATAGCTATGTGTATAATGTTTAAATAAATAAATAATTTAACCAATGCAATGACGTTATAGCTTTTTGCTATTTATTATCCACTTAGCTGACTGACCTATACAGTTAAACGCAAATTAATACAATCATTACATAAATCAAAATTCAGGTCAAGTACTCCTGAACAATGAGCATCTGCTATGCATCCGAGCTATTTCAACGAATCGCCCTTTAATGCTGAGTGCTGCACGATCTAAATTGTTTGAGTTACCGAATTGAATACCGCCAATAAATGGTCCTGATTTATCTATTGAATATCTTCTGAGCTTACTATTTGTAATAGAATTTGGTTTAGTTCCGAAATAGTTTACACAATTTTGAGTAGTTAGCGTTTGAAACACAACTGTTAAGCTTATACTATAAACTCATCGTTCCTTGCAGTTCTACCCACGTTTAAGGACCCTGTTCCGTCGTGGCGTAAGTGGCAGCCTTAAACCTTCCTAAACCTAAAAATCCAACTCGTGGAATCTGAGATTAGTGCCTTCAAATAAAGAAGCAAATTTTATAATTCAGTATGAATTCCTAAAGTTAACTCGTTTTAGGTTTGAATCTAAAGAGTTATAGATAGGCCTTTGCCTGTACAGCCACACAGGTGTTGCTTGAACGATAAGCGTTGTTAATAAACGTAAAACGGCAGGTCCTTTGATGACAAGTGATCCACATCTTCTAAGACGCAGCAGACGGCAAGACTTTCTCATGTTGGAACACCGTGTGGTTTCAGGAAGTTCGATTCCGATACAACTTTACCGTGCCTTGGCGAGGTATGCTATACGGCAAAATGACAGATCCATAGATGAAGATCTGATCTAGTGAATATGGCTATCCTTTCAGTCGATATTCAGCCTAGACTATTAATTTAGAATCTGTCCCCTAAAATACGTAAGACTAGGAGATTATAAACTCAGATATGTTGTAATATTATCATATCATAAATATTTTGTTATTCATTATTTTCTTACTATTTTTCTTTCAAGCCTAACAAAGCAAACTGCCCAGTTATGGACTCGTGTTACGATATTGATAGTGTTGGAATGTTACTAGGAAATATATTTTTTGCTGCATTCGAAGACAGAAGAAGACAAAAACATGCCATTATGAGACTGTCTCAATAAATTGACGGTCTGTGATAAATTACCCTATCTCTAATATTCGTCTTCATAATTTCCCTACGATCTCGTGACATCTTGTAATGACGCACCTAATGCACTACATCCATCACATAGTGTAATTTACTTCCTGTATGTAATAAATCTTGTGCAGTTTCTCTGAGTAATAAATAATTAACGAACGGGCTTTAAGCTGACGGGAGTCCATCAAATCGTCTTGAGGTGACGTAGAAAGCTTTCACTGTATTTGCGTACGAGTTGACGGTAGGGCTAGCAATTTCAGTTTTAGTATCTGATTCCTGTTGAGTACTATTTTTCAAGGTTGTTAGAGAGTAGATCTATGTACTATATGTGTGTGCAAACACGTATTATTAAATATCCTTACTTTTCTGCACATCTGCCGATTTTTGACTAATTCAAGATTAGATTTCTAAGCCATAAACATCCGTAATTCTCAGGTCGGATTTTTATCTGTTACTAATATTGAGTCTAGTACTTTAAACTTTACTTCGTTTCTGATGATATGATTGTCGTCGCCACATCAAAAACTCTTATTTATTTTATTAAATATAGATAACACAGTTCACTATTTGATAAGAATAAGTTAATAGACATTATTTTGACTGGTTATACCGGTATTGGTCGATTGATAAATATTAATGAATAGTGGGGTTATAAAAAGGGTAGGAATAAGTTCAGAACATTGACTTGAGTGCGAATAGTGGTACGAACAACTTGGCAGTTATTGTTAGTTAGTGATTTTCATATTATATATCAATGGTTGTGAGACTGTTTCTTACATGATGATAAGCGTTTTTTTTTGTCAGTTAAAACGGGTAGTTTCACAATATTTATTCATGTAGATTCATAATATTTATATTTCACTTCTGCTACTAATCTTTGAAATCACATCTACTAATATATAACATGTGGTCCGGTAACACCGAGTAAGATCCATTTTCAGATTATCACTTGGACTCTATATTATCAACAGTAAGCAATAAACTTGAACGTACTGTTATTATTCGTTTTATTCACTTGAACACAGAGTTTGTCTTAGACATTATCGGTGTGACCGCATAAAAACACAAACGCTTGATATCAATGCCACAATTCACCTTGCCTCAACAATTTCAACAGAATGCGCATTTCGTGACTCATAGCAGCTAATCGCTAACAAGTGCAATTGCCTTCCGTATTCCCAGCCAACACAATACATATATATTGACTGGCTTGTTGATCTAGTGGCTAGTGATCCTGACTGCTGAGCCAGAGGTCGTGGGTTCGATTCCCACCCAGGACAAATAATTGTGTGATGAGCACGATCATTTATTCTGTGTCCGGGTGTAAGTTGTCAATCAATCAATCATTTATTTTTGTAAACATAGGTCACAAAGGTGTGCATAGTGTGCATAGTAGAGGTAGAGGTACAGTTATTTATGGTTCTCTGTTTTGCCAATAAATGGTGTACAAAATTTCTCTTACCTAGCTAACTTAAAACTATCTATAATATGTATGTATTTAGTAATAAATAAGTATGTTTATCATCAGTCTGGTGACCATAGTACAGGCTCTGCCCAGTTTGGGATCAGACGGCCTTGTGTGAGGAGTCTTAAGTTATTATTATTACTAGCTGTGCCCGCCACTTCGTCCGCGTGGAATAATGTATTTATATCGAAAACAGCTTAAAAAATAAGTTTCAAGCTTCTAGCTCTAAATATGACGATACTTCCATACAACTTTTCATTCCCAACTTACACCCCCTTTTTCGCATTCAAAAGTAGCCTATGTCCTTTCTTAGGCTCTAGACTATCTGTGTACCAAATTTCATTTAAATCGGTTCAGTAGTTTTGGCGTGAAAGAGCGACAGACAGACAGAGTTACTTTCGCATTTATAATATTAGTAAGGACTATATTTTTGTTAATATTGTCTTACCGTGTTATACAGCCCTAATGTAACTTGCGACTTCAACAATGGCCTCTAACTTTCGACCCATTTTAAGAAACCGCGTCGTTTGTCAGAAATATAAGTTATTTCTTGTTATCTGTCATAATCTCTTGCAGCATTATAGTGTTCGGGTATTGTTATAACTAGTACAGTGTGCTGTAACCTCTTTTTACGGAACGTATGACGAAATCTGCATTTTGGGTTACTTGTTTAATTAGACTAATTGCTTGATATCAGAGATTTTCATGTGTAACACTCTGGTAAATTCGTAACATATGTACCGACTAGCTGCGCCCCGCGGTTGCACGCGCGTAAGTCCCGGTGCCTCGGGATAATCGGGATAAAGAGTAACAAACATCCATACATCTTCACAAACTTTAACGTTTATAACATTAATAGGATAGTAGGATTAATATGGAAGAATAGGTACGAATTCGAGAGTTGTATTGAAAATCTATCAGATTCTTTTTTTTATAACAAAATATCTATATAATGTAATATAACATTACTCGTATACAAAAGTTATTAATTCATGTCTTGTAAAAACAATCAAACAAAAATCTGTGATGAAGGCCAGAAGTTTTCTATCCTCGAATTTGTTTCGCCTGACTGGAGAAGCTACGATTGGGATGGAGTTGCAACAAAGAAGTGATGCCTCTCCTGTTGCGAATGTTTATAGGCACTGGTAGCCTCTTACCATCAATCGGAAGTTTTTGTTGTTTACCGACTGTACCGATGTATGAAAAAGGAATAATATGTCGTTAATCTAGAGATTATATTTGATATTTATATTATATATTCGAAATATCAAGCAACACTAGAGTGTTGCTTGATATTTCGAATGTCATCTAAAGGATTGTTTTAATTTTACGCATAGTTTTCACAATTTCTAAAGATGCACTGCCCTGTCTGGAAATTATTTACAGATATCAATAAAATTCCGGACAGGCCAGTGCAGTGCCATACCAAAGTTCCGTACAAGGCTATGTGGTGCTGTAGTTTCGTTCAGCGCAGTGCAGAGCGATGCCGATGTTCCATACAAAGCAGCTTACCGAGAAAGTTCTGTAACAGTGCAGTTCAGTAAAGTGTTTGTAATATATGAACATGCTTCTAAACTTATTCATACATTACAAAACCGGTTCTATGTATTGAATTAGTACTGAGCCTCTCTGAACTTGTTAACACATTACTAGACTGGTTTCACTCTGCGCTATATATCGCTTTGCGCATCGTTGGTACACCTCAAATGATTTCATTGACCACCCATCGAGATAACATGTACATCTCAAAAAATACTAAACTTTCTACCCTATAACATTTTGTGACAAGAAAGTAAGACTCGTACAAGAGGCAAATAAACCTGCAATAATTAATTATTACACAATAGGCTCGCTACGCTAACATGGGTTTCGCGAGTGGCCCTACCGCTGCCGCTGTGCGTGCGCTCATAAGTGTAATAAAGCAAATTTTTATCTTGTACAGTGTACACGTTTTAATATAGAGGTGATTAATTACCTTACTGTAGTCATAGGAATCTTTTATTTACTTATGTACGACTAGCTGCGCCCCGCGGTTTCACCCGCGTAAGTCCCGACCCCGTGGGTATATCGGGATAAAAAGTAGCCTATGTGTTAATCCAGATCTCCAGCTATCTACATACCAAGTTTCATCGCAATCGGTTCAGTAGTTTTTGCGTGAAAGAGTAACAAACATCCATCCATCCATCCATACTTACAAACTTTCACCTTCATTATATTAGTAAGATAATACAATTACAAAGCTACTGCTATATACAGCCTCCTCTTCGATATGACCACAAAAGAAAAAAAATAAGAGGAAGTGCTCATGGGCTCATGTGCCACAATTATCCGGATATCCACAGCAATTACTCTATTGTGATTTAATTACGTCATTATTTTCTAATATAACGAATTTGAATAGAATATAATGACCTTGGCGACACCGGTCTCCGTACGACTTAGCATAAAGATATTTCCCCTTGTTTTATTATTTTCTGCGTATGACATATTTTTTTTTTTTTTTCAATTTTTTGTAAATAGTTTCTACAAAACATTTAGTAGGTTGTGAGAGTGGACTGGAGCCTGAACTAGGGAAACCCTGTATTTCAGGCCTCCAGGACACTCTCCCACCATTAAAGCTTATATTAAACATGACTATATTGAATACAGGTAAATGTAGATAAGAAATAATAAAATAAATGTGTGTGTGTGTGTGTGCGTGTGCGTGTGCGTGTGCGTGTGCGTGTGCGTGTGTGTGTGGGTGTGGGTGTTTGTATGTGTGATGTATGCTACTTTACGACAGTTAAAAAGAATTATGTATCGAGATAGCTTGCTTCATGTGAGTTGACAGGAAAAATGTTTAACAATGAATTGATTTTATTATAAATGTAAGGTGCAAGAAAACATGATTGTCGTCTGAAGAAGGCGGTGTGGTGTCTGATCGAATCGCATACCCTGTTTCTTCTACGAAAAGAATACGCGGTCGTTGGGTCATATGTAAGCTCTTTGTGTTTACGAAGCGTAGTACGCAGAACAAATAATTGTCTTACTGTTAAAACATTGCATTCTTTGTAAAGATTAGATGTGGGATATCGAAAGGGTTTTCTTAGCATTACCTTAAGCAATGACCTTTGTGCACGTTCAACAATTATAAGTCTTGTTTTGCATGCTCCACCCCAAGCTGGTATACAGTAATCAATTACTGATTGGACTACAGCAAAATATACAGTTCTTAACAGAGTTGGTTTCAGTATATTTCTGAGCTTTTTAAAAATCCAAATCATCTTACGAGTTCGCGCTGATAGTAGCTCTAGTTGTACATTCCAAGATAATGATGCATCGAGTTGAATACTGAGATACTTAATGTTATTCGTTTTTTCAAGCGACAAACAAGAGCAGGTCGTGGATTTTTTTTTATTACATGTGTGGACTCTAAGAGTGAGGTTGTTGATATTTGGCTGTTTGGATTTGTTGATTAAAAAGGTAATGTACTTAAATTTTTTTATATTTAGTGTAAGTAAATTTTTGTTTAGCCACTGGAATATTTGACGAAGTCCTTCTTCAGCGTAAAGCTGTGCCTGAGCCCAAGTCTCACCCTGGAATATCAGTGCAGTGTCGTCCGCATAGGAGAACACTTTACCGTTTGGTGGAGTATAATTACAGAGCTCATTAATGTATATCAAGAAGAGACTTGGGCCAAGCACACTTTCCTGGGGAACACCGCAAGTGATGGGTAGAGGGCAACTAATATGTTCATTAATCTTCGTAGCTTGATATCTGTCAGTTAAGAAATTTTTAAGAAGTTGAAGTGGTAGACCAGCTATCCAGCTTATTTAGTACTAGATAAGTAGAGACTGTGTCGAACGCCTTTGCTAGGTCTAAGAAGACGCCTATGCATTTCCGGCCATGGTCTAAATTACTTGAAAGGTGATTAGTAAGCTGTACCACTGCATCTTCTGTTGATTTGTTGAGCTGGAAGCCAAATTGTGATTCAGAGAGGTTTTCTCTCTCCAGGTATTTTATCAGACGTTTATTGATAAGCTTTTCAAGCAATTTAGACATAGCGGTAAGCACTGAAATCGGGCGATAGTTCTCAACACAGTTTCTATTCCCACCTTTATGAACGGGGTGTACTATAGAGCGTTTAAAGCTATCAGGAAAAAATCCTTTGTTAAAACAGAGATTAAATATATGTGTTAGTATTGGACTGATAATATTTTTAGTGCGTTTCAAAAAAACGACAGGTATACCATCCCATTCTGTGGCAGAGTGACTTTTGAGATTAGTAATTAGCGCTTCAACTTCCGCGAGGTCTGCTTTAAGCAATCCAAAAGATTTTGAATGAAAGGAACTTTTGATGTCGCAAATTATTTTGGATATATCAGTAACCTGCGTTATGTTGTTTGCAAGTTTCTGACCCACTCCAGTAAAGTACTGATTGATCATATTAACAGATGAAATTGGATCATCTGGGCTAAGGTTTAAAAGCTCCACAGCTGGGTTATTGTTACGTGAGGTATTAGTTATTTTACGAAGAGTGTTCCATGTTTCTTTAGGGTTTTTACACTTGTCAATTAATGAACTTTCAAACTTATCTTTCATTTTAGTCAACAGATTGTTACAAAAGTTTCTATATCTGCAGTAGGATATTTTAAGTATCTCATCTGATGGCGAAGCTTTCAGCTTATTGTGAAGAGAGTCACGGTGTTTTATGCACCTAAGTAAGCCAGGAGTTATCCAGGGTTTTATAATATGTTTTCTATTTGGAACTTTACGCATTGTAGTGCTGGTCTCTAAAGCTTCTTTTAAATGTTGTATTATAATCTCGGTAGCATAGTTGGGATCATCAATATCTAAAATAGAAGAAAGGTCCTTTTTGTTTAAAATAGTGAAAGCCTTGTCATAGTTGATGAATTGTTTTAATTTTGGGGCAGCGAATTTATTTGGAATGGTTAAATTTAATAAGACAGGGAAATGATAAGTTATATGTGTTTTAATTACTGAGCTGAGCTGAGCTTTACGGTTTGTTTTAAGATTAATATGATCCAAACAATTAGATTCACCGTAGGAAAAACGTGAGCTGGCAGAAGCCCATTTTCGGCCAAGAGATTTAAATATTCGTGACTTTTACGATCGTCGTTAAAAGGTTTAATGTCTATATTAATATCACCAACGACAGCGATTGTCTTAAATTCGCTAATAGATTTGAGGATATTTTCTAGAGAAGTGAAAAAATTGCCAATGATTTTGTAAGACGGCGACCTGTATAAACAAACAATGGCAACGTCTGTCATTTTTAATAACAAGCAATTGGCATCATGGAAGATTGGCTCGGACACCACATGAGATAAATCTTTTTGTATATATTAAATGTTATAACAAACAGAAGAGTAGTGGAGTATGTAATTTTCGAGTTGAGGTGGAGGCTTGTGTTCGGATAGCCAGCATTCCGTGAGTACCAGTATATCACATTCAGTGCCTAGCTGATTTAAGAAAACTGAAAATAGATCTAAATTACGATAAATGCTTCTTATGTTAAGTGTAATAATTTTAAGGTCGTTTTTGGTGTTAGAAAGTTTGTTTTTACAATCATTGGGCTCAACTGTTGCAGATTCAGAAACAGTTATATTATCTAATTCAATTTGAATATTGTTTACAATGTTATGTGTAATTTTTAAAATGATCAAAAACTAGTACTGTTATCGAGACCGATGTTAGAATGGCAGTTATGACACGAGCTAGTAGCAATATTGCATCATTATTTGTTAAATGAATCCATTGTAGAATGGGTTTGAAGGAATTATAACAGTTGATACTCGTTTTTAAAAGTAATAAGCCACAGGAATTAAGTGGGCTATGTAATCTATCGCTTTTAATGAAATAATGTTTAGCGTATGTTTTAATGTATATGAGGTTGTAGAAAGTGTATGAGTAAGAAAGGGTGTGAATATAACAGTGCATGCGAACCTATGTACAAAATGCATATAGTCATTTGATAGAAACCAGTTTGTTGAGATCCTCTTCATTATGCAGTCGAATAGCTTTTGAGCCTTCTTCCTTCCGTATATATACAATGCCATGTGTAGTCCAGCAGAATTGTAATTTTGCTCACTTGCGAATTTACGAGCCATTGCGAAGATTCTTTTTGTTTGTGCTCTGAGGCTTTCGGGTATGTAGATGGCTTCCATCGGACCTTCTATATTGGTGTGAGATGTTGAGAGCTTGGTTTTTGAGTCTCTATTAAACTTTTTTATTGAGTTAAGTACCTCTTCTTTTTTCGAAACCGTAACAAACTCCACAATGATAGGCATTTTCGAAGAAGACTCAGAGTTGTATTAATAAATATCTTTAATTTCGCTATCAATTATGTCAGTTTTAATTGCAGTTCCAATATTTTTCACTATTTTCATTAGATTTCCTTTATTTTCTTGATTATTCTTCGGCGCATTACGTATCTCAATGCAAGTTGTTCGAGCGTTACGTTCTAGTAGTTCAACCCGGTTCTCTAAAACTTTTATGGTTGCTAAGTGCTTCGTTCTTTCCTTTTCACTATTTTCTAATTTCGTCTTGAACTCTTCATATTTCGCCGACATAAAATCCATTGCTTTTGTTATTTCATTATTTTGCGTTTTTATTTCCTCAATTGCTACATGCAAAATCAAAAATTTACTGTATTTTTGATTTTGGGCATCCAAAGCTGCCGTCAGCATTTTTTTCATTTCCGCCATGAACGATTTCAGTTCATCTTCTAGCACGTCCCCTTGCTTTCGTTTTTCATGTCTGAGTGTAATATTACATGTCGAGTTGTTATCTTCATTTGAAAATTGAATATTAGAAAGATTGGGAGTAGAACCACTAAGTTCCTTCGGCGGCGTTCTTGTTACGGACATAATTATTGTACTTGAATAAGTAAATATAATATTGTGCAAACACGAGTTGAGAGTGTCTATCAATATTGGTGGTAATCGACGTATTCAAAAAAATTGGCTGTCCGTCAATTATGAGTAGGGCTGTTGTCAGCTTATGTTGGTCGAGATCGAGGATTTAGAACAATTTGACGTTCCGTCTGGTATAACTTGACCTCCGATAACGAAACTTAGGCACAGAAACTTGTTAGTCTAACACCTCCGAACTCCTCGGATGTCCGCGGGAGAGGGGATTAATACCAGATAACTTTGAGGGACTGTACTTTTTCGTGGAGCTATGTTGCATAGATGAATACGCAATGATAGCCGGACCATTAATTTGAATAACTGTGCCGATTTTAACTTTTGGTAGATGTATGTTAATTGACTTAATAAATCATAAATTTATATGTCCTGTTTATTCATTATTTAGATTATTTTTAATTATAATTATAGTCTAGACGTTCTGTTTCTTTTTGAAACTTTAAAGTAGGTTGTCGTAAGTTTAAACCTGGCACAATATAAGTATATTTACACACCACCCACTTTAAGAAACGCGTTTACCGGGGCCTATAAATACTCCAGACATCACTTGTGTCGCACGTGCCAACCTTATCGCCACCTTCCTTATTGCTTTGATGACCATACTTGCCAGTGTCAAAAAAACAGCACTATCTAATGGAGATTTTCAATGAGGTAGAGGTACTAGACATCGAGTGGCATCAATTCGAACAGATATCTACCCTACCTCGAAGTCTACACATGTTTTTATGAGCATATATTTTACCTATACACTTTATTCAATTCTTGGTTAACATACAGTTTTATTACACGTGAGTTACTAAAAAGCACATGCCCTAATAGTTTCATTTGTTCAAGTTCAGGCAGACTGAGTTCAAATGTGAGGAGAAAACTGCTCTACGCTACCTCATTTAACCCATCTTTCGCACATAGATAGAAACTGTTTAACTACTTTATTATCTGGTCGGTAATACGAAGCTTATTAATAGTATTTGTGTGTATAATTGTTCTGCCTTTCATCAGAAATAGTTGTCCATTAATACTTTAAAAAAAAGTATCACCGACTTCAATGCGCCTCAAATACCCAAATCGCTTCAAGCGTTAGGCACACTTTTTTTTTTAATTTTACGAGTTCCCTCGATTTCTCCAGGATCCCATCGTCAGATCCTGACCTGATGAACATGGGATCATCTGAGAAGTATACTCTTTCAAACAAAAGAAGAATTTTCAAAATCGGTCCAGGCGTCTTTGGGTAATCCTCCTCCTTTTTTGAAATCTGTTAAAAAGAACGTGTGATTAGACGTGTAGTATCGGCTATCTCTACCTGCAGAAACATACCTAAGTACCTACTGTTTTCTCAGACGGGTTTAAAAGTAATGACTTTATGCCGTCTTGAACGGAAACTTCAATTAGCAAGTGTAAGGCGAAAGGTTATTGTTATGATTGCCAGCTGAGAAGAATACAAACTACATCGTAAACCAGTCCGTGACTCAGTCTTAACATCTAGATAATTTTATCTTGTGCAAGCAAAGTTTTTTTGTAAGCAGCGACTTTTTATATCCTGCGGTGACTTCATATTTCGATTATACGAGTTATATCACATTTTTTATGTAAAGAACACATTTCGTACTGGTTAAGTAGTTTATATAATGCCCTTGACAGATTAGGACTGATGTGAGTAGCTAGATTTATAAAATGCTCGAAAAATTTAAGAAAAGACGGCCGCAGCGAGACGTGACCGGATCTAGATAATATATAAGAGATTCCAAGGATCTTTCTTTAAAAATTATTTCGGTAGATACTATATGTTTTAAACGGTATTAAATTGTAAGATCTCGAGGTATTCCAATAAATGTTTCCATGGCACAGTACATGCCACCCAGGAAATATTAAAAAACGTACGATTTCCCGTTTAAATCTAAAATTATATTATCGGTGTCAATATCAGTCTTTAATTTCAATTGGTGTTATTTACCAGTTCTCGTAGAGTACATTTTCTTAATTCTATGTTCTGAGATATATTATTATATAGGTATTTATTTATTCCTCGGAAAGCTTACAAACCAATATTACCTGATATAAAATTACAAAATGCACTTATCTATACATCAATCAGTGAGGAGAATTCTTTGTACGCATTTTTAAGCAAACGCGAACAGAGAGGAATGTGAAATTCTGAATACTTTAAAGTTTACATGTAGAAGAAGTTCAGAAATCTAATCTTTATAAACAATATGTGCAATAAAGTTAAAAAATATGTAAAAACGGCCACAAAAAGCTATAGGGGACGAGTACATATTTTGATCTGTCATGGTACAAATGTCTATACAATGACAGTTCAAGTTATACTGGTCAATGACATAAAACAAGATATTCAAAACGGTGGAAATTCGACCGCCAGGCGATCTCTAGTCTATTTTAATATCTAAAGAGGATGGTACGACTCGACATTCAAACCTCTTATTTAAGTACTTTGTAGTCGCATTATATGGATTTCAAAATACTTTTTATAATGACTTTGTTTTATTTAAAACTAGCAGCGCCCCGCGGTTTCACCCGCGTAAGTCCCGATCCCGTGGGAATATCGGGATAAAAGGTAGCCTATGCGTTAATCCAGGTCTCCAGCTATCTACATACCAATCAGTTTCATCGCAATCGGTTCAGTGGTTTTAGCGTGAAAGAGTAACAAACATCCATCTATCCATCCAAACTTTCACATTTATAATACGAGTATTAGTGGGATAGTTTGACTGTGATAGGTTCCTCATAATCGTGTAACTATGTCCATTTTAGAAAAGCCGTTATGTTCACCTGTATATGTTAGATACAAATTTAATTATTTGGCATTATTTTTTTAGTGTTAAAAGCTTTTGCTATCTTCAACAAATGCTTTAAGCGCTGCTCATCTTAGTGTCACACGCCCTATATTTTTGCGTTGGAACAAGTATTTCTCTCAAGTTTCGTTGTAGTTTTTGTTTCCCGGGTCATGGGGATTATTAATTAATTATATGCTGGAGCGTTTCCTTAAAAGACAATCGCGGATAATGATTCTGCATCTGAATCCAGAACAGACGGTAAAGTCGAGATCTGCCTAACACACGCGGAAGGTCCCGCTTGTCGAATAGACTCGAGGGACCAAAAAGATGTAGTGTTCACCTTTTAATTGCTTGATAGGAAATGATAGAGAGTATCTGATGATGATAATGTATACAAATGATAACACTGTGACGATTTAATTCGTTCTAAATGTAAATGATACAATTAATAAATTAAATCAAACGCGGCACCGCGCAGTTGGTGCTAGTGCTAGCGTAAACACATAACTATGATATTGTACGGGTTTGCTCGTACACCTTTCGCATTAAAGTTCAGTGACTCTTAACGTCAAAGGTAAAACATGGAACGGTATTTTAATGTCGCAAATATACTGAAGTATAAAATGTCATGGTGTCTCTGTCTCCTACATTCATCCAATTGAGTGTTTCGATTACGAAAACTACAGTTCTTATGCAGGTAATTTCAAGTTTGAAGAATGCAACATCACTACAGGAATGGACCTAATAATAAACTCGAATACTTTTGTTATGACACTTTATTAGCCTATTTTTTTACTCGAAGTTGATAGGTGATTAGGTATATTTTATATTGCTACTGATATTCTGATTTTTTTACATTTACGTAAATGCTTTTACATAATAAAACGAATCATGAGCGGACACCACGTTAGTACTCTATTTTTACATTTAAGTTTTGCAAGTTTGATGTAACGCAGTCGGCGCAGACTGCACCAGATGCATGTTTTATACTGCTGCGGTAAAAGAGGGCGTGGCTATATATATATCATACCACAGAGCAACAAAAGCCTGTGTTCAACAGTTCCAACTGTCTCCTGTTACTGAATGGATTAGTTGAAAAATAGACCAATTTTTTCGCCGCTATTCCTAAAAGTATTGTCTGATAGATATCACAGCAAGTGATATGATCGCCAAATTGTAATACAAAGAATTTTATTATTGATATTTGTATTTTCTTCTAGAAAATGTTAAACTTTAAAAATATAAAATAAACAAAAATATTAAATAAAAAAGGATATTAAAAAAAACAATTTAAAGATTAATAATAATAACTAGAGACACCTCAAACATGGCCGTCTGATCCCAAACTAGGCAGAGCCTGTACTATGGAAGACTCCTGATAAACACAAACAGCTAGAACGTCTTTCCGCGTTGCGGGGCGGCATACATGGGAATGGAAAAAACGATATATTTTGTAGCTAATTTGTAGCTTAACAGATCGAGTCTAAAAAGCACCCCGGTGAAAATGGGGGATGCCACCCAACTCTAAGATCGGCAAAATTTTGCCAGAGCACTATTCAGCGATCTGGATCGATTTATAATTTGTAGCTCATTTGTAGTAAATTTGTAGTGCAAGAAATAATTTTGTAGCTTCATATCAAGTTGGTACATCTAAGCGTATCCGGCGATAATATTTGCACTACAAATTTACTACAAATTAGCTACAAAATTCCCTATGTTCTTATTATGGGGTTTACGATTGGATGTGCTAAGTGATATACGACTAAATACATACATTTCTTTAAATATAAAAAATGAATCCCTATTTCCGTTAGTCTCGTAATAACTTGAGAACGACTTAACCGATTTCATTAATCTTTTTTTTATGTATTCTAATACTTTGTAGAAAGTTTTTACGGAACGAACAATTAAGATAATTGTAGAAAATTGATAATTTACATTAAGGCGAGCGAAGCCGGGGACGAAAGCTAGTTGTTGTTGCACAGAACAAATACTCGTGCTCATCACACAATTATTTGCCCTGGGTCGGAACCGAACCCAAGCCTTTGACTCAGCAGTCAGGACCACTAACCGCTAGACCAATAGGCCAGAGTGATTACTAATAAATAACTGAATTGACTAAAACTGAACTGAATTAAATGTTCTTAATTCAAGAAATCTACAATACTTTTGCCTTTGTTCCTGATCTCCATTTTTATAAGAACTTTAATTTCGGAACTGGCTCCTGAGAGGGTTTCATTTACAATATTTAGGTTCATCGACTTCCGCAGGTGAACATATAGGTAGATTTAGCTGTTGTCATAAACTCAAAATCGGACTCACGACCCTCCCTAGTCTAGACCGAGTCTAGACTAACTTTATTGGAAATACAACGGCGCCCACGACAAGGGTACTGCTAAACGCCAAAGTCACGTTTATCCAGCTCTTGAAATAAATTCATTTATACTCTCAGCAACATCCGCAAATGTGCTTAATGCATCCTGATGTCTCACTGTCTAGACGGGCTTTAATAAGATAAAAATAGTATTGATGCACTTTCTCAAAAGTATTTAGTTTTCGATGATTGCAAATTATAATTACTAAGTGGTTCCACTGTCTCAAATGATTATGTAACATAATTTTCACTTAATGACAAAACCATGTAATTCGAACCTTTCTGTACTTCCGACCAAAGAATCGGTGTGTCTAAATCAACAGCCCATGGGCGTCAATCAACTGTATCTAAAATTACATCATATTGTAGTGGATTTTATTTTCTGCATCATAAGTGTCATAAAGTTTCGTAATTAGAAACACGACTTTCGATTTCAACAGAATTGTGTGAACATGGTAATGGCGATGCATGTGTACTTGTTTCTTACATTCTCGTACGCAATATGAATTATATTTTGGATGTAGGTTAATGTACAAGATAACAGTCATGGTTGATGGGTCTGGTCGCTTTTCGATTATTTATTAGAGCACTATTGATAGTTCAATGTACTGATTCGTGTAATTTTGTTCCAGGTATGTGCCTTCAATCATCTTCATTACATCAAGTAAGTTCTGATTCTTTCGTCGTGGGAACGTTCTATACATTTCGAAATGAGTTTAACGACTATTGAGAAGTGAACCGTTTTGAACAGCCCGATGCAGTTGCCTTTTAGACGGCATCGCTGTGCCGACCGATCGATAAAAACTGGATCGTGACGTTTATTTCGTTCTTCTGGATCAAACTCACGCATTTTTCCCACGTTTACTTCAACTATAAGTCACGACCCTTTTTTCAACTCAATAGACAAATTTATGGAGATAAGTTCTGATTGGTAAAAAAGGCCGTGGCAAGTCGTAAACAGAACGACTTGCCACGGCCTTTTTTACCAATCAAAACTTGTGGATCAGGCGGATGTTGTTCGTAATTATCTAGCTCTGATTTATTTTCAGTTCGAGATCTTTTATGCTACAGTCGGTCGAATCAATGTCATAATTGTTTTAATTAAATTTCTAAGCAATACCATTTCCGAGAATATGATGCAGCACTAAACTGATACACAATTATTACGTAATAAAATGACTAAGTACCATTATCATTTCATATCTCACAATGATAATAATAGACGATTAGTAAGAACTTCCGGCGCCAGTGGTAGGAATATACAACGGTAAATGTCGAAGCGTTCTGATATTTAAAGTGTGCAATGTTTAGCAAGCTCACGTGTTGGGTACGACACTAACTAAAGGTCAACCGGTGAATAGACACGCTCCGGCAGATGCCGCGAGAATAATGTACCACATAAACAACAATAATCGTTTTCAAAACTAGAAATGGATTCCAAAAGGAATTCTTCCCATCTGTAGTATACAGTACAAAATTATTAGACACATACAAGAATTGCTAGTTATTGGGTGGATATCTTTCTTATTTAACTCTGTCTATATATATATATGTATATTTATATCTAAAACTATCTTATTGTATTTAAACAATAGTGAGGTTGTTCGAAAATATTATTAAAACAAAACTGCTATGGGTTCTGTTCTCCCTTTATAAAGACTTTACCTTATCTACCAGTGTTTTCTTTCAGCCATTGTGTTTTGAGCTGTCTCTCCATCGATAGCCTTTGTTTAGAGGGCTTCATTGTTTATTCATTACAATAAGATGCTTTTGTCTTTGTTGATGTTATGTCAGAGGATGCCTCTCGACATCATTCCCTTATTGTGTAGAATTGTTGTCACGTGTTATATTTTGAAATGCGATTTTGAATTATTAACACATTTGTCACTTGATAAGGATTGTTTGAATGGTTGTGCTACGCTTGTTAGAGCGTATCATTAGCCTCATTACTGACTTTCTATTATTCCTTAAACTAACTTCTGTTTTTTTTGGCCAGTATTTTCGTTTAATGTTGTGTTTTAAAGTATCCAAGTGTAAAAATGGTAGTTTGACATAATTTCTGATGGAATTTTGAAAATAAATTATTATGGTAACGTACCCAACAATATTAAAATAGAAAGTGATTATTGGACTGACAAGTATACGACGAAATGAATAGATTAGCGTTAAAGAAAACAAATTATAAAAACAGAACGAATACCTACTTCATAAAAAGTTCTACGGACTGACAAATTTAAAAAATCATGCTAAGTATATTTTGGAGCGACCACATGAGAAGCAATTAAAGCGTGTTGTTTGTTTACATATCTCCGTAGTACGTCCATGTGTAGGTAACGGGCCGTTAAGATACCGCGGGGCGTCTACTCCGGCAGCCAGCGGGGCCGAGAGAGCCGTGTACTTCGCTATTGCTATAGAATACAAACTACAGTCAGTCGCGCGCGGCACGCCCGCACGCTCGCACTCTGCGTATCATTTCTTTTACGAAACAGCTGATCGCAATCATTCGCATCACACGAACAAACGTTACCACACAAAGCAGCCTAAAATACTTCACACTAAAAAATATAGAATTATAAAACGTGTAACATATATGGGGCTAACAGTCAGTGGACTATCTGCAGCGCTACAGGACTCAGATCGATATTCCGTAAACGATCCTGTGAGCTCCACCAACTGAGATAATTCTGTGCAATAAAATACTGCAATATTAATATTTACCTTTATGATAATTAAAGATTAATCATTTAGTGGTATTTTATGAGTAATGAACCATGAAAACAGCAAGAGTTTATTTTACAAGTGTTGTGCCCGTGAGAATGGATACCTTTGAACCGTGAAGTCTGATATCAGGTGTGTTTGCTTCATCTTCGGCATCATTGTTTAACCTGTGAGTATGCTTGATATTTATTCTGACAGTTCCGTTAGCTTCCTTTATTGTTTACCAATAATAAGACCATCGTGTTACATCAATGTTTGTCTTGCAAATTCTTTATCAGTTTTTCAGAGTCGTTGACATCATAGTGCAGTTAGCTTTATTGATTGAATTGAAATTATCCATTTCGGACATAGTTAGAAAAATATACAAACCTCTCAGACATGGGTGAATTCGTTCTGGTATACAGTCTAATCGATTTTAAAGGTTTATTGAATATAAATGTTTTTATGCATTTAGGTTTTATCAAATTACTTACATATAAACATTTTATCATTGAGTAGCGATTAATTGATAATTATTATTGGTAGCTATCTATCTATGTATACGACCGAATTTGCGCAATTTGTCCCTTTGTGCGTTTTTGTTGTCTGTGTGTGTAACTGCAGAGTACCCTTTAGTCGAACACGCCGTCGTCGTATCCCGTCCTATTATTCCCGGGGATGACTGTGAACTTGAAGGGTGCGTTACCCTCTACCCGCTGCCATGGAGACGGCGCGTTCGCCAATACAATAACTATGCGCAAGTGAAATATCGTTGGTCGCAACCAATCGATTACAACTGATAGCGATTTAAAAATTTCATCAAATCTTTCGCTTGTAACCGATCAGTTTCATTTCGTAAATACTATAAATACGTGTTATGAAGTGCTATGTAACAAACGTAATTTGCTTGCATTGTTTTTGATTTCATATTAATCCTTACAAAATTGTTTGTATTACGGTATTACAAGTTAGCAGGCAAGGGTGACAAGAGATCTTTGTAAATTTCACTTGTGTTGTCAATAGTTTTTTATTTTTATTCAAATCCTTAAGCGTATCAAATGTAGATTCCTTCTCTAGTGTCACTCTCACTTCGTCCTGCTGTCTAGGTGGTAATTGTTTTATAATCTTTGCTCGCGACACCTCGACCTCCAACAGAACTAAGAACTTTCACTGTCGTTGTGACTTATGCCTCAGGAACATTCAGGCTTTGTTAAAACAAAAGCGATGTCGCGCAGCTGCTATTATAAATTTTAGGGGCAAATACCAAATCAAGATGATTGATGATTTTTGATCCTGGCGTCAAGGATTACAACAAGTGCAGATGATAAGTCTCAAAAATAATATATTTAATATTCAAAATTCATTAGTGAACTGTGTTTGATTTGAAACGGATTAATAATTATTACTCCGTAATAATAACACGGTTTTTTCTTAAACCACCGTAAGTTTGAAGTATTATGAACTCCTATGCAAGTTGATACGCAATAATTTATCACTACTATTTGTAAATCATGTCATCAATAATTTATGTCATCAATTATTTATCAATTATTTATCATCAATAATCAAATCATCAATAATTTATCATATTATATGTTGCAGTTCTTCATGCGATAGTAAGACAAATTATTACAGCACTAACCATACGCCCTATAATACTGATAGGTATGCTGTACACGTAATGTGTAGTCTCATCGTCTGGCGGAAAGCGGTCAGATCTCAGTGATCATCGAGTTTCACCGACTTTGTGTATTCCAGGAAGTGTTCTCAGGTGTCGAAGAAAGCGCTTTTTCCGTAGATCATGTACAATGCATAATTCATCATATGACTTTTTCTTTCCTTGACCCCAAACACGTTTTGGATCTTTCTTTTCGTTACCTCAAGCTTTTATTTGTGTTTATGTATTTACTGACTTTGTAGTATGTATGCACAAATAAGTCTGTCAGATTCAGCAAAATATTTTCGAGTCTCGTCATTGTGGTTTAAATTTTTTATATTATTTAATTTGTCAAAACACATTTTGTTCTTTGTGCAGTTCGTGCGCCTAATGACACTTATTATTATTTTTACTTACGATTGTTTCGTAGTATTCGTGCCGATGGATGTGCTCCCGAGCGTGACCACGATTTTCCTCGTTCATTGATAGGGTTTAATGAATAATGTACTTTATTTAAATTCGTTTCAAGTTCAAATTGCAAATTTATCATTTGAATTAGGTACATCGTCTTATCGTGAATGACCGCTATTAGTCAATTCGACTGAATTAATTTATGGTTTCGTTTTTTAATTTATATCTATGAATATTTGCACATTTTAATCTTAAAAAATGCAAAACATACAAATTCTTCAAATGCAGTTCAAATGATAATATCATACTAAAACGTATCTGACGTTCAATTACTATTTAATTTTATGTATTTAGCATGTATTATTAAAATGACGATTGTTTGGTAAGACGTTTGTTCCTAACAAAAATGTATAGACATGAAGCTAAAAGCAGAAAAAATAATAACAAGGAGGTCAAAGAAAATGTAGGGGTGTGCTATTTGTCACACGACACACTAATATGTTTTTATATACGGAGAAAAATAATAATATTGTAAAAACGTGCCTTTCTTCTACGGTATTTCGTGGGGACAAAGAAATTATTCGTGTAATAGTACCACGTACCACGCTATTGCGATTTGCAGAGATTGGGTTTTATTAACCTTCGTATACTTCGTCATTCTTGATGTCTATCGCTTCAAATTGATGCCTACACGACATTTAGTGGCATAACCAACCCGTTTGTTCTGCATCATAAATATGTCATTATATTTTAAGTCATACTTGGTACTAAATGTTTTCTTCAGAATATGAGATTCAAAAGATGCATTTCCTAAAGATACGGAATAATTGCACTTTGTTTGTCATTTCATATAAATTTTTCATAAACTTGTTTAAAGGATAAGAACCCAGGATGCGTACGTGTGAGCCGTTTTGAAAGACATGTTGTGTTTTACTTCATATCGTAGGTACCTTGATTGTTCAATACTAACTATTCTATTTAGATAGCATCCTTGGTTACTAAGATATCCAACTGAAAAAAGTACGTGGGTATTGACAATCTAGGGAAACGGTAGAATTCCCTCCTCAATTACTATTCTAAATTTAAGTTTTTTTTTAAACATATTTTTAAACTCTTCTATTGCGTGTTCTCTCTATTCCGTAACACAAAAATTAAGGTGAAATGTAGATTTAAAATACACCTCTGCCTTTTTCTTCTTGAATATACACACGTTAATAAGTATATAAACAATAAAGTTTTAAATACTTATAAGAATCCTTGAACACCGATACTAATCAATCAATTAATCCATCCAATAAGTCCACTGCTGGATATAGGCTTCTCCCAATGTGCGCCAGCACAAGATCCGATAATAATAACTTTAATAAACTCTTGGGATTAATATCTTAAAATAATTCTTCATACGGTCAGATTATTTTCCACTTAAACCGCACTCGAATTCGAGAGTATTTCAATACCTATTTCGAGTACCAGTCCATTAGTGGGTTGGATAGGTGTGGTCCAAATTTAGGATAGTGAGTGTCGGTGTTATTGTCACGGTAATTAACCGTTCGAGCTTGGTGTTCACTTCCGGGACGACTACTATTTTGAGTTCGTTGATTGATAGGTGCAGTCACAGTGCACTCTATGAGGGTTTTGTTCTATTTTCAGTTTTTGTCGTTTTGTTTACAGATGTTTGAAGCTTGTTAGGACGTGGTTATTATTGGTTCGTATGCCCGATCCTTATATACCGCATTATTAAAACATAATCCATTGGACATGGAACCATGTTGAATGTATTTGTCAGTGGTATGTTTTTGCGTAAAATTTTTGATGAAATATTTATCCCACATTAATATTATAATTATGTATTCACACGGGAATTAAAGCTATGACTACGGCCAGTGCAACCTGGTCGAAACGTCAGGCAATTCAGAGGTATGTAATACTTTTTCGTGATCGCGTTAATTCCCGTGTGAATACATAATTATATCATGGAACTCGAAAGTTTAAAAGTTAGTACATTAATATTAACACTATACTTTCTTTTAACAATTTTTAAAGTCAGACTTTTTATGGGACTATCCCATTCAATAAATAACATCAAATGTTAGGGTAATATTAAGTCGTTGCGTTCTTAATTTATTTTATGGATAGTTTACCTTGTTTGAGCATGGATTGAGCTTGTGATTGCTAAAGTCATTATATAGAAAAGTGAATAATTACAAAGTATAATTCGATTGTAAACTTTATAAGCCCAAGCAAGATATCGAACCTGTTAAAATGTAATCAATCAACATTGTATGTGTTTTTGCGGTGCAGTAATTGGTGCGATAGGCTGATATTATAGTGCCGTTAATGTGTGTGAACAGGGCTGCTACTCACTCTGGCTTTTTATCCACTACTAGTTTTGAAGATGTTTGGGAGCTTTTTGCCTTTTTTTGCGAGTGAAACAGCATCCAAGGTTCTTCAAAGGCCGCGTTCCAACTTTCTGGTCTACCCGGTACAGTTAATGTGCCAGGCCTTTAAAAGTACTTATGTCCGTTGTTGTCAGGATATTCCGTAATGTTTTGTAGAAAGAATATTCCTGATTTTACCTATATTATATAAATATAAATAAAATGTACCTATATTAATCTTTTACCGATATCTTGTACCTTTACCCCCCTAATAATTTTTTTACAAAACAAATAATACAAGTGAAATCAAGTTTCTTTAGCGCAATAGTCTTGTACCATAATAAGCAGATATGAATACAGTTTGGTTATACACTCTCGTGTGCCAAGTTTACACGAGCATAGTACTTGTCATTAGTGCTTTTCGCTTAGTACTAACCTACCTAGGTACAAGTGAGAAATAATCATTTACATGTTGATATTAGCAGAAAGGTATTAATGGCCACACATCCGCTCGAAAAGGATCACAAGGAAATAAAAATATCCCGTAAATTAATAATAAACCTAAGTACGTTTTATATGACTGGCCTGTTTGTATAACCCAGGTCTCCGGCTATCTACATACCAAGTTTCATCAAGTTTCAGTGGTTTTTGCGTGAAAGAGTAACAAACAGCGATCCATCCAAACTTTCCCATTTATAATATTAGTGGGATTGGTATCTGCCAATGTCGGTGTATAACCGCCCGTTTCAAGTCGTTGAGCCTTGTTATATGTAGCAGAGCTTGTACGTCGGCGGAATGTGTAACATTGCAAAGGGTTTTTTTCATATTTCTTTCATGGCCGGCCACTTGCTTGACGCCAACCCTCCTTGGGAATGGAGTCCTTTTAAGACGAGAAAGAAGGAAGAAGGTAAATTTGTATAAGGAAAAAATGGGTAGGGAGAAGAACCTAGGGTAAGGGATACCGCAAGTCTCGGATGCAGGCTGCAAAGGTGCTCGCAGAGGCCGGGATCGCGTACCCGAATGGCCTGTATTTTCTGTGACTTGAGAGGCAACTAGGACAGGAACACCAGCTGGCATGGCATTTTAAAGAGTAATTAACCCACCTAACTATGTTGAGGCCATGACAACCCTGTATGCTGATGTACATGGAGCGCAGAGAAATGCGCGGTTCTCTTATGACCACGCCCATGTTTCATGCGCGCTCGCTGACTAAACGTTGTCATAAATATCTACATGCATGATTTCTATGCAGTTTATTTTTATTACACGTAGTGTACGGACTTTATTATGCACAGTTTGTAGTGTACCTACTGTATTATTTAGATATAGGGAGAAGAGTATTATAGAGGGATCAATATACTATTTATTTATACCAGGTGCCATAAGTATTTAATTTTATTCTAAATAACTTAATTGGCTTACCCGTTAACTGACCATTTCGGTAATTTTCTCAGGAGACACTTAAAACTTTATAATGTTTTTTCTTGTAGATTACTTATCGAAAAAATCTAAAAAGCCGTTAGCGCAAATACTGTTAGCTATTATTTTTGATAACATAATATTTTGCACCTTTCTATTATAATACTACGGCGATTTGTGAAATTACCTATTAGCTATAAAAAGTGGAGTTGGCTGGTTTGCCAAAAATTATCTTAATAAACCATCACTTGGCTTGCTCAAATCCAACCCTGATTCTGGGTTACTATCAAAACTTACGGTTTCGTTTAATTTAGATTGGGATTTAATTTCGATTTAAGCGCGATCTTACAAGTCGTAGTCGCAAACGAAATTTATATAAAATCAACACAGTAAAATACTGTGATATCAATATTAAATTACATTCAAATATTATTAGGGTCGTTAGGCGCATCTGATTGATTACGTCAGCAGTCTGTGATTAAATTCTTTAAGTTGTTACAAATTATAGTTCACGCTTACATTTTTTTAAACATAAAACGTATTTTATTTTAATTAATTATTGCATCGTCATGTAATAATTACTTTTTGAACCCTAGTTCGATGATAAGCTGAATTCAAGATGCAAACTGATATTAAATCGAATTTAAAATAAAGAATTTCCTTAAAACAAATAAATAAAACAAAATAAATAACTCGACAATTTCTTTGGGACTGCTCAGTTCTAATATTGCATAGTAGAAATAGATATTTCAAGACGAAAAAAACTATAAAAACAAGCGCTAGTTGTATCTGATGTCTTTTCACGGAGAGTAATCTGTATTATAAATAAATTAACCCCTGCTTGGGATAGACCAAACATTTGACGATAAATTTTTGTGGCACCTTTTTCTTGTAATTTTAAGTTAAAAATTATTTTCTACTTGATTTTGTTGTGAAGCCTCCGTCTTAATAATTTCGTAAATTTTTTATTAAAATTTGTGTTTGCTACCTTTTGATTTGGACGTATGTCACACTTGAGTACACAGAGCATCGTACGTCACATCTCAAAAGTTTATTGATTCCAAAAATATTGTCGTAATGACGTCGAATAATTATAACGTTCAATTCTGCTTCCATTCATATGGTAATGCAATTCATACAAAACCTAACAAGAGTTTAATATTGGGGACATAATAAACAGTAGTATGTTTTTTTATACAAGTAATGCCCGGTTTCTGAAACTGAGAACCAGTTAAATGATATTTAACTATTGGTTCAATAAAGACGTAAAATATAAACTTCGATTAACTGTCATTGCATTTCTGAATATGCTACGGATTATTCAATAACTATACGACCGCTAATATTATCAATTGCAAAAGCTGCCCCTACATGGATCTGTTTAAGTTTGAACGATCTTCTGCCATAAAAAAAAGTAAAATGGGTAGGTGCTAGACCAATGAATTTTGCTAATATGGAAAACAGCGTTTGAACTTTCCCTTGGTAATAAAATAAATTGTAAAGAGTGTTTAACAATTTACTAAAACAAACAAATTAACGTAGCCACGAAAACCGTGTATAATGTGCATATTGCTATAGTAACGGTGCCCGTGTGAATAGGGTCAATTAGGGTCGTGATGACTATTCGTGTTCGTGGCTGTTTAGTACACCGCGAACACTGTTTTAATTCTACTGATAGTGGTGCACATTATTTATATTTCTGCAAAATCTCTTACGAACGTCGTGGCTCCAACTCAATATAAACCATTTTTAGAATCGAGACTGAGTGACTCTCTGACTGTCCGTTTAAGATCTGATCTGCAAAGGATGAATTATAACGAAAATCCATCGTAGATTTTTTACTAGCTTGTGCTGAAGATTATTATTAAAAATCAGTTAAGCGCACAGGTATGCTATAATGTCTGTTAGCTTTAACTTTTGAAGTTAAATATGACACTCCCACCAATCAACATAATTCAAGAGAACATAGAATAATAAATGTTTTAAAATCTATACATACTTCTCGAACTGCACATGATGTCCAATGAAACGCGACCAATAGCCATACTGCTTCGATCCACTTACGACCTTGTATTGTTCGGCATTACAGACCATGACACCTCGTGTTAGTGATTAATTTTAAACTTTCTAAGTCCATCATAATATATAATCATCGTCATCCATCACCTGAATCTATTACTGTTTATTTGCCTTAATTTACACTGTGACTCGTAATCTACCTAAATGTCACCTGTATACTGTAATTCTGTACTTTACACAACAGATTACAGTTTAGTCGCAGTTTAGTTGGAGTTTAAACTGCAACTATCGACGACCTGTAGTGTCTTATAAATAAATGAATGGAAAATGGAAACAGTTTCCTTTATTTTAGTCTCGTATATAACTAGTATCATCGTTATAATACTAGTAAAATAGTTATAGACCGCCTACATCTAATACCTTTAAACGAGCAATTCTTGTATAAGTAAGTATACATATATATATATATATATATATATATATATATATATATATATATATATATATATATATATATATATATATATAATCTGAATCTCGGAAACGGCTCCAACGATTTTGATGAAATTTTGTAAACACATACAGTTTTGCATATTAAGTTCGACTTCATAGTTTTATTTCTCGTAAAAATGCAATTTTACAAAAAAAAATACGATTTTACAAATAGCTACCTTTATAAGCGAGCTTTATAATGACATATTAATTATTTTAATTACTCTGTAGGATTATGTTTACAATTTTTTTTAGTTATGTACCTATATAAGTTTGACGTTTCAACCAGGTTACAATGATCGTAATCACAGTTTGACTGGCACATCGATACCCAAACAAGAGCAATAATCAAACGGAACTGTAAACTTAAAATTATATTATGGAACTCAAAAATCTATAAGTTATCATCACTCATCAAGAATTTAAAAAACCTGTTTTAATTTGTTTTATTTTAATGATTTATTTGTTGATTTTCCATCATAACTAAGTTGTAATATTTATCGAATTAAAAATTGACAAATTGTCGGACTGTCACTCGCCGTCTGTCAACTTCGCTTTAATTAAATTTTGCTGTAGATGACTATGGCTATTCGAAAATTAACTAATTAACCCGCACAAATTTAATTTAACACATTAATTTACTTCCGTCTATCGTTATAATCCTATAACTATGAAGTTTATATAACGAACGTTTATATTTAAATTTAAAGTCACAAAATCACATGTAATTATATTCGCTCTACTAATATTTTCACACAAAGCCGTTTTCTAACAAATCTTTTTAAATACGAAAATACAAAAGCCTTTCATTATGGTCATTCGATTGTTGTAAATTGCTTTTTTATCGCTTCGGTATCCAAAAGTGGATCGTAAATGACCGTGAGTCATATACAAACAAATGATTATTGTGATTTTTTGGCCATTGCTACGTACTAGGTCGACAGTACCATATTGTAATTAACATTTTTACTTAAATCTTAATACAAATTAGTTAGGGGAAAGGAGTCAAGGTCAAAAAGTACTTTATATCAAGAATTTAAAAAAAATTGTTAGAAGTGGTTACCATACAGGGAGAAGTTACGGGCATAAGCTAGTTGTTTTAATATTTGTAGACCGATCCACCCACACACCTTGTAGATGAATCCACCAATTCTATTCTGAACAATAAGTTCATTAGACCCGCGTTGAGCGAACATCATTAATTAAACCATTTTGTTTTAAGTCTGTGTTGGACATATTGTTATATGCATATGATTAATGTTAAACATTATGAGATATAACAATGACAAAGTATGTTTTATTGTAATTTTACACATAATATATTAGTTAATTTTAAATATGAAACCATAAAAACAATCCAATAAGGGTAGATACAATAAGGGTAGGTCACCAAATATTGCTACTGAGTACATCATATAATATAATCTGCCAATTATACAAGTCAACAGTGAAATCATTAATAACATATTAATAATTATAATGTAAAATAAATTACTGTCATTTATAACCTACCTATTTAAGCATAAGTATATGTTCAGACGCGATTTCCTGTACTTCTATAAATTACGCTTTTAAATAATGATCGATGAAGCATCTGCGATGTAATATAGGTTATTGCATAGCAGATGCTTTGATTGTAAATAGGTATATAATAAAACGCTATACGTATACAGGGTTTGTACAGGTTTGTACTAGCAGGAAGTTACAAATACTAAGGTGTTCACTACTTCTTATTTTAATATGCCATTGTAACCTGATTCGTGATTAATATCAACTTTTATAGTAAGCAAGGGTCCGATTTCACCGGTTACTTTCAAGGTGCTTAGAACGGGATTAATGTGGCGCTCGTAAAAGCTCACCTATTAACTTTATAGTAAAGGATAATCAACATAAAACTTCAGTTTTCTTTTTTCTTTTGCATGTAAATGTTATGCTTAGACTTTCCTCTAGGTTGAGACTATCGTAGCATCTGACAATGAAAAGGAAAGTATTATATATAATGTAGCTACTCTCAGGCAAGTGCTTAAACTAGGGAAAAGTTGCAAATTACACTGTGATGTCATAATGACCAGTAGTTGAGTTTCTATTTTGACCCTTTGTTTCTAGCGACATTTTGCAGCTTACACTAAATCATAAACAACTTAAGACTTCGCTTGGTAGATCAACCATTAGTTGTAAATTTTCCATGTTGTTCTTATGTAACATTAGCCTTTCACCGTAGTTTCACCTGCGTTTAAGGTCTCTGCTCTTCTAAGGGTCGTAGGGTGATGTTAGATAGCCTATAACCAATAAATACTCTATTCGATACAAAAATAATGATTTAAATTCGACTGACAGCTCTACAGATTAGCGCATTTAGACAAACAAAAAAAACTCTTCAGCTTTATTAGTATAGATATTGCTAATTTTTTCTGTGTGGTTCTCTAATAAAGAGAGCATTGATTTCGTCTATTTTATCTATTAATTATTCATGGGTATAGCAATTGACATACTATTTTTATTCTATAATTGACTATGTAACTATTATTATTTAATTATTTTGATTTTATTAAATGTTTTTATATGCCCCTATTCTGGTATACTTGTATCTTGAATATTCTTTATTTTATATTATTTGTCACAGTATTTTTGCAAATAAATATGATTCTGATTCGGAAAACGAGTTGTACTTTCTATTTTTAAGTCTATTATAAAATATGGGCATTTGAAATACCACGAGGGTGTTCAAGAGTTGGCAACACTTGCATCTACTTGGCACATTTACACAAATTTAACTTACACATTTATAATATGGTAAATTCTGGATTCAAAGCCATCCAAGCCTTAGATAAGTATTTACTAGAGATATTCATATTAACATCGGGAAAAAAGTATTCACAGGTCAAAACCAATAAACCTATCTGAACAATCATCTACTGATTTATCATCTTTTGAGTAAAATTTCTCACATCCTCATATTGTTGGCCAGCTTTGTCTACACATACGACGTCGTGAAAGCGGATGCCGCTTTCACTCAATAATATAGTGCAGTTATGTTCATGACATGTCCAGGGTCTATTTTGAATTCACTTTTATTATATGAGGACGCCATCCACACTCGATATGGTAATGCTATTGTTATTAAACGGGTGTAAAAATGGTATTATAGTCTTGAAAGTCAAGCTTGCATGTATAGAACGAATACTAAGTTTTCTTTATTGTGGAGAGTAGTTAAAAACATCTAGAATGGCCATGCCTCACAATATGTAACGCAAAAATAGGTGCGAAAGTCTGAAAAGTAAAAGGCTTTTATTGATTTGCATCAGGCAGAATATTTAAGATTGCTAGTTACGAGTCGTTGGAGTCAATTAGCCCGTCATTGTCCGTCATGTCATGTTGAGCATCCATAATACGAGAGTAATACTAATACGACTGTTTCTCTTTAAACCATAGTTTGATTGTCCATGCGCATCAATGGGACTCATTTTATCTATTTAACACGACTTGACTATTTGTATTATCCTCTCTTGATTTCTCGTCATACATCACCCACGGCTCTTGAGCGGTGTGTGCCTATCTGTTAATTCCGGATACAATCTATGTCATATTTAATCCGTTTAGGGCGTCATTGTGTAGCTATCAAACGTTTTCGCAAACTTTCACATTTATTATTTTACGACTACTACTTCATCTCCGTGATCTATCTGTGTAGCGAATTTTCACAAAATTATTTTAGAGGTTGGTTGTGATTGAATAACAAACATCTATTACCAAACTTACTATTAAGAATACCTACTTAAATGAAGAGTAGCCTTTAAGTTCCACAACTGGATTAATAATCGCAAATCGCAATAAAACAGCCTTTAGACGTGTTCCTTGTGATGAGCAGGTTTTTTAATTTTTTTTAGTAGAAGGAACCTACTTTTAGTTTTAGCCTAATGCCGTTACTTATAGATTTTGTAAGAATAACGATATCCCTGGATTTGCGAACATAGGCCACAGCCTGACGGTAAGGGTGTCCCTTACCGTCAGACTGCTTGTATACCTATCAGTCACCTTAATGCCATAAAAAAGGTGTAGCGATAGATAAAAATCTGCATAAGTACCTCACTTCACGCTTTCTTGAAAAACTAGATAGATCGCATTCACGCTGTCCATGGAACGCTGTCCATTTAAGAAATTGTTCAATATTGTACTATAAATGATCGCTTGTTTTGTCGTTAGGAGAGTGTGGTCTATGTTCAGTATTGGATGAAGATGTATACTTATCAGCCGCCCTGATTATTAAGCAGTAGTGCTTTTCCCCTCCTTGACACTGTAAAAGTTTCACAAAAGCGTTGACTAAACTGACTAAATTTAAGATATTATTATCACAATCAAATATTATTAAACTTTGATAGAACAACGTCTGTGAGTTCAGCGAGTATAAAATATTCTACATTTGTCGGCTCGTTCTTAATGACCCTGTCAATGTTACAAATCTTCTAGAATTGTCCTAGGAGTACACAGTGATAAACCCTCCAGTGACAGTGAAATATCGTCTTTAGAAACTCAGGAGTTCTTACAAAGACCGCAACTCAAGCTTGTATTACTGAGTTCTTGTATTGAGTTCGAGGCTTAAGCTGAGCTTTACCCGTCTTACATCTTGTCTTTATCTTATACTAAATCTCTTTCTATCTCCCTTTTCAAGGGAAATAAGACTCAGTAGAGATCGCCTAGGGATGTACTGCACTCTACAGAAAACCGCGTTTAAATGGCATTAGTAAAGTTTTGTGCGGTTGTCAATGTGAGAGTAAAACCACAAAACACACATCGGTAAACACTTGCTATTAGACTTGTTTGTTGGCCAGCTTACTGATGAAAAAGAAGAAAATGAATGAAAAAGAATATACATTCACTTCAATTCAAGAAACGAGGTATATATATATTCTTTGGAGAAAAAGTGTATTTTTTCATCGTAGAAAAAAAGTAAGTAGCATTTCTATAAGTGGCCCACACAATTATCATTTGACACAGATTCGGTCTTGTTTGTCGACTTAACGATTCATGTTATCTAACATTGTGATATTGTTCCTTCGCTCGTTATGTTACCTCATCCGAGTACTTCATAGTACGTCGCAATGAGAGCGATAAAGTATGTATGTACCTGTCTGTTCACGAGTGACGTAAAATTGTTCAGTATGTCCATTTATATGTTTAGTTTCAAACCAGGCTTCAAATGTATGCCAATCTTAAATCTCATATATAAAAATCAATATGTTTGTTCGTATTTTATCCGCTGCCGTAACGTTCATACGATCATTATGAACTTTTGATACAGAAAATAATATAGCATCACACAGAAAAGTACTGTTCCCGAGATGGATGGAAAAATTCAATTTACGCATGCCAAGCTGCTACTGCAGAAGCTGGTACTCTATATTTACTGGATAAATCTCAAATATACTACTTTTTATAGTATGTAACGTAAAGTAAGGATTCTGTAAAACAGTTGTAAGTTCTGGTTCATTTTCAAATTGAATACAAACAACGAAACGTTCTGCGAGTATATTTATTGTAAAAGTTTAAATACTTTTACAATTAATTACAGTGTAAAATGATAATTCCACTATGCGTAGGTATATGGTCACTGCTCCGCTTCTATTGGTCGTAGTGTGATGTTATATAGCCTATAGCCTTCCTCAATAAATGGGCTATCCAACACTAAAAGAATTTTTCAATTCGAACCAGTAGCTCTTGAGATTATCGCGTTCAACCAAACAAACTCTTCAGGTTTATAATATTAATAATATATAATATACATTAGTATTTTAACATTCAAATTTAGATCTAACATTTAAACGTATTAAAATATAATTATAGGCTCTATCGTTTTCTCACGGTATTTTCCAAGTAATTACAATCTGCATCTGCAATCCCTAGTATGGAATGACGATATCATGTATTATAAAATTGCTACCGCATAGTAATGAACTTGCATGATATTTTTTATTACGATCTTTATAGTTAGCCTTTACTACAAATTGCTTTTTTTTATTTTCATTACCTACAAATTTTAGATAAGTGAAAATTTACTTATGTTGTTTGCCATGCGTTCACAAAGAGGGATCATTTGACCATAGCCGTGGTTCCTCACTCTATCCTTTTTGTAATGTATTGTATGTACACATGAGTGGAGGTTTTACACCCTATCATGTTAAAAAATATTAAACTCAACTGGCTATGTCCTAACTTGCGCCTAGCATCAACAAGTAACCATGTTGTGAGTTCAAATATTCTTTGTGGGGCGGTTTTAATAATTAATAAATAAACAAATAAATATTGAGTTGACCACACATTACTTTTTGTGACTGAACTGTCATTTAAAATCCATATTTTCCCACCAACTTTGAAAGGGAGGCTTTTATTTAGAAGGAGTTGCGCGAATCTGCAAATTTGAGAAATTGGCCCATACCTTGTGTATACCGTCCTAATGAAATAATATGATGAGTAATAGTATAAGTGATGAAAACAGATCGATAATAAGTTACATAAACGAAATAGATTTTAAGCATGTAACGCCATAATGACGTGGACTGGGCTAATCCGAGTCAATTGACACAGTTGAAATGTGTAAAATTTAGAGTGCATGCAATCTTTCTACATATTTTTAGTTTTAATTAACCTCGGCGCTACAATTTTGTGTTAATTTAAATGATATTGCCCGACATTATTTTAGATTACTAGGCTACCGCGTGAAACGATGCTTATTGATGGCGAAGTGCCAATAACTCATTACTGATGAAGTCAAGAACTTACAAAAACTGAAAAAGTTTCATTTCATGACAAGTTAAATATTATTTAATGTATTTATTTATTAAAAATAATAATAAGTTACGCTTTAATTATTTTACTGTTTAAGTAATGCATTTTATATTAGTGTAGTAGGTACTCGGTTAGTGACGTGTAATGCCAAAAATAGCGATGAGTTTAATTGGCAGGTATTTCCACATTTATATTTAATGCTGTTGCAGCTAAAAGTAGTCCTGGAAGATTCCACTAAAACACGGGAATAGTTAGTGACTTTAAATTCAAACCGCTAAGAAGGTGAATTTCTCGAAAAATTTCAGTAGGTATTAATACTTCACCGTCGTCGTTATAACTAAACTGTCGGCTTAATGTCACCATTTTAATTTGACTTAGTTAAGATATTTTTAAATATTTTTAATCATCAAACAATAGTCTCGGATGGTATGTGGCAAATAAAAATCTTGTAGTTAGACTTTGAAGTGGTACACAAAAGTCGAAAAACATATTTTGACAGCTGACATTACTTTCAGTTAAGTTTACTGTTCATTTTCAAATAGATTTTAAAAAGATACTACCATATACAACAAAAAATTGAGACTTTCCTATCACGTTCAGCTCTCAGAACCGGTTTAATAGTGGTCTTTACAAATATTATTCTTACGTCTGCATTAATACACACGCACTTAAAAGTTGTCTAAAACGTTGCCCAATATATTTACTCGGTCACATCCCTATAGTTACTTACATACAAGTACAAAGTTATGATAATAACGGTTTAAAAGGCTTTCGAAAGCAGCTCTCGTCCCCTTAAAATGAAGGTACGTAACGTTTAAGTCGGTCATTGAGGAAGAGACGTTAATTGAAAATGCTTGTGTACAGTATTCTCTTTATGTACAAGTATGTGTTCGTGTTGTGTACTCGTTAGAAGGAAATTAGCGAGTCACTGTTGTGGCTAAATGCAGACACGTTGTTGTTATAAGTACAACCGGAGCGTTTTGCTTTATTTTGTACAAGTAATGCAATTATCGGTGAGAAAATGCGTGCATAATCTGTTATATTAAATTACCTACTTTTGGTTTCATAGTTATTTAATTTACGCAAAAAGACTGACTTTATAAAATGAAAATTCGTTATTTTTATACAAATGCGTTGTATATAGTGTACCTAGAAAAAACAAAAAAACGAGTTTATTTTTAAACGTTTTAAGTGACTCGCGTCGTATGTTATGTTAATCAGTACGCGTCTCGTGTCATAACTAAGTTATTCAGATGTAATATAGTCATAACTACTAAACATATTACCCGTAATAGACAAAGTAAGTCATTTAGTGTCCCGTTTCCGGTCAGTAACGTTCCAAGCTCGACTCTATTCCGATTACGGCGGATAATGAATATGCTTTAACGATTATGAATACTGTATAGTCGGGTAGTAAGCGCTTGTAATGCCTAAGTGTATCGTTGTTAAATAGTAGCTGTTAGACACGACTGCTCGCTTAGTAGGCACACTAGATACAATATATCCATGACAACATATTAAGTTTGTTTTAGAAAAAAGCCATATTCGTTCGTATGCGTGTAGGGGCTTCTATTAAAACTAGATATCGCGTGGTGGTCGAATTTCGACTATGGTTTATTTCATTGGCCAATATTACTTGACCAGTCATGGTATAGACTTTTGTACCATGACAGGTCAAAATATACACTGGATACTCATAGCTTTATGTACCCGTTTTTGCATTTTTTTTTAACTTTGTAGCAAATATTGTTAAAAAATTTTAGCATTCGTCACTTCTTCTCTGTATAAACTATAAGTGTGCTAAATTTCATACTCCTCCGTCCGCCCATTTTCGTAAAAAGGGATCCAAAGTTTTCGCTTCACGTATTAATATATAGATATAAGGAAGATTTTCATGGACATCCCACCGTATAAATCGGACATAAAAGTGAGTTAGCGAACTCACTTAGAGCATGTTAGTCGCTAATAGAAAGCAAGCAATGACTGCCGGTGGCGAGTAGAATAATTTGACTGAAGTGAGTACAGGCAGGGCATTGATATTGTATTGTAAGATACGATTACCGATGCATCGATTTTCGTTACATATGCCTAATAGTTTACAGGGCGTAGACTAGTACAACTATCATATCTTCTATTGCTATTGTTTGTTCACGTGTTCTTGTGTTTGTAACTTGACAACCTTGACCTTTACTCCCAAACACCGAGACACGATTTAAGTTTTTGTGCGTTCTTATTTCTTTAGTCTATATACTAGACGAATACTAGCGACGAGAAACCTATTCACCTACCATTACTGATAGAAGAAGTTAAACCAAAAAAGTTGAATAGTTTTTGTTGGATTGTTTGTTTGTATAAGCGCACTATTCTCAGGAATTATCAGTCACATTTGAATAATAAAATAATTTGAAGAATATTGGATAGAGTATTCATTGAGGAAGGTTATGGGCTATGTAACATCACGCTACGACCCTTAGAAGGCGAAGCAGTGTCCATAAATGTGGGGAACGGTAATAAACATTAGTAATAAAACTGCTTCGCACGGATAGCAGAGACATCTTCAACAATCATCAACATATTTAAATCAATTTACACAAAATCTTAACAAATTATACACCTAAACTTTCCTCATGAACCACTCTGTCTATTAGTGCAAACCGCATGAAAATCCTTTCAGTAGTTTTTCAATTTATCTCGAACAAACAGATATGGCGGGAGACTTTGTTTTATAATATGTAGTGATAATATGTAGTGATGATAATCATGACCTTAGAAATCGGTCATAGAAATAAACGTCTTTACATTAGCAGTTTACATTTTTACTATACCAATATGGAAGTTTTCAAATGAATGCACAACAGTCAATCCAAATCGTTATTATTTTACAGCTTTAGAAATGAAAGCCTGCGCTAATAATTAAATCGCTAGACTTATTAGTTGTAATATACATTGATTAATAATGCAGTCATTGGTCTCTAGACTGTTACTGTAAAATTCAGGTAATTAGTCCTGTTTACATATTACAAGTGGTTAGGTTTTAGGCTTGTTGGGTTTGATTCCCGGGTTGTTCACATTTTGTGTAATGAAGTCTTACCTATATCTTAACTAAAAAAGTTGTTTTGGGGATTTAGCTCAACGAATTACAGAGCTGTGTTATTCCCAGTCCAGGTATTTCTAAAATAACCGTACCTACATATATGTTTTGCTAGGATCTTTCAAAATATTACTAATTAACTAGAAAGTTTCGTTGAAAAAAAATATGTAAAATTTCCTTAACTATGTAATTTACATAATTTGTAGTTCTTTTACTTCGACTGTATTCATAAATCGCAAATAATCTGTTCGTGTCTGTGTACAAAACCCGTGGCATATTTATCACTGTTAACATTATATTTAAACAAATAAAACCGTACATTTTAGATACACTTATTGTAAGAACAAAATTATAATTTGCATGCCATTGTAACAATACTGTATTATAATAGCAAACGTAGATTAAAAATAATACGTCAATCATTAAAAAACTAAGGCATCATTATGCCTAAATACATGCAGTAATTTAGTAAAATCTGTTCAACAGTTTTTATGTTAACTTCGGCATAAGCAGACCATATTAAATCACTACACATTATAAAACAAAGTCCCCCGCCGCGTCTGTCTGTCTGTCTTTTCGCGATAAACTGAAAAACTACTGAACGGATTTTCATGCGGTTTTCACCAATAGACAGAGTGATTCACGAAGAAGATTCAGGTGTATAATTTGTTAACGTTTTGTGTAAATTGGTTAAAATATGATGATGATTGCTGAAGATGTCTCTACTACCCGTGCGAAACCGGGGCGGGTTGCTAGTAAAAAATAAAGAATTTCCGAAATCTACGGTTTTTACTTCGTTGGATACGTTATAAGAGATACCTGTTTATGATATATATATATCGATGTACATATTAAGAGACTTACACAAAAAAGTGCGCTTCAAATACACGTAAATTGTATTTGCAATACTAAAACCATGCCAGTGGCCACAGCTGGCAGCGTGTTGTGCTCGATTGGTCAAATAACAGGTTCATTTGTGGGTGGCGGATATCCCCACTAACAGTCTCGAAGAGTTAATTAACACAACGCTCTGTTTACCGTTCACTATTATGCGCAATTTCATAATAAACAAAATTACAAACCCACTTAGTCTTTGACTCGAAATATTTAAGACAATTTGTGGTGTATAAAAATGTATATGAATACATCCCACTACAATTATAAATGTGAAAGTTTGGATGGATGGATGGATAGATGTTTGTTACTCTTTCCCGCAAAAACCACTGAACCGATTGCGATGAAACTTGATATGTAGATAGCTGGAGACCTGGATTAACGCATGGGCTACTTTTGATCTCGATATTCCCACGGGATGAGGACTTACGTGGGTGAAACCGCTGGGCGCTGCTGGTAAATAAATATATTGGGTGTCCTTTTTGTCCAACATTATGGTATTATAGATACTCGTATACAAGCTTGAGTAAACATGTAAATAAATGATTAGACTACTTATTACTTTCATGAGTTTTTGTCTCTATTCTTAGTACCTAATAGAAGCGTTTGTTTTTCTTATAAAAACGTCTTATTTGTTCTTTTCATTGAACTTTCCGATGGAGGAATTTTTATTCACTTCGTTTACGACAAACAATAAGCTTTTGATTGTCCATGCTTTATTAGGTGTTAAGTAACCAAACGCTTTCGATTGCATTTCCTTTTCTTAATGTTGCCAGACTTGCCAGTAACTGACCGACACAACAAGTAATTGCTTTATTATCTAATAAAAATAATCTATCTACATTATAAGTGGTCTTAATAATGAAGGTCAATAATCAAGTTTCACTTGCACTTGACCGTTTTTACGTTAAGTCATAATGTCAGGTAGGTAATGTAATACTCTTATTATGAGTCATAATCTTGTAACAATGAACAACTAGTGAGCGTTAATTGCCTATTAAGCAATCGTTTCTTCTTAAAATGTTAAATATTTGTGTCTATCTATTCACTATCATTCTACGTTTTTAAATTAGAAATAGCACGCAAAAGTATATGTATATACCTACTGTTGATGCCGATGATGATTGTACCTAAGCATACCTAAGTACAATCATCATCAGTTTTAAAATCTTGCACGATACAAGAAATATTTCGGTGAAGGTAGCTAGAAATACGATTTATGTCTACAAGCCTTCTTGTATAATTGTGGCCGATTCGGTAATGTGCGGTATGGAAAGTGTTTATGGATTTTCTTAGTAACAGAATGAAAAAAAAAAAAAAAAATTAAAATCTTTAACTTTACACATTCCACCTACTTTTATGAAAAACGGATTCAAAAATACCTGGAAATTCAAACTAGAAAATGAGAGAGAAGAAAATGCTAGTCATGCCCTTTCAGTGCTTTAAGTAAGTGTTCTTTTTTAACCGACTTCAAAAAGGAGGAGGTTCTCAATTCGATTGGCATTTCTTTTTATGTATGTACACCGATTACGCTGAGATTTATGATCCGATTTACGTGATTCTTCTTTAGTTTGATGCGGAATAGTTGCCATTTGGTCCCATAAAAAATTAACATAGTTTGGCCCAGTAGTTTTTTATGAACATTTTTGTTTACGTGGACGATGTAATTTTAGTTTGTTTATGGCTTTTTTAGGAGTTTTCATTTAGGTTGATTAAATACATATTATTATTAACCCGTGTCCCGATAAGTGGGTCTTAGACTACCTGTCATTGAAGCGGAGCGAGCGTGCGGAATAGGCCTACCCATAGCTACTTAAAAACATTTTACTATTTAATACATGACAATAAAAAGCAACGAAATGTTATAGTCTACTTGATGTAATCTAAAAAATCCTATTGTAGTTTACAGAACAACCTATTACAGACACCAAAAAGTAAAAAAAACTACGTTTAAAAAAAACCGACTTCAAAAACTAAAAAGTATAAAATAACTTAATAAAGATTTTTTAAACGTAGTTTTTTTTTTTCAAATACACCCTGTATAGCTAATAGCTATATTGCAGGGCTTGAACGGAATAAATGACACGTTGCCAAGTAATCGCACAGTATCATTGCCACTAGTCTGTTCGACGATAAGCGATTTGATTTGAAATAAATCATAACCCTGCAACAATACTATTTATCTTGTAATGCTCTATTTCGCTTCCTGTCATGGATTAATTTGATATTGTAGTTAACACAATTGATATCTTATTTATCGACCTCGAAATAAGGTTACACGACGCGTTTGCCAATTGGCTCTTGACCGGTTCAATCATCTCACCTGACCCGATGTGATTTTACTATGACTCATAACCTTGCAAATAAGACATCTTGCTCTCGTAGCGGTTTTACCTCGTAAAACACAGAAAATTTTGCTATAAGCTTTTTTGAAAGGCGTCTGAGTCATGCGTGTTTATTTGTGTAGCTAAATTTCCCGGTACTTGATTTAAAGGCTGATAACGTTTATTAACATAGCATGTTATAAAGCCAATACGACGCGTCAATCAATACATTGCAAATTATGATAACAAAGATAATAATGTGTCAGTTATCAACATTTGTGCGTGCGATTTAATTATTTTTTAATTTACAATAACAACGCATTTGTAATACTTTTAGTAAATTAGCCCAATAGTGTTATATTTGTGGGGGGTAAGATCACGACAGATTTCGCAAATAAGAGCATTCCGACATAACATAATATTATCAATGTTTTCCCGCTTTTTCTTCAGTCTGCCATCATATATAACTGAGAATGTAGTGCGAACTTAGTGTGTAAGCTAAACAAGTGTTATATCAAAAACCCTTTTCATCAATAGGTAGTCTTCCAACCTCAACAACACTGAAAAGTCAGAGGTGTGAATTCAATTTGGATGCCAATGTTTTAGACTGATGAAATATCGGAAACGATCTGCTTCTAATTTAAATGAATACTTAGTCTCATATGCTCTCATAAGAACTGTAGCATACAATAGACTTTTCTTTATTTAGAAAACGAAAGTGTATGTACAAAACCAGTCTGATTTCCTATGTCTATTATAAACTGTGTGCCGAAGGCTCTGAGGCGATAAATTAAAATCTAGTAGGTATGTAGCCGTGTCTATAAACATGGTAGTGGTTGATAGATGATGTAATGCGGAGAAGTAATCAGCGGATGTCTGGCACCTGCTGTTGCGATATTGATAGCTTATACATGGACTTTTAGTTAGGGATTCTATGATCAAAGTACTTTCAACAGCATCAGTTGCGTGCCTACCGACGTGGTTTGAGATGAATCAGATCAGCCACTAGACTCAATATTGAGATGTGAAACTTTCCAAAACAGAAGCGACCAAACCAAAAGCACACCGTGTGTTTACTTGCGTTTCCTGGTTCGTTCGGTACTTGCACGCGGTCTTTGCAGTTGTGAACGACTGACGAAAAAAGAAAATACACGGTTTCGATTAATTAGACTTGAATTTGAAAATTCGGCAATTTCTAGGGGAAGAACTAGACTTACAACGAATAGTGTATTCGGCCACCTGCCGAATATTCGGTATTCGGCAGGTGGTTTCCTGGCCGAATAGCCGATTATTCGGCAAAACTATTCGGCTGACGCGTGACAGGAAACCTTTATCGACCTTTTTGTTTCTTGATTCTATTTTCCACTGTTTTAACGCCTCCCGCAATGACCCAACCATCTTCGGAAGAGTACAAAAAATTCATCTAAATTAATTTTCTTTAACTTTAATTTATCAGAGTACAACAAACAAAATATATATACATACTCTCACGCCTTATTACTGTCATCAGACCATTCTTAGCTGCGCTTCATTGCCGATCTGGACAGTATACGTCATTCGAGGCCTACCCGCACCGACTCACCCACTCACAGGAGCTACTAACAAAAGAACCGTAGTATTCGATATTATTCGAATAGTACCTGTATATTCCGTATTTTGCCGAATAGTATGAAAGTAGCCGAATAGGCCGAATACCGAATATTTGCCGAATATTCGTTGCAAACCTAGTAAGAACCAAATATACGTTAAACTAAATTACGTCAAAAAAGTCTTGACAAAATTACTAACTTTACATTCTCCTTTAAATTGATATAATCGAATAAACTCGACGCTTCTAGCTCGTAAGGCACGTACATCTGAGGTTAACGTAGAAACCTTCTGGTTTCGCAATAACACTTCAAGGAATCTGGTACCTACGCCATAGAATCAAGTGACTTCTAACAGACATTCAATATCTATCGACTATTAAGACATCGAATAATTTAGGTCCCGTAAGTGCTTCATAGAATTGCTAATAGTTGAAAGGCATGGCACTCTGTTATGAAATTGTCGCGTGGGAGAACAGTACACAACCTGAGAGGACAGGTCATGTTGTTGCGCAACACGACAAACCCTTTTACGCTCAAACAGGATTGATATCCACTGTTTATTCGTATGTATGTTGTTTCTTAATACGTGACATAGAGGTGTGCCTGTATCAAAATGTTACTTAGAATGAATGCAAAGCAATTTAATTGGTTACAACTATTAAAAGATTCGTCATGCACATTACTTAGTGATATTTTAATCGGAGTAACTTGATTTAACATGTATTAAATAATTAAAAGTTATTTGATTGCTGCCACTTTCTCTGATTGCTATTTCTCTGACAGTTGCCCGTTCAAACAATTTTAAAGACAGGAATGTTTTTGATAAATGCAATGCACAAAAGTCGGTCTACAACATATTTTCATCTCATTTACAAGTGCTTTTTGTAGCTTCATATTTTGTGATATGTTATCTACTCAGCGTTTACTTGAACATGCGGGTGCAGCCAAGAGTAGTGACTAGATATTGTTTATACTACTTAGATAGCAAACAAGGATACGTTATTTGACTATAACTTAACATACATTTGATTAATGTAATCGATTCATATAACCTAATGCGACTGCCAAGTTTAAATAGTGTTAGTAGGAGTAAGTGTTTAGTAAAGTGGCGTGATTATGCCATTAACGTCAAATAATTAGTCGAAACTCAACAATGTGGACAGCTTAATAGCTTTGTGTAGGCCTAATCGCCAAGATAGCGCAACAACTGCACTAATTATTATGTATATTATGATAATACAGGTATTTGTACTAGTTATTGGGGCGATAGATTGTTCGGTATTTACCACCTGTTGTACCTACTTTACTACTACATTTATTCATGTGTCTTGAAGGACACGTTAACCAAACTTGTAAATGTAGATTTGATTTCCTTTTTAATGAATTGGTTGCACACAGTAACTTTAGTCTTGAAGCTATAGTACCATTGGCGGATGTTTTATTTCTTTGGCTCTTTTGCTTGTCCGCCATTGAGTAGGGGATTCTGGCCGTGGTCATGGGCTGCCTCGCTGTGTCTCTCAATGTAAATGACTATATGCCTCTTCTTTATCTTTTTTCATCATTGAATCTCAAGACCCGAGAGACAGTTACTTGTAACAACAGACCATGTTAATGCAACAGTAAATATGGTCGTATCTACGTACTTTTAACTTTACTTGTCTTGTAAATATTAATTATTTAAATAATATTTAATTTACAGATGCTCGTATAACTGAATGTTCAACACCTTTGTTTATATTTAAAAAAAAGTTATACTAACGTCTTTAAATTACGTATTAATTGTCTAATTATGCATACGTAATATAGTAATTATTTTATTTTTTTAATAGTAAATGCAAATGGAATTACGCAATAACGATTAAAAAAACTCAACATGCTGTCAATGAACTAAAGTCTTATTTAAAATGTTAATAGAAATACCTACCCACCTCCCATGGAGTTTTGGAAACCCTGCGCTAGAATACCCGATGTTCGTTATCGCCATTCCTAAATGGGTATAATGTACTAGAAGTAAGTTAATCGGAAAGTAAGGATCTAAGCGAATTCACGTAAATTAGAATTAGGAAGACGGGGCTAAGTAGTAGTGTAGTTGTAAACATCACGTCATTTTTGTGTATTTATTTCGCTACAAGTTTTTCTTTCGTTTACCATAGTACTATAAATAGCATTTGCAGTTTAACTGGCAATGTGTCATCAATCTTTAAATGTCAAACTGTCATTAAATTAAGATTATGCAACACGAAGTACCTACTTTAACTCTTCTGTGCTCGCGAGTCAAGGATAACAATCAAGCTTTACAATGTATTGTCAGATTGAGTTTGTCATATTGGAATGAATACTTCGCTTGTAATAGACTTTTGTTATCTACATATGTACTAGAATACGTACGTCATGCTCGTATCGTTTGCTGCAGTTCTTCAAGGTTTTTACTGCGTGACCTCAATAGGTACTTATCAGCACTTTTATTAATGTTCTCTGCCTATCTGTACTTACCAACTACCTATTACTTTTAGTTCAGGGAAGTAGCGTAACTGCTAAAAATAAATACATATATATTTTTTAAAAGGCCCTGACCACATTGTCCGGTTTCTTAACTCCATACATATCTAATTGTTTCTTGTTTATCCGAAATTTGATGAATATTGATGAAGTGAATAGATTTGTAACGAGGAATGCATAATTTGCTAACTTGTGTCAATAATGACTGGTTTGACTGGCCTGTTGGTCTAGTGGTTAGTGACCCTGGCTGCTAGGCCAGAGGTCGTGGGTTCCATTCCCACCCATGACAAATAATTGTGTGATGAGCACGATCATTTGTTCTGTGTCTGGGTGTAATTTATCTATAATATGTATGCATTTAGGAATATATAAGTATGTTTATCAGCAGTCTGGTTACCATAGTACAGGCTCTGCCTAGTATCGGATCAGACGGCCGTATGTGAGATGTGTGAAGTTATTAACTTTGAGCAAGTTATAATTGATCAGATTTTTACTGTAATTCAATTACAAAACTTAAAGTCGATAGTTAATAAAATAAATAAATAATAGGTACTTAAGTTACAAAATACATCACTGTATCCTCACTCCTATGACACAATTGCGCTCAATAAACGAAGCATGGATTGGAATTTTGAACGGCTGCTGCAGCCGATAGCCAATTGAGAGGTCTGGTAATCTATTTTGCGGTAGTGTAGAACATAGCGGGCTGTTATAGGAAAATTATCGGAATTGATTCCGAGTGCGGTCGACCGCTCACGGAAATAGCCAACGCGGCAACGGCCAGAAGTTGAACTAACTATGCTATTATTGACGTAAACTGTAGGGAATATTAGAATATATATATAAGAACATAGTTTGCGTAAACAATATGTTTCGGCAGAATACTAAGTAGGTACATATCGTAAGACAAAAATCGACGGATTTATTTTTGAAGTCTGTTGTCTCTTGTCACCATGCTTTCTTGGTTATACAATTTTAAATAGTTTGCCCCATCGAATATATTCAATATTGTGTAAAGACTGTGTTTCCAACTTTGGGTTTTGTAAAGACCTAATGAAGAGTCATTAAGTTTCTTTATTAAATGAACAAGACGTCTAGAATAGTTAAATATGTTACAATTATGAATATGTACGAGAATTAAACTTTGAATTGCCTGACGTGACCACGGACAGTGCAACCTGGTTGAAACGTCAGGCAATTCAAAGGCATGTAATACCTATTATGTGATCGTGTTACCTACCATACGTATATATTAATATATGTATTTCATGGAACGCGGAAGTTTAAAAGTTAGTTAAATATGCTTTTATTATTTTCAACGGATTACTTTCGATTGCATCATGAAAGTCAACGATCACAAATATGCATGCCAAACGATTTGATGACGATAATACCCTTAGTTATCGTGGGAGCTGTAATTTTACTTATGCACAAATCAGCTTCCTTATTTTGGAAAACTTTTAATGCTTAACAAATTTTCTTAATAGTTTCATAACTTAATTTATTTCTGTAAATGTCAATGTTGTCTCAAGCAAGTGCCGCAAAGCAATTGTTATATAACATACAATATTACGACTTTTACAATGTCACCGTCAATAAAACATAATCTACCGGCAGCTCGGTACGTGCGATTTATTGCTCACATAAGCAGTAATAAGTGTGAGGTTACATAACTTTTGCGCTAGTGAGTTAGTTCAATTAGTTTCAAAGTTACGTCAGGGCTTTGCCAAAATATCTAAATATATATGAGAACGTTGTAAACCTTTTTTGTGAGTTACCATATTGCTTTCACAAAAGACTACGTGTGTAGATGTTTGTGTAGATGAAGTCTAATCCCGTCATCAAGCACTCGTCTCTAGAACACTTCAGCGTCTCATTATCAGTCAGTCATAATTCTTTGTACGCATTTTAAGAAATTTAGCTACTTAAAGTTTATATACATGTAGAAGTGCAGAAACCTAAAATATTTAAAAATTACGTGACAACGAATACCACAAGCTACCCGCGTCCAGTATATACAATACATATGTTGACCTATCATAGGTACGGCAAGCTATACAATGACAGTTCAAGTTATACTGACCAATGAAATAACCAAAATAATTACAATTTAAAATACCCCCGACTCAAAAATCCCTTCAACGATTATAAAAGAGCTGATGTACTTCGAACGGCTGACAGATTTTCTTGAATTATATCGAAGAACACTCTCGATCAAGTCACCTTTCAATAAAAAAACGCACTTAAATCGGTCCATTCTGTTGGGAGCTACGATGGCACAGACAGACACACACGCAGACACATCAAACATATAACACCCCGGCGTTTTTGCGTCGGGGGTTAAAAATAAACAGACGAAGTAAAGTCAAAATTGAACCACAAGACGATCTCTAGTATTTATTATTCCATACCCAAATACAGATATTAACCCGACTCTGAAATATTTTTTTGGTGCTATAGATACTGACAGGTACCTACAGCATAAAAGAAAAACTATTAAATCAGGTTCATTTTCCACTTTTGTGGACCTGTATTAAATAATGTGAAGGGAGCGACGACCCTGTGTTCAAAATCTGAACGATCGGTCTAAAAACCTACGCCCTGCTGCTTTTTTTATTATCATAATTCTATTGAAGATTTCGAGTAATGTTGGTAATCCTTTTAAGCTGTATTCAGTGAAGCATAACTTAAAAAAATTAGATTTTCAATATAGATAAAATATAGTATAGTAATATAGATATAGATAAAACTAATTTTTATTTGTATCGCTCTCTGAAAATAAAATGCAAAACACTTTTGTCTAGAAGGTAAATAATCGTGAAGACAATTAGATTGTATTCACTAGATAAACGGTCAAGGAGGCCCACTCCCTAGCGGCACAAGATGAATGTATAATAGCAACATAAAACAACAAAGTAGTTTCTTAATATTTAGTGAACTCTGCCATCATACCAGTATTAGTCAATCAACACGGCAACAGCAACTGCCTTCCCATTGATATTCGTAATTTATTTTTTTACAGTATTATCTACTATTTCAGATGATTTTGAAAGGTCCCTGGTGTAAAACTTCGCTGTCCCTGCAATATACCACGTCTACCAACAATAAATAGAAAAATGTATTATGTAGAACAACTGGTTTTTTTTTTGAAAAAGTGTCGTCACCAGAATCGATAGATAAGATCAGAGGAGGCGGCTCAGACTTTGATTAATAGTTATGTCTGTTTATACTGTAATAAGCGATCGTATCCACGACCTAGAGGTAGGCAAATAAATATCAAGTATCTCTGTATGGTCCGTCTACAATTTCTGCGTAACTTCCTAGAATTCTCTCAGTAAGGTCAAAACGGCGTTAAGAATGATCCGTGTCTTAAGGTCAGCGGCTATGACGATTCACTTGTATGTCATTCTTCCTTTGTGCTCTTCTGTTTCTAGGAAATGTGCAATACTTACGATAATCTAGTCTAACCTTTGCAAGAATACGTAGTGTTAACATTTTAGACTTGGACTTCTTAAAACAAAAAAGTTATTTAAGACATCCCGATGGCATTCAAGTATTTTATACACGTACGATGACTACCGAATGTAATATTTGTTTGTATATACTTAATAATGAATAGGATAGAGTCATGTATTTATTCGGGGTTATTTTTTTTTCAAAAGTGATGAATTTAATTCATATGACCTAGATCTTGTCATTGTCTTCACGTTCGGCGTGTTCCCTGAAGGAACACATAAATTTAAAAACGATTTTCGTTCATCGTTGACAGACGATATTTGAAACAACGATTGCGTTATTGCATTCTAGTGGTCAGTTAGACGAAGTGTGAGACCACAGCAGGATTGCTAACTGTTAAAAAATAATGAGAAGAGAATAATTTAACTTGATTTTACGAAGATTGTAAACAGATACTCAACAGTATATACTTCGAGACGATTACAAATAAAAAACACAAATTCGAAAAGCTGACATCAATGGTATGCAACATTGCAGGTAAGATGTCACTAGAGATCATATTCTTTACCATTTCCTTACTGAAATTTCATCCAGCGATACCTTGTTTCCTTGTTTCGTTTCGTTCCCTGTTTGACACGTCGTTTGCTCCCAAGGGTGTCATTTACTCGCTCAGGTGAAATGCAAGCAGGCATCATCGTTTGGCTTCTGTGCTGTGAAACCTGCACGATGCACCACTCGCTTTTGTGTACTGTTGCTATGTACCTACTTGTTTTTAACCGACGAAAAAAAAGGAGGTTCTCAATTCGACCGTATATATATATATATATATATATATATATATATATATATATATATATATATATATATTTAGGTTTGTTCACCCCTCTGTCCGTTATTTATGAACCGATTTTGATTATTCTTTTTTTGTTAGTTAGGGTATAGGGAAGTCAGGATCTGATGAAGGGATCCTGATAAAATTTAGAGAGACCCTCGAAAATTGGAGGAACGAATAGTGTTTCTGTTTACTTTTTATTACTTTATCAGGTATTTGTTCAGAAATCATCATATCATGTAGCTGAGCTGATGATGAAAAAAAATCATCAAATAATAGTTTGTTGTTTGGCGCCGACTCAAAATAAGTTTATATAAAATTTGATAATTTATGTAAATAAGCTCAAGACTTAAGAGGTTTATTTATTTATTGCTTTTTAGTTATTTCGTCGGTTTAATTTTTTGTTAAAAAGATTTTTATGTTGTTTGTACCTGTCACAAAATGTTTAATTTAAGTTGCAAACAATTTTCATAAAAAATTTAGTGTGCTTGTGTGTCAAGTTGTTATCGGTTCTTTGCATTGCTCTTTTAACTTGAGAAAGCCCTAAACTGCAACCAGTGCTAACTTGATAATTTCGTGATGTCTATATGACTAAGTAATTGAATGTTACAACATTTAAATCATTTGAAGTTGAAATAACGTTTTGTTGAATAGTCTATTAAATAGAAAAGAGCAAGTCCTAAAAAGGGCAATTGCGATTTTGTATTTTAAGTTTATCTACATAGGAATTTCAATGGAACACCGTGCGTAGCTCGTAAGCCGAGGTACTTCAGTATATTTCAATCGACCATTGAAATGTGACTAGGTTCCTCTCCCTTGGAGGAGCACCTCCGGGCGTCTGAATGAAATGCCTGAAAGGCATGCAAGTTTAACTGTATTCACGTCTTGTCAGAAAGAAAAAGTCTTAAAATAAGACGCTTAATTTATTATAATTACCCCACTAGTCTAATAAATCAATAAATAAGAAAAAAAGTACTACATATTATTTGCCAAAATGTTAACAAAACATGATAATTTGTCGTAATCATGATATCACATTCATGATAGATTCTTGTGTAAAGAATTTTATTATTCTGTACCCATCATCTTATTCCTTGAAAATAATGAAATGCAATCTAGATGTTAAGTAATGGTTGATTTAACTTGTCGGTCAGGTAGGCCTAGTGACAACTGAAATATAATGGCAGAAAATAATGTCCGAAGAGACATAAATAATACTTTTAACTGTAATATTGTGTTGAACATTCAAAGCAGTTTTTTATTCTTAACACTAGAAATTATAATCTGTTATTTGTAATCGCCACCCAATAATTAAGTTGTCTCTCTCAGAAAATGACTTCCCACACGAAACCGGCAAGTAATTCATACCCTATTATTGTATGCGCGTGCGATGTTTGATAACATAACTAACTTTTGTTTGTTTTTGCTTGCAGGTACGTATTAGACGACAGACATGGCGTCTTTTCTTGTAGATCTCAGGTAATGTGAAAATTATTTTGTTTTTTTTATTAATAACGTTAAGGAACTCTTCAGAGGTATCTTGAAACGGAATTTCAAATTTGGAACCAAGTAGATAACAACTTCCAACGTATGATTTCCTAACTGTCTTGTCTACTATTGGAATTGTGTGTGTTTAACCGACTTAAAAAAAGACGAGTAACAATTCGTCGCAATATCTTTTTAAATGTATTTTACCCGATTACTGAAATACGACTTGACCAATGTGAAAAAATATTTTTTGTTTGAAAGAGTACTTTCTAGTTGGTTTCATTGTCATCAGGTCAGGATCTAATGATAAAATCCTGGAGATATCGAGGGAACTCTTCAAATATTATAGGTGCCTATAATATTTGATTTGCGAATATTTGCGAACCTATAGCGACTTTTGAATTTTTAATGTAACTCTTACATTTACAACACCATTTGGTAAAGAGGAGCTGAAACAATAACAGACATCAAAAAAGGAGGAAGTTCTCATTTCCATCATTTTTTTTTGTGTTACTCGATATCTTCGCCAATTTTAAACCGATTTCAATAATTCTTTTTTTTATAGAATTGGTTACACTCAAGGTTGGTCCCATTTAATTTTGAAGAAAATATTCCAAATCTCAGGGTATGAAATTAATGCATAATGAATATGTACAGCTTATTTTAATTTACTATGAAATGGTACCATCGTGAATTCAAATTCGCATTGAAATCGATTCGATTAACTTTAATCGATTATACTTTTTTAAAGATAATAATTATAATGGAAATTCTGCGTTCCCAGGAACTGAACTTGAAAAACCAAAATACTCATTAAAGGAGTTTTGTTTTCACATTAAAGAGGTAAGGTTCTTTTGACGCTGTCCCCGTAAAACGTTGTATAGGACGACCTAGGTGTTAGAGAAAATGATATAAAATTATTAATGTCAAGTCATTTTAAAAAAAACTAAGTTTGAAAGACACCGCGATTTGATAGCAAAAAATGTTCATTAAATTAAGCTGACGTTGGATTTTAGCGCAAAGCAATCTATGATGCAATGTTTTTGCCATGACCGCAATAATTGCCTGTCGTTCTCATATTCAAAAGGACATTTTATTATTAGGGCTTTAATTAAATTAACTATACGATTACATTAATGGGGAATTACTGCGATAGTTTACATAAATTGATAACACCCCGCTTCAACTTATCCCGGTTCGAACAATAATGTATAGATACATAGCTTATATCGCGTAATATCTTCAATAAATAGAATGACTACTAACTTTTACTAACTTTTAAACTTTCGCGTGTAATGAAATAATTATGTATTTATACGGGCATCAACGCGAACACGAAATAGGTATTACATACCTCTGAATGTCTGTGTTAGCCTGTGACCACGGTCAGTGCAACCTGGTCGAATCGTGGTGAATAAATAATGATGTACCTATGTAGGTCCAGTGGTTCTAGAGATTATTTTACCACATTAAATATGTAAATCCTGACTTATCTGGATAATATTTATAAGATAGATACCTACATAGATTACATTTTATTTGTATCACATCGATAATGTACAAAGGGCGGCCTCATCGCTTAAAGCAATCTCTTAGGATGGATTGGAATTTTTTTGGTAAACTGATGGTAATCGTTGATGCATAAAGAAAAGCTTGTCAAAGCGTATCTATTACATAACTATAAGATACGATACCTTTTTATTTACACTAATCGTGATCACCGGAGGAATCAAGAGTGGATTGAGTCCCGATTTATACATTAAATAATCGGCTGTTTTTTATTCTATGTCCTTCATACCAATTAGTACCAGTGATAAAACTTATTTAATTCTTTTTTTTTTTTTTAAAAGAACTCCCGCATTAGGAATTACTCCTGTGTCGCGGGGGACTTTACAAACATACAAACAACGGACACAAAGAACACGCAAACTCGGGTGGGAATCGAACCTACAACCTATGGCATAGCAGTTAGGGTCACTAACCACCAATCAAATTTTTTTGGCAGCAAACAAAAATTTATTATTAATTTTTGGCGACGATTTTATTTCATATTTTCCATCAGAGGGGCGTTTATTAAATACTTTATTTTCCCGACGCGATGTCTCGAGTGCAGTAGTCGTGATCACGGATAATCAAAGTTTTTTCAACAAGCACTTCGCCTGTAGGAAATTATATTTTAAATGAGGATAGTATTCTAAATCAATGGCTTTGCAATCTGCGACGTAGAATATAAGCGCGAGATTATTATTGGAATGAAATCAGGATGGTTTTGTTTGCTGCGACAGTCAGTGTAATTGAAATACCTGGTCTATTGTTCATGCAATAATATTTAAATCATTATTATGAACTCGTTGTTTTATATAAACGAGTGTTCGTCCACTGGTCGAAATCTGCTGCATTCTTCATCCCTTAATTTTCCATGAATAAAGGTGGAATGTATTCTTTACATTTAAGTATCTTGAGTACAACTAATTCAATAAAAAAAGGATAATTGAAATCGGTTCACAAATGGCAAAGATATCACATTGAAATCGGTTCACAAAAAGAAAAAATCAGTTGAATTAAGAATATACTCCTGTTTGAAGTCGGTTGAAAAAGGTAATTACCTACTGATTGAATTATTATTTTATTCCCGTCCTTCCCCTCTCCCCCCTCTTCCCACTCCCCCCCCCCTCCCCCTCTTCTCCTACTCCTATAACCTTAAAGGGCGGCAACGCACTTGTGACTCTCGAGTTGCAGGTGCTCATGGGCGGCGGAAGTCATTTACCATCAGGTGACCCGTCTGCTCGTTTGCCCACTATAACATTAAAAAAAAAAAATAGTAAATAAAACCACATAGGACAAAACTGATTAGGTATATCCATTATCTTTGAGTTAAATGGTTACATGCGCACGGAACGCTTTAAAGTGTGATATTATATTTATGTAATTAATTTAATAATAATTATTAAATTAATTCTATTTATTTTACGCATAAAACACTTTCTTAATGCGCAAGAAGGTATTTTAATAGGTGTCTACTCATTTAGGGCCTAGAGTCAGTTATAGCACGCCCACTGTGTGGTTTTACCACGTAAAGCGGTGACCAACATTCCACACATATCTGAAGAAACGATTTCTATATATCCTTTACAAAATTTAATGCAACTAACGGAACCCATAGTTGAAGTGAATTAACATGAAACATTTAGTCACTCCATAATGAAGGTACACTTATGTAGGTGTTCTTAATTGTTCACAAACCAGTTCCTTGACCGAAACGTGTATTGTTACGTCACTAGTAAAGTGACTAGACTAGACAGTGACAATGCTGTACCGGCATTGAGACACTGACTAATTCGTGGCCACTGCTGCCTTCAGTCCAGAAATGTATACTGGCATTTACAATTTTTTTTTTTGGCTAGTAAATGTAAAATTTTATTTTTTACTAAAGTAAATTATGTACATATAGCTACACATCTGAGCCAAAATTAAACAGAAAATGCAATTTTATGACAAAAAAAGACTGCCTAACTATGAAAAGAGTTCCATTAGTACACGAAAATATGAAATGAAAATATATCGTGAACGTCTGAAGTCCACTGAGTTATTATTACTAGCGTATAGAGTAGACACCGCGAAAAAGTTTGTAACGCGAACTGCGGTCCCTGCACCGCAGTGAAAACAAATCTTTGTAGTAGCTCGTTGGGCAACACGCGTAAACGCCATGAAAATCAGGGTGCTTAGGACCTTACGCTCGCGAGAAAACTAACTCAAAAACGATTGAGCGCAGCTGCTTGTTAATCCTGTGGGATTTGACTACAAATTTTTGTTTTAGCGCTGCAGCGCTTTTTAGTTTTAATTCAAATAAAAACGGAACATGTATTTTGTTCTGAGTGGCTTCTCTAGTACATAATATCTCGATGCTTAAGTCTTATTTCTAACATGCTTGTTAACCTTCTTGATCCTAAAAGGAAAATTTTCTATCTAACTTCTTTCTATAATTTTCTGCCCAAACCGCTTTTGAATTACTGTCTTTGTTTCATGATCTTAAAGGAAAATCGAATCTAAATAGAATCTATTTAATCTTCCCATTATAATATTGTTTGACTACAAAACTCGAAGAATTCACCCCGTATATTTGTCAATAACTGTAGATTTCGAAACATGGACCCTCGTAGTTATAGTTAAGGGTTACTTACAATAATAATAATAATAAAGCTTTATTTATTCCGAAAAAAAAGTTTACATTACATATGTGTGTTAGTAGGGCTATGTAGTTCTTTTATTTTTAATCAAGACTTTATTTCGGACCCCTTTCGGGTAAAAGCCTCCTCCATTTTTCTCCATCTATCTTACTTACAATACTGATTAGATATTAAGTTATGATTATATATAAACAAACTCTATTTTTATATTGATATACAAACGTCGAAAACCATAGACCAAACACTTTATAGTATCTATAGTGTTGTTGTTATTAATGGGTGTAATAATTTCCACGCGGTCGTGTTCATCCGCCGCGTCGTAGCGGTCAGTGAATTTTATCTCGTAATATCCGCCCCGCGTCCTGTGCATGAGTGTGTAGAAATATGTGTGCACGTGTGATTATATAAATGCGTGCGTGTGTTTGTGTGTGTGTATGTGCTTAAATTTCCGTATTTCCCTATGTTGTTTTCCATGTGAATTTATGCGTTTAACATGTTTGGTATAATTTGTGTTGGGGGTCCTGTTGTATTTGCATACGTATAGAGAAGATTCTTGACATTTTTATTTAATGATTCATTTCTTCTGATTATATGTGGATGTTTCTTGTCGCATTTTTTTTATTTCATGAGCCTCAAAGCTAGTTTTCAATTCAATTGAAATAGATATTTTTTGTAATCGATGCGGTCGTTATGTTACAAAAAAGCCAAAGAATGAGACAGGCCCACGGCACCAACGAGGCGGTAATATAAAATAAATTAAACTTAAAAAATGCGCTTACAAATTAGAGTCATAAGTCGAGGGATTTACTATCCGTTTCGAAGTTCCATTGAGTGAAACATTGATTGCAACTTGAAATATCTACCAGTAGACATTGAAGAGTTTCACTATCTGCCCTTTATCCCCATAATCATGCGACATTTGTTGTCCCAAATTGCCGAGTATTGCCTTTTGCATCAAGTCCTCAATCCACCCATCTAACGTAAAGAAACACAATTCCGACCGTGTTCATTCCACTAGTTAATAAAAAAATATTTAATATATATTATGATATCTTAATTGTCGTCAAAAAGGCACTTGGTACGGCACCAATACTGTACTTACTATTAATGTCCTACTACATACTCGCATCACATATTCACTTCAACACGTAGGTGCACTAAATGCAATCTTGCGGCGTAGTGCGATGTCGGTGCATCCGGGCGTATGCTTCCGCCCCGACACCCGGGAAATCAACTTATACACATGACAGCTTTAAACCATTACTGGCACTACCTAAAACAGATGAGGATATCGATAACGCTATCCTGCATGATTAGACGGTGAAGAGGAAAATTCTTGTACGTCTAGAGTTAGCCGAGTAAGTCACATGTAGACAAAGTGCGGTGTATACACCTATATACTGAAAAGCTTGTATGTACATTGTACTTATGCTGTCCGATTAATAGCGAAGTGTGAGGGAAGTTATAAAGGATGTGAGAATTTAAACTTTAAGGAAACAAAAAGTGTCAAATAAAATCAGATTAATGTCGAAAGAACTTGGGAGAATGCACGCTCAAGAAGTCTGAGTCTCGGACTCGGTATCTGTATGTTTACGTGAAGCTCGGCTAGCTCAACCCTAAGAACAGGAAATCTACGATCCTTCCAAGGGAATATCATATATATAAATACAACACATCGTCATCCTACAACTTTCTCCGGTAAATGGGCTATCTAAAGAAAAAAGTAGTAGCTTACTAGTCTAATGCTACTAGTAGTAGCCCGATACTAAGTTTAGCAACATTCAAACAACAAATGTATTTGTATAACTGTATATGTAGGTTAATGGGCTGAAATAAAAATCAGTGATTTTTCAACTTTATGCGTCTCATTTTTCTCAGGACTACATATTCAAATTTTCATTTACAGTTTTAACACTAAATTAAATTAAAAAACAAGACGCTGAAGCACGTTCTGCCAAATTTCTTTCTGCTTATTTTCAATTCATATGTGTAAAACAGATACACCTTTTCACTGACACAATTTATACGGAGTTAAGGAAAAATTAATATTAAAATTCTTAAACATTCGCAACTTTCATTAAGAGAAACTTCTGGGGTCTACAAACTCGAATCCTTTTCACTTCTTCCTTTTAAAACGTTCGCAGACATCCGTATTTTAGTAATTACTCTTAAAAGCCCGTAATAACCCATCTTTTATAAGAAGCCTTTTTTTTCTAGTTAGTCCTGTGGGCCCATACAAACAGGAAGTTTTTAATCTTGATATTTTCTCGTGAAGACGCGACGACTGTCTTAATCATACACGCCATGAAATATTCAGGCGGTGTAAGTATCTCACATAAAAGACGCTGGAATGCAATCGCGTCTGAGTTTTTTAAGATGACAGTAGTATAGTAAGGGGGGACTAAAAGAGCTCACTTTGAAAGAGTTGTATAGACAGAGATTATATCAAAAAAGTAAATAAAAAAAGAGATTAGAGATTATTGCAAAAACAAATATTACACTAGAAATATAACCACTAGGTTATTTCAAGTGTAATATTTGTTTTTAATTACTACTACTATTACTAAATTTAAATAATATTTTAAACGACTTGAAAAAAAAAACATTTTACTTAAAAAAGTTCATTTATGTTATTTTTTTAATGCAATAAAGAAGTAGGCGTTTGTATTCAAACTCACCTAATGTAAAGTGACGTTGAAGACGAAGATGGTACACGCCTATCTAAGAGAAACCTATTCACTCTACTCTTAAAGGTTCCAAGATTATCATTGTCTGGAAAAATAGGCTCATTCCAGACCTTGGCGAATCGCACAAAGAAGGGCTGTCAAAGCGTTTAGTTCGACTTTTCGGTGTTTCAACAACGAAAGGGTGGAACCTCTGTCTGCGTCTAGTAGTCTGATGAAGGGATTGCGAGGATTCAATTAATTTCAAGAGAGCTTTCGCACACTCAACAAAGTGACCCATAAAAAATCGATAAGCAGGCGACTTTTCGACGATGGTCAATTTTTGTTTGACATATTTTTTTTTTGTTTGGCTAATTGTATGTTTTTTAGTAGGTACAATAACTAATTTCATTAATGGCGTACATTCTATCTAGTTTTATAACGTCTCTACTAATAAATTGTTATGAGAAATAAAATCCTGCCAAAAAGTATATAGCAACAAAACTCGTTTCCTCATCAAGTGAATGAACCGACAGGCGTATCATTACTCTCAGTTAGTACAACGTCCCACAATCCTACGCTTAATTTCCTTTAACGAGTTGTAACATAAGCGGATCCGCATATTGTGAAGTGCGTGTAAGCTTGCGTGATGATTATCGCAATGCTTTGTGTCAGACCATTGTTCGATATATGTACTGATGTATTGTTTACCTACCAACACGTTATGATGTTTGCCCAACATGTTCAGTGACTGAGGCATGAAAAGGTAACAAGTAGAATTTAAAATTCTTTCTTTCACACGTTTTCCCATAATGCCTAAAATTTGATGTTCGAACAGATATTTTTAGAAATATTTTTGATTGGACTAATAGTTCCTCACATTACTGCTTACAAACGAACTATACTCTTTAGTTGTATAATAGCAGTTTTAAAAGCACTCACATAAAAAATATACCCAAAAAATTTGTGTGGGTAATTTAGCGCAGAGTAAAAATGTTTTGAGTAAGATGTCTTGGAGTCCTAGCTAAGACTTAAAAAAAACCGAATGAAACGTTGCGCATGCAACTTGCAAGTACATGACCATGTTTATAGAATCTCGTATGTACTGAATGTTTTTTGCTTTTTTTTATTTGATTTCTTTCCCAGTTTTAAAAAAAAGTTCTAATCGAACGATACGTCTGATGTAGTCTGTAGCTACCTTCAAAGCTATGTATTGACGTGGCGTCCACTAGCAAATGGATATTTGTTTAAAGTAGTATTAAACATTTTATTCAGTAACCCTTCTATCATCAAGCTCCATGATTGATGAGTCTTTCATTGAGAAGTTTTCTTGTTCGCTGCACTTTTCAACCTCTCCGCCCGTTTTGAATGCACTCCCTAAGATTTCTACCCTCCCAGTCTAGACGACAGTGGAATGAGAGGTTACATTCAGCGTTCCCACTGCGTCTTATTATTTTGCGGAATAAAATGTTTTGTTTCGCCGCTTTTACCACTTTTGTTCCACTGTTTTTTCGACGTGGCAACGTTTTTTGTGCTATAATTATATCCGGATTTAGTTTTGTTACTCGACTTCTTCCGTATACAATTTGGTTAGGCTGCTACATGTATACTACATATACTACAATAGCCTTTACCACGCCCGTTTGCTTTTGCGTAATTAAAGTTTTAGTTATGACATCATAACTTGATTTATTGCACACACATTATATACATAATATGTGTTCACATGCATATATTTAAAGAGCCTATATCACTAAAAGGGCCCTAGAAGATCAAGAATGTCCATATTAAAATCACTTATTTGTATGTATGTGTTTACCAATTCTCCTTTCATCACTAACACATAAAAGAAGTAGCTAATTGACACGTGTACGAGGCGAAGAACTCTAGAAAGGGATAAAACAGCTTTCTAAGTTATTGGCCTAGGGAGTGAGGAGGGCCTCGACGTGCACATTTGTGCGAACTCTGTAATTATACCCACATGCTAGCGTACGTGTTTGATATATTAGAGGTGATAAAGGAACATCGCTGTCTTGTGGATATAGCGCTGTAGGGAAAAGGATATTGGATTATGCGGTAACATGGCGTTCATTGATATAATAAACAATTGTATGTGTATCGAGAGCATAATAATCTAAAGCTAAAGTATAACAGTGTTGTTGGCCAAGTTTGCAAGTAGAAAGAAGAAAGTAGAAGTAAAGGTTAATTAATAGTGAATCTGAAATGTTAGATCATATCAAGTTATTTTTTTAAATTAATTACAAAAGAAAACATGTTGTTACATCAAACTAAGTTGAATTGTTTTTAAACTTTCGCGCCTTTGATAGATATTAGATGTGTAACTCGGGACTTAATTCCGATAAATAATTTATATAGTACAATACCATTTTGGTCGAGTAACCAATTGTACCTCCCTTATCTATATACACAAAGAAATATCACAACTAATAAACTTTTAATTATTTGAACATAGCCATGAAGGTCACTTATTTTTATTATTATTATTACTCGTGGTTTACTCTCCAAACTATTTATTACATAACATTATATCACCATTTTTTTAATAAATATGGTATGGTAAGGTAACTATCACAAACAATTTTTAATAAACAACTATCAAAAACAACTTTTAAGAAATATTTGCTATTTAAAGTACATAATGGATAAAATATCATCAAAAATATTAAATTTCCATTTTGCAACATTAATTTATATTGCCATTATGATAGGTATAACTAATATACTCGGTGGTCATAGTGCCCTTCAAGGGATTTGTGTCACTAAAACAGCGATCATAGATATTTTATTTTAACATCAATGCGTATGGATTTCATTTTGATACTAGAATCCTGTGGGCAATGCAACAACTGGGACGGTTGCTTCCTGTTTCCTGGGTTCGATGTAAACTTCATTTCCATATTCAAGCGACAACGCCGACGCTTTTAACAATGCCTATCCAGAATTGTGAGTGAAACTTTGTTAGCATAAAGTTCTGGGCGATAAATCACAATCGTAGTAGGAGTTACATGAATATAAATATATATACCTATATAAACTGACATTGTTTTCAGTATAGGTGTAAAATCATTGTAAAGCTTTAGGCTTCTATTGAAATACAACAGTTAACACAAATATTTGTCCGTTATTGTCAGTCATACCTTATTGGAAGTAAGTTCCTTAGTTCAGACGCTCGGCGGCCGGTATGCTACCCGTAAAAAAGTGTTGGCGCAACTTAAAAGTGCTGACCGCGGGTTGATTTATTTTATTTCTACGCCATCTGTGGATTCTGCGCGATACTACTATAATATCTTCTAATTATGCGTAAATTAGTTGAGGCAACTTTCATAGATGGCACAATTTTAATTTCGTTTTTTTTACAATATTTACTATATTTTGATACAATTTATTGAATCCATCAAATATATATACAGCGAAAGGAACTTCGTTCCAACCGGGTATCACAAAGACACCTCACGCGTTTTATTTTAAATAGTGTTCTCGTCCATCCCTCTCCTGTTACGAAACCCAAAACTTAGATCAATTGTCGCGGTCCATCCTGTCAACATGAACATACTCCATTCTACGTCATTATAAAGTAGTAATATAGACTCACGCCATGAATGCGAGAGATAGGAAGGCTTTGTGTAGCCCTTTCATCTGAGCGCTTTTGTATAGGAAATGTCAGCACACCGACGCCTTACGTCGACTGTTGCCATTTTGAATTTCCTTTCATATTGGTACATGTACGACTATGTTGGTTAAATATATTTTAGATTTGTTTGTCTTTTAAATTTACGAACTTCAAAAAAGGTATTGTGTTTATCGAGTAGATTTTATTTCTATGTTCACCGATTTCTCAATAGCGGCTTAACCGATTTGAATGTTTGAACTAAATTCGATTTAGATCCCAAAGTCATTCCATTTGTTTTTTCATGATATAGTAGATACCATTTAACCGAATTCAAAAGGAGGAGGTTCTTAATTCGACTGAACATTGCTTTTTTTGTGTATGTTACGCGATATCTTCGCCATTTGTGCACAGATTTCAATCATTCTTTTTATGCTTGAATTGGTTGTACTCAAGGTTGGTCACTTCTAAGGGTGGAAAGTTAAGGGATGCGAATACAGCTTATTACAATTTATCATGACTTAGTCCCGTTGAAGTCGGTTTATTTTAAAGTAAGTAAGTAAATTGTCATTTGGTGTTTAAATCTAAAATTGGAGCGAGTAATGTTTCGGAAAATTATCACACAGTCACAATATCAGTTGGTTCACAAAACAAGTCATAAAGTCTTTGCTCTAAGATATGTATTGTATTGTATTGTAAAGGAAAAGGAAGGACTCGACATACTTACCAAATAACGTTCAATAAAAATATAAATAAATAAAAAATATAAAGTTATTTATCTTTCTACTTATTTCATATCTATCTATCGAATTATTCGTACGTGTAGAACTTAGCCTTAAAGTCTTTGTATTGTATGATTATCATATATGGTCGTAACAAACACTGTCCACGGACACCATGGAGCTTAGGCGATCCTACTAGTGCTGATTAACCGGTTCTTTTCTAAGATATTTCTGGGTGGTTCCAATTTGAAGGGAAACCTGCCGTGCCGTACCTCCTTCACAAATATTAATTGACTAACTTTTTATTTATTTTTATTTTACAGAAAATGAATACTAAAATCATGTTATCGTGGGTTGTAATAGTTAACTATCAATCAGTCAATCAATTAAATGTAATAACTTCAGCAATTAGTTACGAATCTGTTGAGTGATTAATTTAATTTGGTTTAAAGATGTTGTTAACATGAAATTATTTGAAGTGATTAATTACAAGGTACAAAGCTGCAATCAAGTACTACAAATACCAATATTTAACTTCAAACAATTACATTTTTTCCCCTAATGCTATGCTACAGTGGTCCCCCCGTTAATAGTTTCGCAAGAACTGTTTCGGTTGTTAATAACGTGGGGTAGCATATAACTATCATCTATTTCCAAACGATAAAACACGCCTAATACATATTACCTGTAGGGGCGTTTTTATTATCAGTAGGAATTGAGGCATATTTTTTTATAAATGTTAAAGGCATCTTAGATTTATAGCCAGCTTATTTTTGTATAGATTCTGGGAGCAGTCACGTGATTTTGTTAAGCATTGGTACGTATGCACGGGTATTGCGTTATGCAACACAATATGATAGAAGTGTTTTATGCTGTTATGCTGGACTTAGGTACTGTCAGCAACGAAAAGGTCTTGGGATATTCTAATTTATTCATACCTAAATGTTACAATCAAACTTATTAAACAATTTTCCGATAAAAAAGTTATTAAATTTTGTGCCCTCACACCAATATCTCTCTAGGTTTTTATGTAAATTATGAAATGTGCTTTCATAGGTTTTTTAAATTGTATTACAAATATCAATTTCCTGTCTTGATTTTGTTCTTGATTGATCAATTGATTGTTTACTATCATCGTATGAATCTTATCGGTTACGTTTTAATTGTTTGTAATATGAATAATATGTTATTGTTTTACGTATAACTTGAATGGGTTGAGTCGCAGTTGCGTTTCGTAACTATCTATCTTTATCGGGTAACTGATTTTGATATCATTTCGAAAGCCTAACAAAACACAATTGTATATTAATTTATTTAAAACATTTGGTGATGAGTCACGGTCAGTAGACAGCAATTTCTGACTGCAAGTTGAGTGTCCATAAGCATCAGTAATCACTAGTGATGTCACTATACCGTTGCCAACCCTATCTCCGAAATAGCCTCCACTTCTCCCGGCATCCCTGAAGTCTAACAACCGCACTCACGTCACGTCGAGTTTCACGGATATGTACCTACACTCAAGAAATTCAAAAACAAAGGGATATATATAGTAATTTATCTATTATTATTTTATCTATTAATATTTAATTGAACTAATATCTACTTGTCTATGGCCTTTTGTAATTTTTCTATAATTTTCCAACATAGTTCCTCAGTAATACAATTTAATGTAATCTTCGTTTCAACCTACTTTAAATAATTATTAATATTATGAGTAATTGTGAAATTGGTAGTACGTATTACACTTATAGTTCCATTGTTATGTCATGCACTTATATTCATATGTATTTTGACCTGTAAGTGACCCTTACCAATAAATTACTATTATGACTATTATTATGACTATAGAGCATAATGCTCATTTTGTATGGGGAACAAAATGAATGTCGTAGTTGTTGTAAGGTGAGTAGCCTATTGCATAGAGTAAATTTGTAGAATTTTCGCATATCTACGTTTGTGATAGTATCTTGCAAAGACGTTTTCGATAAACAATTTTGTTGTATGAATAATAAAACCAAAAGGGAAATAATAAAAATATGATGCACAATAACAAAATTAATAAAAAAAACTAATCGCAATCGCATTGCGGTTGTTTTTATTAAAGAATTAATCCAATTAATGCATCATAAAAATGCATTCATAACCTTTTAAACAGATAGTGTTATCGGTAATTTATATTTGTTAACGTATTATTTCTATTCAGTCGATATACGTGTTTCTTAATAGTGAGTCGTCTTTTGTTAAATTAGTGAACCAAGTTCAAGTTTTATTATTTAATCATTGGGGTTATCCCAGAGAGTTGGGTCAAGATTGTCACAATATCTTTTATTTAATTTTGTTTATTAATCAGTGTAACAAATGAATTTAGTCGGTTTATTGTGTATAGTGGTTTTACGAAGTGGGGCAGAAGAGCTGATTAAAATGTTTGCACACTTCAGCCGAAGTTCATCATTTTATTAACCGACTCCAAAAAGGAGAAGGTATTTAATTCGGCTATATAACCTTAAGTATACAAAAAAAGTGTAATGAAATGTAAGGATTGTATTTGTAATGCCATTACTCAATTTCCTTGACTCATTCGTCTTCATTCTTGTTATCATTATAACAGATCATTCTTATGATAAGTTTTAAGGCACAATCGTACTAATGCTAATTGAATCTTTAGTTTGAATATATAAGAATAAGTTCGATATTGTATGTAATTATTGAAAAATAAAAGTTGTTTTAACTTCATTCATATCATATGCAAAATGTAGGCCCAAATTTTCAAACGCCACTCAAAGTACAGACGTCATCAAATCTCAATCTTAGCTGTCACTGCCACTTCTAAATCTAAATTAAAGATTTTTTCCCGAATACTAAACCGGTTAAATACTCAAACGTGAAGTCGGTACCAATATCCGTAGACATCTGCTGTATCCTGCCGCCTTCATCTGCAGTCCTCCTGATCATTTGACTCTTTTAAATCTTAACTAAGGACGTTTTGTTATATCCAAATTCTATGTACTCGAACATACGAAATACTAGTTAAATAACATAGAAATTGACCTGTATAGTTACAAGTATCCATTTAATTAACCGTACCAACAGACATAGTCCTATCAACGTCGACATCTCAATTGTTATTAACTGCAGTGCTGCACTCAACAATTGTACTGTATATCAGTAAACGACTACTATAACCTGGCCTATGAATCTTCAAAATTTCCACTTGAAATTATCGAAGGTCCAGGTCTACTTAAAATGGTTTCACTGTTAAAATATATCTATAATATTAACCATTAAGATTTGAGCCGCTCTATTAGTTATATTGTAGTTATTGGACTTTATAGGCGTAGTTCTATCTTAGCTGGTTGCGGATACATTGCTTAATTTACGGGTGGTACCGATATGACACCCGCAAACGACGATTCGATTCAATTACCAAGACGTGCTTTATTGGATGAGTTTGTCATGCAATATTTGACCCTAAATGTTGTGTAAAAGACGTTTGATAAGTAATAGCAAAGCGGTATGATGCAATCTGTATAGATTAATGACTGTTTTCTGTTTTAGTTTTAATTTTTAAAAAAATTAGATTGGTTGGTCAAAAAAGGTTATAAAAAAATATAAAGCAATAAAACTTTTTTATCGCAGGGATTTGCAAAAATTCGCAATCAAATGTATTATATAGTTTGGTACTGAATTCCGGGAAAGCCAATGTTTGCAGGCTGTATTTCAGCTACAAAAGCCTTTTGCACTAGACACCGGCATAAACATAGTTCGTTTGCTCAAAAGCCTGTAAGTAAAATATGTTTTTTTCACAGAAGACAATATAGAATATAATTTTAACTAGAAGTAAATTTTTACGTAAGTATTTTTGAAGGCTTTATACGCATAGCATATACCACACAAACCACAAAACGCAACTACAAATCCTGTGTATAACAAACCTCAACGACGCGAAAAGCTATGTCGTCTCTCGAGTATCTGTGTGCATACGTATGTACTTACCCCCCAACGTTAAATCTATGTGTGTGTTTTGCTGTCTGTGGGCAATTCGCGTCAGGAAATTGATAGCTTACCTGCGTTCGTTATTTATTATGGCGGTAGAAAACCATTTAGCTAGGCCGGTTGGTTGATAAATTACTCAGTAGATTTAGCTTGCAGTATCCCCCATACTGATAAAGTTATTGTATTGAACCTTGCCGTGAGTTATAGTTTTGGTAGGAACAATTAGGATGAAAGCTCAAACTATATTTTAATAAGTATCATAAAAAATCGAAAATTATTTCGGAATCCTTTCGTTTAAAACTTAATTCAATTTTTAATTGGCATTGACCCAAATTCAGTATGTCATACATAATCCATTGCTTTGAAGGGACTTGTGCATTGTGCAATATGGAACGTGTTGTCTAATTTGACATAAACACCTTAATCATATAATGTTCATTTGTTTTATGAAACGTATTCCAATACTACATCATGAAACTATAAATAAATAAAAGTGAAACCGTTCAATGGATTTAATTTATTTGTTTACGCTCTCCTCGGAGGTTCTATCAATCTGGTTTAAAAAAAATGATGTAGTTTTGTTTACAAAGTTATAAAGAAAGGCTATATTTAACATCATATACGTGCCCCTATTCCAGCCATACTTTAACGATTGCGAAGCTGTGAGGCAAGGCCAGTATCTCATAACGTAAAAATATTAATATCTGGGCGACCGAGCTTCGTTTCTAAAGGAATGTAATATGCCCGAGGGAGACAACTATTAAGGTAAACTTTGAAAATAAAATCTTATACATAAATAGAGAATACTTCATCGGAATTGTTGCAATACTTTACGAGGAACTTAGAAATGTATGTAAATTATAATAATGTGTATGTGTATAATATAGGTATGCCTATATTAATTTCCTTATTTATAATAATTTTACATGTATTTGAAAAATATATGACTTTGTGGAAGAACTGGTGCCATGTCCCTCATACACAAAAGGAGGATCCTCCGACCAGGCAAGGTGATCATGCCTGGCAGACCGCGGCCCAACGGTTTTTTAATTTTTTTTATTGTGCAATGAAATAGGCGTTTGTCTTCCAACTCACCTGATGGTAAGTGATGATGAAGACGAAGATGGTACACGCTTATCCAAGGGAAATCTATTCACTCTACGATTGAACGTTCCAGAATTATAACTGTCTGGAAAAATAGACGCAGGCAGTTTGTTCCAGACCTTGGCGACCTTGGTTCCACACCTTGGTTAATATCGGTCCAGCAGTCTAAGAGTATCAGCTCTTTTCCAAAATGATATAAGGCATTTTGTAATCGTTAAAGGGATTTTCGAGTCGGGGGTTATTTAAATTTATCATTTATAAAAGCTTTTGCTTACTTTGGAATGCTATTAAAGTGTTCCAGATTCATCTTAAAATGTAGCAAGCAGCTACCCTACATACTTTGGAGTAGTAATAATAAACAGCCTTCCATACTGAATACGGGTTTTTAATCACTACATATTATAAAACAAAGTCCCCCGCCTCATCTGTCTGTCTGTTCGCGATAAATTGAAAAAGTACTGAACGGATTTTCTTGCGGTTTTCACCAATAGACAGAGTGATTCATGAGGAAGGTTTAGGTGTATAATTTGTTAACGTTTTGTGTAAATTTGTTGAAATATGATGACGATTGTTAAAGATGTCTACTACCCGCGCGAAGTCGGGGCGGGTTGCTAGTGCTTAATAAGTAATTAAATTTGCTGGTATGTTTGTTATACGTATTAAATGTGGTTGGTGCTTTCATTGGAATAACCTGAGATGATAAAATATCGGGGAACTTCTGACTACAGAACTAAAATATAAATTTAATATTATGTATATTAAAAATATTAAAAAAAAAATTGGATTATTCATTGTCTCTATCTCTCTTCCGATTTCTATATCTGCATTTTATTTTAAAAAAGCCTAAAAATGATACTACAAACATTTATTACCTGTTTTAGAAGAGGATTTTATTCCTTATTATTTAATCTCCTTGAAGGATATTATTATAAGTAAGCTTGACAAGCAGCGAACGTTCAGTGATACTTAATTAAACAAAATCCGAATGACAATCTCTTTCTTTTTAAAGTCAGTTAAAAACGCAAAGACATGTAGCTTAGAAAATGCAACGCCTTTAATCCGGCGTGTGCATCCATAAAATGCATTACACGCTGAAGCTCTAAAAATGTCAATTAATTAAGTAGCAAGTATCACAAAGTGCAAACACAGAGCCTTATTCGACTCACTAGCTTTCCAGTCTGCACCATCTGCATGCACTTTGATGTTTACTACGAAAACTCGATCGAATATTATTCACTTTGTAACAGTATTTCAGGAGAGATATTCGTATATCTTTCCTGAAATACTGTCAAAATTATATTGAACTAGTGGTTACTAGCGAGATAGAGCCTGCGATTATATCAGAATTCGTGATCTCACATAGGCTAAATAGTTCTTTTAGGTATTTCAGTAAGGTCGCGTTGACTTTAAGTGGGTAAAGTGTGTATTGCCCAGAATGTATAAACTGTTTAAAGTATTTTTCATTCCTTTCATGCTTACATCACTACTATGCTAATATTTTTTTTTAAATTAAAAATATATTATTAAATACTATTGTCTACAAATGACTGTATTCATACAACAATGGAGATATTAAAATTTTGTAGTGATATCTCACAATATCTCGTGATAGATGTACCCGAAAAGTCATAGTTCAGTACATGGTATACAAGGTTTTTACCAAAATTTAAATTGTTAGATGCAATCGGCCTCATCAAAATGTGGACTTGTTATAAAAAGTACTTACGCAATACCTTTATTTTTTATTGGAATTTCTTGATACTTTGGAGTTAGGACATACGTTTGAGGAGCCAACAGTGCAAGAAATCGTTTTAAATAAGGTGCGAACATGTCTAATGAATTATATCTTTGCATTGTTATGTCTGTATATATGCACGTCCGTATTATTATAAACGTTGAAAAAACTGCTTTTTGATTATATGAAAGTCACAAACTTGTCAGCATAATTAATTACATTCGAGTTTTTCTGGTACCAACGTAAGGCCTCGAAGGCGGAATTCTGCCGCCCGCCCACCAGTCAGCAAGCACACACCGTAGGGCGCGCTTGTGTTTATACCGCTTTACCGACTGTAGTGCTAACCGCTTTCACCGGTAATGTAAATATACGTGCACCGAGTAGCGTCTTTGTTTTGAAACGACGTTTTGTAAATTGTAAGTTACCTCTAATTAGAAATAGTATTAGCGGTGTAATCGTACCTATTATTTTAGGTAACGAATTTGTTGTAATTTTGATTGTGTTTTAGTGAGAGCTTAATAAGTAATCGCGTTGAATAACTTACTAATATTATGATTATATTATGCATCGTGGAATATTGATAGATGAAGGCATTTCTAAAGATTTTTTATTTTTCTTTAATTATATTTTTATTGAAGTAAAGCCTTCATTGAAGATTTTTTTTTAATATGGGGTGAATAATTGAAGGCCGGGAGAAAGAGTGATTTTATTCGTTATGTTGTACAAGTTTAATGTATAGAATTATGGCAGTAAGTAAACAAATGGAATATCACAAGTAAATTAATTCTAAATATAAAATAGGCAGGATGGGAATGCCTTAATATATATATCCAGTAAACCACTAGAGCTGTGACGTCTTTTTCCCATAACCACTACAAGCTAACGTGCTTCTATGTATGTATGCTTTAATTCTACCTGATTCTGACTAAACTGTAGGTATTTCTGTTTATATTAAAATCATAGAGCTATTTTACTATATTACTTAGTTACTTATCTGTTTAGACTTATAACTTTGCCTACCTGCCTCATAAAAATATTCGAAATCCTGATATCAACATCATATACTTTTTGTATTAATAACTGCTAAATAAAATCTGTAATTTTTTTTTCTTTTGAAATACAAATAAGATTAATTCTTTGTGACAAAATTTAAAGTTATATCAAACTCTCCCCCGAGCCGTCCAATTCAATTGGCACGTATTGTATCTTTTTCACATGAATGTATAATGTATGGTCCCACATAAACATATCTAAACTAATATTGTTGTTACACTAACGACTGGCCTGTTGGCCTAGTGGTTAGTGACCCTGACTGCTATGCCATAGGTCGCGGGTTCGATTCCTACCAGAGTCTGGGTGTTCTTTGTGTCCGTTGTTTGTATGTTTGTAAAGTCCCCCGCGACACAGGAGTAATTCCTAATGCGGGAGTTGTCTTTTATAATAAAAAAAAAAAAAAAAAAAATATTATGAAGCTGAAGAGTTTGGTTGAACGCGCTAATCTCAGGAGTAGTTTCTAAGTAATGTTATCAAACAGATAAGCATCGTATAAAATATTTTTTTAATTTAAACTTAACAAGTGTTAATAATGGTCAGTGATAAAACCTCCAGAACAAGTTTGTGAGGAATGATGGATGGATGGATGTTTGTTTGTTAGTCTTTCACGCAAAAAGGGCTCAACGGATCTGGATTTTATTAACGAAAAATGTACCGTTTCCGTGGGTTACATTTCACCAAAATTTTCTGAACGAAGTCGCGGTCAAAAAGTATGTATATATATATGTATGCTTGTGTGTTGTTCGTTCCTTATGCGTTCACGCACCGTTCTTCCGATAGTGTTGAAACTTCATACAGTTTTTATTGACACTTTCGCGAAAGTTATTTTTGAAATCAATTAATAATAATAATAGTAATTTATTTACCACTAAGATAGTATGAGTACATTCACATAGTTTTTTTTTTTTTTAAAGAATACTAACAACGTGGGTCACAAATTACTAGTATTCTTGTTAACCCCTCCAGCTAAGCTAAATGGGTCCGAACTCGCAACCACTTGATCGTAAATGACGCTAAGGGTACTGAAGCTGTATTCCAAAGTAGGCTGAAGCCTGTATTTTGGAAAACAGTGTTCAGACGTGGTCGTGTTCAAATATTTATCAATGCATTTTTTATTTCAAAAAGAAATACTCGATACTGCAACCAAATTGTAAGTATGTCGTATGTCACTTATTAAAGCACCTCTTCTTTTTTAAAGATTTAAACAAAAAATAAGTCTAGAAAAGGATCAAGGTTCTGTGTATCGCCGCGATAACCTCATTAACAGATTGTCCGATTACTAAAAACCAAATTTATTTTTGCTTTAGATAACCTACTTATCACTACGTATTATAAAACAAAATCCCCCGCCGCGTCTGTCTGTCTGTCTGTCTATCTGTTCGCGATAAACGGAAAAACTACGGAACGGATTTTCATGCGGTTTTCACCAATGGACAGAGTCATTCAAGAGGAAGGTTTATATGTAGTATACATGCACATTATTGTAGAGAAAAGTCGAGAAATTCAAAGATTTGTAATGTCATGTTGCTAGTTATAATATAATATCTTGATGATAGCTATCACGTTTTTTATTGTACCTACACCACATTATAAACGGGAATAAACATAATTACCCGATAGAAAACACTAATAGCATGTTGTAACCGCTTTTTTTTTACGCGTGGAAGCCTCCACGGGTCATCACCTCACCGGGGCTAACGGTAAGATGGCATGTCGGACTCGAACCAACTAAAACTACACGGTGTTCCATCCCGTAGTCTTATGGCCAGGGCCTCAGGTGTGTACCCTCGAAAGGAAATCCCTAAGAACCCCGGCATACTTGGCCGCCTGTTGCATAACAGGCGGTCCGGCTATGGTGTGCAGGGGTCTTTCCCCCTCTAATTAAAAGAGGCGCGCGCGAAACGTATCACGCCGCCGTCTCGGGCCTGCTTCTGCTACGGCGACGGGTAACCCACCCCATCACATTCAGGCGCGCGCATGGAGGCCGGAGATGGTCTCGCTCTCTCCGGCGCTCAGTGCATCTTCTTCGGGACGGGAGAGTACTAGTTCTCTCCCGTTCCTTTTCCGCCGCTTACTTGGCACTCATCACTTCCTCCTATTCCTCCCATGTGCTCTCGTGCTGGACCATAGCCATCACTATGGTTTCTAGCGAGAGGCTACCCACACCCAAGGCCGTCACACAGTCTTGTAACCCCTTGGAGCTAGTTAAACCTGGACGTAGCTAGAATAGTTACCGTGCAAATTGAACGTGGTTAAAACTAAGATATGATTAATTTTTAAATAAATCCTATTCATAGTCCACAAAGTTATAGGAAAAAATAACCTCCCAAACTTATTTTTGTTGTAGTGTACTCTTTCTTACAGTTAAACAAATAGCTATTGCTATATTACCAACCATGTTTGCAAAGATGAGGCTGGATATTACCAGGCTAGTCTTTGTAAATATACTTAACAATAAACAAAAGATGTACCTTTTGCCCTATTATTACTATTAATTAACCACAATGTTTGCAAGCGGAATAATTACAATCAAGTAAAGAGGATAACGGCCCCGCACAGTGACAGGCATATAGTTCTACTACAAAACATTCCTTATCAAGGAACGAACGCGTCCATACTCAATCCGACATTGTCCGTCAACGTCAGTCATACTTCATACATCATTGTCCGCGGATCATATTATCCTTGCGATTTTATAATTATACACAAAAATGTATTAACAACTGTAAACTTTTGAGATAATGTGACAACGTGACACCTAATTAACTATTCTTGAATTAGTTAGAAGTGTAAAAACATCAAAATGTTATCAATGCACCAGTTTGGAGAGAGACTTTACAGCTTCAAGTCTTTAAAGGAGAAGTTTGAACAACAAAGGTAAAATTATGAATAAATATTACTGATATTTGTTTTCAATTTCATCTCAAAGCTTTTATTTCTAATGATTAAATGTAATTCCTTGAAGCACGCTACTTAGAAATCCTTATGAATATTACATTCCAATTATACATTTATTCAAATAAAAATGTATTGCATTAGACGTATTGAATGAGAACAATACATGCAATTCTGTGCCAGACGATGTCTGGAACAATAACATCGACTATTGTTTCCTAAAAATGATAAATAATACACCGGAGGGAAGACCTTTTTCGACATCGGAGTACTAAACATATAGAATAATTAACAATGAGCATTGCAACAGGCAAAGAGTGTACGATTTTATTAGAGATTATGGTAACCAGTTACCGTGTCTTTAAGATCCCGAAACACCAGGAGTATTGTGGTTACTTATGCGTTCTCCACTCTTCTATTAAGCTCTGGTGGCTTTACAAATATCCGTTTTTGTTTATGATGGTATTACTTCCGCATTCTAACTCTAAATATATACTAAACACCACAAGAATATTTTCCTTTTGATTTTTTTTTTTAACCATTTGGTACATCAGGTGCATTATTTATGTATATCTATATCAAAAACTTTCTTAAGATCTTATGCCGGTTCTCATTGTCATTGTTTGTTTTTTATTATTGTGTCAATTATTTATATTTTGTGTTTGTTTACAGAGTGCCCGGCGGTGTGCAGCGCAGCGCTACACATGCCGAAATGCCACACAAGGGAGGCACCATTGCCGAAAGGTAAATTTTCTTTCAAAACTTTTATATATACCTACCAAGATATATGCCTCCATTATTACAAAGTACATGTTGCTCGCGGTTCACCAGCTGCAAGTTTTAATTGCTAAATGTCAATCCTTTTTACTATCAGGTAAAATATCCACAAGCGCTCAAAATACGTTTTTTATTAACTATTATTACCTGGCTAAATATTAACGGCTCGAATTAAAACTGTTGGTTACCCTGATTGGTTGGTGGTCCATACCTTTTACCATATTTTTTCGATTGAATTCCTAACAAATACCAAAATGTTTCCAAATAATTGAAATAAATGGCTCTCAATTGCACCAATGTCATCAATATTGAGTCAGTATTTGAGTAATTGTTTTCATTTACTTTCTTTCTGACCTTATTTTCTTCTGCTTAACTCTTTTGCTAGTAGGGGTATAAAATCAAATTATGTTTAGTTCGGCTACTGGACACTGTCAAGGGTCCTTATTTGTCAAAATAAATGCGACTAAAACGACAAGATTTACTGTGTCTCCGAAATGAGTAGACGGTCCGTGTTGCGACGATATCACTTCCAAACACACAGTTCCACTCAGCGCTTGGCACTGACTACACTTGACTGGGTGACCTCCAGACCTTACGTCAGCGCTTGGCGACTTTCTACAGACTTTCAGCAAGTGGAGAAGAAAACCTTTCTCTTTCATTCCCAGATGTACTCAGGATCCTTATGAAAACCTGTTGTAAAGTTAATCTGTTTTTGGAGAGAAGGATCAGTGCGTTTCAACGATCGGTATTAACCAGCAAATTCAATAGTGTTCTGATTGATAAGAATTTATTATTCGTGTCATGATAATTACTATCAATGTTAATCTAGAACAATATCATTTTGAAGTAGACAATGCAAACTTGCTTGTTGTTCTAGTGGAACTAGACAATGTAAAAGTACTTTGATTTATTTAGTAAGATGATATTTTTGTCATTGAAGGTTAATAAAATGGCGTTAGTTTTAGAGTTGTGGATAAAATGCAGTTCGTAGCGCATCTCTTGTATGCGTTTTTGTTGCAGTCTCATTTAGAAAAGCACATGCTTTCTTTTCGCCTGTCGGGCAGATAGGCACCTTGCTTAGTGTATACGAACGTGGTCAATAAGAGGAAAATATTGGAAGTCAGTGCTGTTTATAAAATATGTAATATTTCAGTTTTAGAACTAACCGCCTAACAATTTTGATACATATAATCTCAAAGCCATAAAGAATAATTTAAGTTTTTGTGGTAAAAACCAAAGAAGTGTACATTAGAATAACCATGGTCTATTTGTTGGTAAGAATGAATCCAGTTAAAGGGGAATTTATCATCGTCGGTGTAATTCAATAGAAACACCAGGTAATCAAAAATGTACCTGTACCTTTAATATTAACGCAACTAAGAACCAGTTCACTCATTTAATACGCATACAAGTCGTGAAACATTTGAAACGATTATTAAATAAATTGACGAATACTTTTAAGTTACGTAATATTTAGGTTTCTTCTCCCCAGAGCTTGGTGGGTACTTTAAGCTGTCAATCTTGATAAATACGACACCGTATGATTCCAGAGAAATTTCCTCCGGCTGTGGAATGAGCTCCCTGTCGAGTTTTTCCCGAGGGACTACATACAGTATTAAGTTCGCCAAGAAAAGAGTGGATGTATATTTAAAGGGTTTTAAAGAGTGCGAGTCCTCTGGAATTTCAAGTATCCATAAACTACAGTAACCGCTTGCCATCAGGCGGACCGTGTGCTTGTTTGCCACCGACGTGGTTTAAAAAAATTGACAGTTGTTTAAGGAAATACACTACGATAAGTAGTTCGGTTAAGTTAGTGGTGATAATACTAAGCTGTTATTGTATTTGATCTCTTCTAATACAACAAAATATTCTTGGGAGAATTGTAATTTATATAATTATAGTCTTGTTAAAACAACGTATATTGTGTTTAGATGATGGTATCATCAGCTACACTTCTTAAAAGCCTAAATAAGTAAATTGAGATATGATTAAGTGCCAACGAAAAAACAATAACTATTAAGTGGAACTCTAGATGCAATTAAATCTATAACAATGTTAAGACAAAGTCCAGGATCATTAGTTATAGCATCAATGTAATCTGCTTACCTATTTTTTTTAACGAATGCTGATAATATTGATTTTGTGTTCATATTCTCTAAACAGACTCTCTTCTTTTCTTTCTATTCTCTCTTCTATTCCCTTCTATTCTCTTTTCTCCCACATTCATTGAATTTTTTATTTTTATCGTAAAGGAAAGAGGAATTATTTTCTCGTTCGTTCTCTAGTTCTGGTAAATCTAAAATCCTTACACAATTTCAAGAATCTAAGATGGGTTGCCTTGAAGCGTTTAGGATAAGAAAAGTATGTTTAAATATCTAATTACATATTTATCGTAAAATAAACAACACTTTATAGACAATCGTTAAAATCTTTTTAATATTTTTTCTTTCAATCTACGTGGGAGCAAAGTTTTACCTCATTAAAATCGCTATAGTTTAAACAACCTACTATGGTACGTGCATAGCTACTTAGGTCGCAGACAGCTAAAGCTTTTATCTCTTTTGAAGTAATTATAGTAAATGACGGAGATAAAGATTCTGTAGGTCACTGCAAACGTAGTGACCTTTTAGACAATAGGTGACATGTTAATGGCACCCAACTGTTATATACTTATATATTTGTTTAAATTAACAGTATTTAAGTATTGACGTTGTATGAATAATATATTGTTGCAGTTATGATAATACTCATTGGGACCGATGTACACTTTCAAAGTAAAGTTGTGTTACTGAAACCTGTGTATTACTGTACTGTATTACTGTGCTGTTTTAAGTATATAATTGTTTTCACTAATGCAAGTTCTAATATAGTCGGCTATACAATAAGTATTTAAAAATATATTTTCGACAAATCTACGAATAGTCTTCAGGACTGCTAGATTGTTGCTTGTTAGGATAGGTTAGAAAATAAACATTTTATTCATAACACATATACCCATATATAAATTTACATATTTTATATGCTAAAAAACATCCACATTAAAACATTATTTCTATCACCTACTATTACTACCATTATTAACTATTACTATTATAAACCTAAAAGAGAAACTATTATTTTGTTGACGTAATAAATGTAGCTGTTGTTATTGTTTAAAGTTGTGATCTTTATTTTGTTATAAAAAAGTAAAATAACTCTACCATTGACGGTACTGATGTTATATTACCCAAAAAAATTAATTGTTTTATTTTCTCTTTTCTGTACTTCTCTGTTTTAATTTTATTTCTTTATTTGTTATTTGTGACCCGTCTTATTTCAAATATTGTTGAAATCTGTTTCGGTTTCTTTTTAAAAGGGTTGTTTTAGAACGGTAAGGAAGGATACCTCGGTAGGGACATACTTGGTTGAAAACAATGTATTTATTAAAAATAGTAAGATAAAAAAAAACAAAAATGTACAATACAACACAATACTAAGGCTAATATAAAAAATACATGGACTGGCCTTATTGTTAAAAGTAATTTCTTTTACGCAACCTTTTTCTATTTAATGTGAAAAGGTGTCACAAACTCTATGGTTGTTTATTTATTTTAGATTATTTAATATTTGAAAACCTTTTTTACTATCAGTGACGTCATTTAAATTTTTTTTTACAGGCTGGCGGCTTTACAAGCAGCTGGTGCGAACGATTGGCGAGCTCGCGTGTGCCGCTTGAGTCCCGAAAGGGAGGAAAAAGACAAGGACAAGGATTGCAAGGCTATCGAGCGTGCCAAGAACAGGATCAATGTTAGTACCTTATTTTTTATTATATTCAAGTAGTTGTACTAACGGGTGTTGTCTAAATATTTATTATGTTGTATGTTTTTAAAGTGTCAAATTTCAGAAATTAAAATGATTTCATGTATTATAAAGGCGCTTAACAAGCTATACGGAATATACGGATGTGTACTTCAATAATGTTTACGACATGTACGATTAGATACCTTCGTATGCTGCTTTACTCGTGGTTGTTTAGCTTGACAAGCTATCCCACTGGTACCTACAGATTATTTCAATGCCTGAAACACCTTCGCAAATTTTATTTAAATCAGCTTTGTCGGTTTTAGCCCTACCTTTAAAAACAGGGTGAATTGTAATTCCTTCACACCTTCTGATGTCACACTTATTTGCTTCAAACACCAAAGGCCTCTGACTGATATTTTGTCAGAAAGTTTTTAGTTTTGTAAATAATATGTTATAATTTTGTGGTTCAATTGTTTTAAAAGTTTTTGATATTTTTTATTTAGCCATTTGTGATGATTTTAAATGGAAAACAAGTGCGCTTCTTTAAAAACCAAAAAAGACAATATAAAAAAATAGATATAGAATAATTTGTAAGACGCCTTAAATATGGCTACAATTAATTGAACGATAAGAAACCCCTATTACGCGAGAGTTGATAAGACTCAATATCGTTCTGATACCCTGTCATCCTTTAAAAACCCATCTTAAATGCCCCCAGGCCGAAACAAACTTACTATTCCAAAGCGCTATAGACTGTACTGTGTGACTGTGTGTTTTTCTGTAAAGCGTATTGCACGTCATCTACCTACTAGAAATTCAAGTACCATGCAGTATGCTTTGACAGTCCCCTGATCTCTTATACCAGTCGCTCGGTAATAAGCACACGTCTCCACAAGAAGATTGAAGGGTGTACTCGAAATCTATTGTGATATTGTAGCGCCAGCATATTGCCATGCGAACTTCGCTACGTTTAAAAGCTTTGGCAGTTTCAAGGAAATATATGCTTTATATTATTTTAGAAGAAGGGAGAAAGTAGCGTAAATGGCTTTCATTTGCTAGTGTTAATGTCACCGCTTAGGGTAATTTTATTTAAATTGATGAAACCGTGAATCCCTTATAAAGGATTGTAAAGAGAATTAAAATTAATTTCCGTAAATGTAATTGTTATTTATGTTTTCAATTACAAACAATTGTACGTGAAATAGACTGGATCAAGATTTATACAGTCATGAACCTCATAACAACCTTCCAAATAAGTACTTTTTTAAAGTAATTAATATTAATAGACTTCGTAAAAGAGTATCGATTTATGAGGTATATTGTCAAGGTCGGAACGTAATAGTGGTGGCAAGAAGAGATATCCCCAGTGGACTGCACCAAAGTTTGTATCACGCAAAGATCAATGTTATAATTTTGTTATTGTTCTTTCTACGTTATTACATTCATACGTTGTCATTTTATTTGCTGCATATACTGAAAGTAACAGAAAGGTGTAGTCAAATTTTAGGGTCGCATAGTATAGTTTTAGAAAAAATCGTCATGTCTAAATACTTAAAACTTATTTTGAAACTGACAAGATGTACTTGAAAATTGACCTATGAAGCTAACAGGTATTTCGTAAGAGAGAAGGCTGACATGAATAAAATTGTGGGTAGTTAATATACAAAGGATGTTGATGGATCCTGATTTTCCTGAAAATTTCTGCATATAAAAAAAAGGAAATCATTCAAATTGACATGAATTTGTGCACACCAGGGAAAGTATTTGCCAAATAAATTCCGAATTTGTCTTGGAAATCAATATTTTTTAATCAGTTAAATCGACTATTGGTTGGCTACACATAAGGCTCCTTTCCTTTTGTATGTATTCACTTAAACTTACACAAAATATACAGGTATTTTGTGTAAGTTTTATTATGTAGATATTGTTATAGCTTAAAGGTAAATGAAAAAAAAACCCCAAACATAAAAAAAAAGTATTTTGATTTTAACCAGAAAGACCAGATCCAACCAGATTTTCATTACGTTATTTTGAGAATTATTCGATTCCGATGATGATTGGCATTCTAAACTAAAGTTATACCCAAATAAATCAGTTCAATTGTTTTCAAAAATACATTACAATTATGTGTAACAACATAAAGCAACACGACATTTCCCTATTATAACGTCATAAGTCATTAATTTTATTATAAAAGCTCTGAGGTGTGGTCCACTAAAAGAATCGTTTTCGTGCGAATTATTTTGCCCTACTTCTCCGATTGTTACTCTAGATTTATTCTTAATATCATATTTATGGTATTCCCCTGGTTATTTTACTCAACTATTCACGAATAATTTAAACTGATGAAAAATACCATCATAATATACATATTGAGAAATCACGATGATTCTGAGAGAAAAGAGAGAATATTTGAGATGCAGTCAGTTAGAGATTTTTTAACCTATGAACACGTACCTCATGGTTACATTTGTTTAAAAAAAAACATTTAGATTTCAACAATGTAATATAATTTCGTAAATAAGCGGCTTTAATAAACCATGTCATGTTATTAGGTAGTGACGGTTGTTGGTGATCAGGGTTAGTTTCTAAATCATATAAACTTAACACCAGGTTTTTATAATTTACGAACCGCCGACCCCGTAGGTACGTCCTATCCAACCGCATGTGCCTTCCCCTTTTTTTAAGTCATTGATAAAATGTCTCTGAACAACACGACCAAACGTTATAATGTACTCAGTGCGCCCTGGCGTTGTCATGACAACGTCAAGGGATATGACCGACGAAAGATCACGATCACTTTGGAAACTCCGAATCTACATCGCCCGTTTTTCTGGATTTTCCCAAAATCGAAAAGGTACAGTTTAAACAATTAAAATCGGTCCGAATAATCAGCGAACTAGAAAAAAGCGAAGAAAGTACCTGCTCGTTCTGCGAAGTTGGTAATAATCACCTAATCTTAGCTCGTTTAAAACTACGAAACACTGTTTAATTAATAAATCACTATAGACACTAGATGTCATCTGCGTTTTACAAATATCATTGTACAGGAAATATCGCTGTTATAATATAGATTTAATTAAATAGTATGTCATGCTCAACTATAACGTCCTCCTCCTGTAAGTATTTTTTCCAGAATCAACTAAATGAATCGACTTCGGTAATTATTATGACCAAAAAATGTTTGTGCTCTAAAAAAAATATTAAAGTCAGTTTATTTGATCACCCTTCCTCAGAACGCCTGTTCTGAGGAAGGGCTATCACGGTCGAGCCGAATACCACAAGCGTGTACTTTTGTAATGAGACCACACTAATTGCCTCTAAGTACATTATTCGTTTCTTAAATAAACAGTATTTCAATATCCGTATCTAACATTAATTTTATGTATTGTGATTATGATATATTAGTCTAGAGTATACAATTGTTGGGCCAAATGTCGATATAATGATATAATTTATGCTCCAGGGCCTGGCCGTTTAAATTTTGTCAATTAAACTTCTTTTCATAAGCATGTATATTATACGTAAGTTTTGCATTATTTTTTTAAATATCTGTTGTGGAGAAATGCCATAATGTTACCCTTCATATAACATGTGAATGTTAATAACCTCGCTCCCAAGTCACGGTAATTGTAAAGCAGCCACGCCCTTTCTTGTGAACTTTGCGAAAATGAGTTCAAATCGCACGTTTACCTCAAAAACACCACAAACAACACGAGATTGCCGACCTAATTGTGGTTACTTTAAGGGTTACAATAAAAGGTTGTGTGAGATTTGTTTCCGCACGTAACGCATGTTGACAGGTCACGACACAATTTGATGGCTAGTAAAAACGTTACCCTCGTTACCCTCATTTCCCCTTGTTTAACTTGTTATCCGTCACCGGCCATTGGCTTTTTTATTGAAAACTGACTGATTGATGAAGAAAATCTTAAAAGGTTTATCAAGATGTCGCCATACTGTTTGCCATCGATTTAAAAATATTGCTTTTAACAGGAAATAGCTTAGAGCTTCATTTTAATGGCAACTGATGTTTTGAGGGAGAGAGACTTGGTTTTCTTAATTCCTTTTTGTCATGAAAAACTTATCTGTTAAATTCGAATGTTACTTTGTTGATTTGTTTTTTAATGTAATTTTATTCGATTATTTACTTACAAATACCGACTATCCCACCTCGCAACTGAAATCAATCAATTCAAACCAGATGTAGTTTTTCACCACCAGTTTCTATCGATATTCTATATAGCAAAAATCTATCTGACTTGATTGGTGACACCTGTTACTGTATTTTTATTTAGTTCTTGTGAATTTCATATGCAAAGATTGTAATGGTTACTCATATTTGTATGTATCATACTGCTGGTTAATCGCCGATTGCCTAGGGAATCATGGTTGGGCTATGTGTCACGTTCGTGAACAGGCACTCGGTCGCCAGCTTCACAAACGACAAATTTAGCTACACTCAGAGGCATAATTAACCGGCGACCTATTTACATGTCGATTTCTTGAATCCTTTAAAATTTAATTGTTTTTGTTACAAAACTAATATAAGTAAACCTTTACAAAAATAATTTAAACAGGAGTCAGATTTGAAATAATTTATTTATGGAAAATTATGAAAATTGATGAAATTAGAGTTGCCTTAAAAAAAACAATACCGTCTAAACTATTGATTTTCAGAAAAATATGCATTTTAATGGCCACGTTAATAATGGGTGTCCCCTCACTTAGCCTTGATAACCTCATGTTATCGATTTGGAAGCCCGACGAGGTCAAATCAAATCAAATCAAAATTATTTATTTCAAGTAAACCCATTGTAGGTGTTTTTGAATTGTCAGGAGGAGTCAGTCAGTATAAGTAGGTGCACTCTGATGGTCCTAGGAGCTGGTGTAAGAATTCCAATCCGCTTCTTGAGCTTGTCCCAGACGTGGGTGATTGGGTTCAGGTCAGGGCTACAGGCTGACCATCGTAATCGCTAAATATTGACCTCGTCCAGGTATTCAGTGATAACGCTCGCGGTGAGTTGTTATGCATTAAAACAAAATTATCGCCTTTTTCAAAAATGACTAACGCCATACCTTTATTGAACCTTTACCGTAGTCCACTTTTCTGACCACAGCACATTCAGAAAACCACGGTGTCTCTAAACGGGCTGACGTCCATCAAGACCACATAAAGCAATGCTTGATTCGCCTGAGAAGAGATTGTCCAATTAAAATGTCCTCGGGTAAACTCAAGTTTCACTCTTTTGTGAGCTGTGGTAAATTGTGGAACTCGAGCTGGTCGAAATGAATTAATTCAAAACAAATATACTATTGCGCAAAAAGAGCGGTGAAAATCATGAACTTCAACTAAACTGATTAATGAAGGGTAAATAAATGATTAAATAATTATTATACTCTGATGATGTAATTAACTTTTTACATGTAATTGTAGTAAGCACGTCCCACGTCTATAATATGAAATTCACCATAATACATGTCATCCATATAAATCCAGACGATTTCGAAATGAATTTGTGAGCGTCACGTGAGAATATAGCTGGTAGGTACTTATTCATCCAAATAATTTGTAACAACCGATATTGGCAAATGGAAAACGTCAAAAGATATGCTTGGTCATCATTCCACGCCTTTCCCCACGTCCATCATACCTTACGATTAATGGTAATAAAATCAACCTGGTATAGGTTTGAACCCCTCACTAACAGGTAATAGATGTTGGAAAGGGATGCTTATGTTTTATAGCTAGGCCATTTTAACGCAACAAATAATATTTAATGGAAAAAGAAACTTCATTCAAAGGCAAAAATTAGAGAAATAAAGTTAATTTTAAAATTTACCGTTAAACACTCGCATCTGCCACATAAGTTTGATTACGTCAGTAACCGATAAACTGACAGTGTTTCATAGAGTAGTATTAGTATAAATGTAGACAATATCATGATACTAATTGACAGCTGTCAGTCAGTATGACAAAATGGTTGGTGTTTTTGCAGTCATGTGATTATAGTTACTATTTAAATTATTTTTAATCAGTTTTTTTTAATTCATTAGTTTTAAAAATATAAAAATTGATTTCGGATTTTAAACATCACAATTAATCATTTAGTTACGAGGTAACAGAAATATGTAATTAGTGTCAACATCACTGATAAAATCACTGTTAGATAGTAATCTCTCATTTAAACGTGTAAATAGCAAAAAGTTGTTAAGTACTGAGGAAATATACTAGCAGCACGTTCGTCCTTATTACAAGCTTTTATTTAATTTACTTGGTTCGTATTGCGTCTTTCCGGTTCCAAATTTGAAAATATTTTTTCCAGTATTCATTGGAATTCGGAGCATACAATTCAATAATGTATTGAGAATACATTATTGATTCATTACAATAAAGTTCATGTAACTTTGCTGAGAATACATTATTGAATTGTATGCCCCGAATTGTTAGCAAAATTGCATTTATTATGTCACCACGGAACCAACTTGATCATAGTCATCCAAGAAGTTTTTACTGAAGTATAATAAAAAGCATGACATTTATTTAAAGTAGCATAGCGTGCCGCTGTGAATTCCATATGAACAAAATATACACATTGTTGTAACTCTGTTGACCTCCAAATGACGGATATAATACAGTACCACAAATTGCAGAATATGGTATACTTGACCTCATAACCTACATGGTTGTAAGTGTTGAAAAAACAAACATACAACAATTATGTTTCAGAAATTATTACTAACTAGCTGGGTCCGCGACTTCGTCCTCGTGGAATAGTGTATTTATGGCTGTATTTATATCGAATCAACAGCCAAAAAAATTAGTTTCAAGCTTCTAGCTCTAAATATGACGATATATCCATACAACTTTTCATCCCCACCTTTCAACCCCTTACACCACTTTTTTCGCATTAAAAAGTAGCCTATGTCCTTTCTCAGGCTCTAGACTATCTGTGTACCAAATTTCATTTAAATCGGTTCAATAGTTTTGGCGTGAAAGGGCGACAGACAGACAGACAGAGTTACTTTCGCATTTATAATATTAAGTAAGGATAGTAAGGATTAAATGCCATTGCCACATTTTGAACTGCCTCTTAGTTCTGAGAAAACCCGTAACTTCATAACCCTACAATATCTTAATTGAATATTGAATATTTCAACAATATTTCTTGGACTCAAGACACTTGTCAAAGTATTCTAGATAATCCATATGTAATAATTCAATGAAATGAAGAAAGTTATGTTTTTGTTAACCTTTACGAAGCTTTTAGGGGTTATTACTATTTAATCATAAGTAGCTGACGGCTAAGGTCATTCCCAAAGTTCAGCTTATTTTTAGCCTAACGACATCACTATTTTAGCACAACCTCAAATACCACCCTGACCTTTCGTGGACTATTGTCTTACCATAATGTAATGGAAAATGTATTAGAGTTGAGAGATTCGCCGCTTTTTTGTACAAAGGTTTTTTTTTCGCATTGATAATAAAAAAAATTTTGATAATAAAAAGGCAGATCTCAAAATTATGTAATTTTCACTATTTGTGCTAGATAGGCTCAATATTAGCAGTATTGTCTTTCACAGAAAGAGAAAAGATCATAAAAGAACATAAATATAAATTTTATGTCTTTTTCATATACCCCCTCATGTGGGTAGGTAAAAGGATATCTCGCTTCCTGATTTTAGGCCCATAAAAAAGAGGTAAAAATTACAGAATTTGCGGACCCGTCCTTAAAGGTAAGATATCCGCTCAGTCCTCTACAAAGACCGCATCGTTGCGCCACTGCTTATAATCTAGATTTTTTTGAAGGTGGAAAATATTCTGTAATAAATAAAACAACAATTTATTCTTGGACCAATAATGATTTCTAAAATTCACTTGTCTGTAATGTAAAAATGTATTCCCGTAACTCGAAATGCCAAAAAGTTTTTTCCTGTATTTACTGAAGCGACAAATTGGATTTGAGCTGTTTCGGGAGGTTTTTATTAGATCATGTGTCAGCGCCATCTATGTTTGGCAGAGGAAATTAAATGTGCGCTAGTAGCACCGCGGGCGGTAACGATGGTAAACTGATTACTTTGCTCTGTAAGCGTCACATTCCGGTTTTGAAATAAGTTTCATTTAAGTTTAAATTATTTCAACTATTTAACATAATTATTTCATCAACAAGAATTCAAATAGATCATGAATCTACGGTTGACTGAATGGAAATAAACGCTTAGGTATGTGTTTGATTATTAACAATTCGGCTTCGAAGCCTTTTTTGTAAAGTTATATATCAAACTGGAGTAGACAACAAATACCAATTAACATACGAAAACATAAACATCAATCAATCTAGGTCACATTTGACTCAATAATTGCAAGGGTATCCGCGTCCATAGCCATTTACGGCTTGCCGTATAACCCTGCCATATAGGGTGGTACATCAAAGAGGTCGCACCTCATACGTCCCAGGTGTCTACGCTACGTGGCAATATTTTATAGACCGTGACGTCTAACTCTGAGGCAAAAAGGTCGAGGTTTTAAGCACACAGTTGTGTTTTAGGGAAGTGTTTTGGTTAGAAACAGTTTTGTAAGGCTTTTATAGAGATAATGTGTCCACTTTAATCATGTTGAATTTTACTGGGGCTTTCAATGAAGTTATTGTTTGGCTACTAAGTCAGAAATAAGTAAACCGACATACTGGACGCTTAGGAGAATATATCCCATCTTATACGTATCAGTTTTAAAGTACCTAAACAATATAAAAAATACAAGTAGTCAAATTTGCTATGAGTAGTTTAGTTTGGATAGTGTAAATCGGTTCTAAATAGGTTTATATCTCGCATTATGAATTATATTATACTTATACACTTTGAAGGCCGATAAAACTTTGTCAATCATTCTTTTGCGTGAATGGCAACTGGTCAATTCAAAATTATTAATTTTTAGAATTACCTTTAAAACTTTCAATTACATTTTTAATATTTTTTTTTTTTTATGAACCTCTGTCTAGCATTCGTTTTTCCGAAATATTTTCTTTTCGTTTTGGTTTGCCACAAGACACAAACTTTTAGTTTTATATGAGAGAAAGAAAGAAAGAAAGAAAAAACAAACATTTATATCGTAAATTTGTGGGCCAAGTTTCTCTTAAATTATAACTATCTTGCTGGGCTTCACAAACTTACAATTAAAACCAGAATCAGAATAGTTATATAGGTACTTATCGTGTGTGTTTTCATTATAGTGTTATTTTAATACGGTTTGAGAATAAAATGTACAAATATTTGACCACACTTACAAATGGTATAAGTCATCACTATCACTACATAGTATAAAACAAAGTCGCTTCCTGCTGTTCGTCTGTCCCTATGTATGCTTAGATTTTTAAAACTTCGCAACGGAATTTGATGCGGTTTTTTTAAATAGATAGAGTGATTCAAGAGGAAGGTTTATATGTATAATACATGCATAATATAGTAGAGAGCCACAGATAACTTTAGAGGTTTCTAATGTGATGTCGTAAATAAACACATTTTTTTGCGTTTACCTTGCAAACGCTGGCTAAACCTTACGAGATAGATCAAAATAATGTACCACAGTATTGTACACCTTAAAAAGGTCTACAAAAAGTCAGCGATGGTATATGTCTATCTCTTAGGGATAACCCACAATAACTATTTTTTATCCTTTACTTTTTACGAGAAATAATGACTTATTTACGAAGCGATTTTAAGCAATACAGCATTAATCCTTATCCAATTAAGTACCTTAAATATATTGTGCATTTAATATAGATCGAAATGGCCTATTACAGCATGTAATTTCAATGAATGTTTTCGAAGATATTACAGATTTAAAATGCAGGGACATAGTGGTTGCGGCGGTACCGGCCAGAAGGCCGGACAATTTCCGGTAAAGATATCTTTTGCAATGACCATTAATAAGTCGCAGGGTCAAACTTTCAATGTTGCAGGCTTAGATTTGAGCGTTGAGTGTTTTTCACATTGCCAATTATATGTCGCTCTTTCAAGAGTAACCTCTGAAGAAAACATGTTTGTATTGTCTAATGACAAAAAAGCTGTGAAAGTTGTATATAAAGACATTCTGTAGTATATTTAGTATCATCATTGCACCCGTACGAAGCCGGGGCGGGTCGCTAGTTAATCATAAACTAAAACAGATGATAGTATAGATAGATGATCGAACTGAGCGATTACTTTTCCACTCTTATGACTCTCCCATCTGGTTATACACCTCCACCGATAGTAAGGAAAATAACCGTATACATTAAATATATTTATAAACTATAATTAATGCGTAATATTGTTGTTTGAATTCAATTTCAAATGTCCTCATGTAGTATATGAATATGTAAACAACATCAAAACGTAAAATAAATCATAGGGATATTATGGCATGGGGATATTTTATAATACAACTACACTCTTGAAATTTAAAGTCTTTTTCCTAAAAAAATGCAATATAATATAGCAGTAAATTGGGACTTTTGGTTACTCGACATTTTGACCGAATTGCACCGGTCATGGTCATGCAAGGAAGGGACTGCGGAAGTACTGATAAGTCCCTATTTACACATCTAATTTGTAAATAAGTCTCTTATTTCCTTAAGTACCAGTAACCGCAAATTATCTCTACATATTATAAAACAAAGTCCCCCGCCGCGTCTGTCTGTCTGTCTGTTTGCGATAAACTGAAAAACTACTGAACGGATTTTCATGCAGTTTTCACTAATAGACAGAGTAATTCATGAAGTAGGTTTTCGTGTATAATTTGTACCCGTGCGAAGCCGGGGCGGGTTGCTAGTAAAAATATAAATTAAAATAATATTTTTTAGAAACGGAAATCCATACCTCCATACCCATATTATAAATGCGGAAGTAGCTCTGTATGTTTATTACCTATTCACGACTAAGCGGCTGAACGGATATATCCTGGGGACATACTTATTTTTTTTTTTTTTTTTTATTTAAAAAAAAGACAATTCCCGCATTAGGAATTACTCTTGTGTCGCGGGGGACTTCACAAACATACAAACAACGGACACAAAGAACACCCAGACTCTGGTGGGAATCGGACCCACGACCTATGGCATAGCAGTCAGGGTCACTAACCACTAAGCCAACATGTACTTTGTATCTCGGAAAAATGCACGGTTCCCGTAAGATAAATTTGAATTTCCACGTGAACGAATTTGTGAACGAATGTAAAAGAATGAATGAAGTTAGCGTCACAAGAATTTACGGCAGTCACAAGAAGAAAACTCAGTAATTTATTCAAGACCTTGGCTCAAATACTTGAACTGCCATTAGAAATCGGTTGGCAAACAGACTGTTTAAATCCATCAACGGGTTACATCAGCACATAAAATTGTGCACTACATCATAATTAACTGCAGCTCATTGTACATCAAATATGTACAATATGAATCATTCGTGCAAACGATTTCTGCCTAAATGTGATGTTTTAAAACAATACCTTTATTGTAGTAAGTATATATTTTTGACGTGAAAACTTCTTTAGGCACGTTGGACACTTTTGGTATGAGGAAAAAGCACTGTACTCGCGTGACCGTCACGCTCCCTCAGGTACATAAATATAGAGATATTAGCAGCGCCCCACGGTTTCACCCGCGTAAGTCCCGATCCCGTGGGAATATCGGGATAAAATGTAGCCTATGTGTTAATTCAGGTCTCCAGCTATGTACATACCAAGTAATACATTTTATCGCAATCGGTCCAGCCGTTTGCGCGTGAAGAAGTAACAAACATACACACACACACACTCACAAACTTCGCCTTTATAATATTAGTGTGATGTGTGTGTGTATTTAAATATGTAAGTTATGTTTTCACTTCTGACGTGCAGTCCTACGACTGCATCGTCTCTGTGGAATACTATAAAGAGATGCGCAGATAGTGTCTCAAGTGTTAGACTCCCTCATGTTCAAGTTAGACCTTTTAATCGAGATTATTATTATCTTCTTACCTATAATGCCAATGACACTATTTTTTATCAATGTTTATCCAGACTCCAGAATCCAGATATATATCCAAAACAACTATATGTTTAACTCGTAAGGTTTTTCTGCTGGAAATTAAACCACAACACTACCTGCAATACAGTGGATTTCGGCGAGGTCATCACTTATGGGGAGCCTTTAAGTATATTCAAATAGGTCTGCCATCACTTAAATTACTGACGCCGGACAAGCTCTTCAAAAATCCCGGACACATGTGTGAAATCGAGATTCTTTCCCGGACACCTTAAAAAAACGCATTGTTTTTATTAAATTAAACAGATTGTTCATCTATTAATTATAAGTTGCCCCTGCCACAGAGTGTCTGGGTTTTTGAAAACTCCGCCCGGGCGCTTCCCGGGCGCTCTCTAAACTAGGATAAATCCGGGGAAACCCGTACGGATTGTAGCCCTAACAAATACAACGTTATTAGATAAGGAAACATGTCTAGATTACTTCTTCTTACAAGGGGAAGGGGTCTGTCGACTCTTACCGACTAAAAACCACCCCGGTGTTCCACTGCTTGCCCACTATCGGGGGAGCGAGAATCGCCATTGCATTCTTCCGCAACCCCCGACAGGCATTGACCCGTCTCACCCAAAACGGGTCCCGTCACCTACTTCCTCCCACTGTTGCAAGTTCTGACAACCCTTCTGAAAAGCATTCTACAATGTGTCCACTATCCATCCCACTCGAGACGTGTCGATAAAATTCATTAACGTCCTCACTAGCTGGCTGCTTGAACTTTAAATAATTCTGTAATGTACAGACAATTCCGTTATAATTTTATAAAAATAGAGATGAGATAATTAACAATTCATACAAAAATTTTTGTTAATTTCTTATAAAATGAATAAAGGTAATTTAGTAGCTGGTTTAAAGTAATGGCATACCAGTGAATTTTGAATAATACTGGTATGCAGTATTATTCAAAATTCAAAGCCGAACAAATGACCTGGTGGTCGAATTTCGAACATAATTCAATTTTGGTTTATTTAATTAGTCAGTATAACTGTCACTGTCAAAACTTTAGGTTTTACTAGGCTAGGTCCACTCCACAGTGTAGGTATAAAGCTAGTAAAAGTGCCAAAATTCGGTGGGTTGCTGCGCACCGACCGGGCCGCACGTTAGTTCAATGTTCCAGGGCCGCTCCACAGTGTAGGTATAAAGCTAGTATAAGTGCCAAAATTCGGTGGGCTGCCGCGCACCGACCGGGCCGCACGTTAGTTCAATGCTCACTCACGTGTTTTGTTGCGGCATCCATTCGTATCTAGACTATCGGTATAATAGTACCTAGCCTAGGTTTATTTTTTTTACAAAAATGGAGTAATAGGCACATAACACACTGGTAATTCAATATTCAGATTGATTGATTCTTTAAAAAAAGACAACCCTAACATCGCGGCGTCGCGTCGTCAGAACAGATAAGAGTCACGCGATAGAGGCAACTTCTAGGTGAATATAACTGTAGGCAATTAGCGCTGTGTAACCTAAATTGCGACTTTATTGTGTTTTGTGTTTTAAATAATTTGCCGGAGTGGGACTTCTGTACCTGTACTATTATTTCTTCTGTGGTTTCACTTTTTCTATATGAACTTTAAATAGGTATTCCAAATTTCACGCTCCTCCGTTCGCGAAATTGCGGTTGCTTTTACGAAAAAAATGCGTACAAAGAATTCTCTTCAAGGTTATTTAATTAATATATAGATTTAATTAAAGCCAAACATGAAGCGAACATGATCTGTGGCGCGCTTTATAGTTTTGTATTACACTCATTAGTCAAACAGTGCCAACGGAACGGTTATGAAAGTGCTCCACATAAGTTTTGGCTAGAAGCTAAATCTAATTATAAATTTTGGCCAAAGCGAAGTTAACACAAACCCAATGACGGCGGTTTTAATAATATGGCAGTGTATAATATTTTTTTAAGAGCGCTTCCTCGTCTGTCGTAAAGTGTGTCCTTACAATAATTTATGCCGATCTCATAAACACTGTATACACTAATCTTTCTTTTCTTTTTTTTTTTAAAAAAAGAATACTTGTAACGTGGGTCACACATTACTAGTATTCTTGTTAACCCCTCCAGCTAAGCTAAGTGCTTGTGTAAGGAGTGGGTTCACGTCGGTAGTGCACTGGGTGGTGCTCGAACCCGCAACCACTTGATCGCAAGTCCGATGCCTTAGCCATTACGCTACCGCCGCATGTAATCATCCCAACTATGTAACATAAGTTAAACTGACTAAACCTCCATGATAAGCTAGTAACGAACGCTAACGTATAACTAAATATATAAATTATACATCCACTTTATTTTAATAACCTTGTAAAAGTTGTTATGAATACGAATTAATATTATAAAAGTTGTTGTAAAATATTCAGCAAAGCTTTGTTTATACAACATGTACGTGGTACAGAAGTAGTAGTCAGTAAAGTTTCAGGCATCTAAATCAATTTTCAATACACTTTTTCTAATGCCCCGCGACACTTCCATAGCCTACTTGAATGCAGCTAGCGCATCTTCCCGCGATGAAAACTGTATCCCTTTGAGTTGATTTTTTATCTTGGGTAATAAAAAGAAGTCACACACTGCTAAATCAGGGTTGTAAGAAGAATGACACAGAAGTTTTACCGATGTGCGCGGGCGCGTTGTCGTGGTGAAGCACCAGCCAGCAGAGTCCCGGAATTCGGTCGCTTGCAGTATACCATTTGGTAGTATACCAATGGGCACTAAGCATTAGTGCTTTGATCCCGTAAAGGTATTATATCACACCAAATATCTTGTCATAGTGATGAAAAGCGCGTAGAATATTTGTATCGTTATGATCCAAATATTGTCTTCGGTTTTCCATCGCTTCACTTTGGTAGGCCTTGGCTCATTTTGAAACAGTCAAACTTTTGCCTGGCGCTTAGGTTCTGGATAGCATTGATAAATCCAAGATTATTCACCTGTCATAGGCCGAGCCAAGCTTAGCTATCGTATCATGCCACCATTCCATGTGATCCTGCTTCTGAGTGTTGGTGAGGTTGTGTTGTACCCAGCGCGACACTATACTCATCATGCGAAGGTGCTCATGTAAAATCTTGTGAACGCTTCTTTAACTAATTTTCAATGCGTATTGAATGTCTTTATAAATAATTGAACTGTCTTCGATGAAATATTTAATTTCTGACCCGTTTTCTTTCGTAACTTTTAAATTAAATGCTACATTAACTTTTAAATTAAGTAAATTCCCTGATAAATCAGTGCACAGTTGCTTTAGAAGGACCTTCATCTACAAATGCAATTTGAAGTCTACCAAACGATTCTTCCGGTTTTAGGCCACATTTGAAATCGTAAAATATCATAGTGCGAAAATGTTTTCAAGACATATGCATTTTTCAGTAAGAAACGATGATTACATTTGGTTCGTAATAAAATGTGTGGGGAATTCTTAAGTTAAAAAATTTGTGTTTTTATCGTAAATTATATTATGTGATATGTTCCATACATAAAAACTCTGTATAAATTTTTTACACTGTGGCCCTAAAATATATTATAACAAATGTTTTCTGAAAATACGATCAGGTATCCTACACAGAAAGAAAAATAAAGACGTAGCACGTAGAAGAGTAAATTTAAGCAAAAAAAAAACCTGGCTTGTAATAATGGTTTCATATGAGTTCTTTGTTGAACCAAAAAATTGTTTTACTGAGTATAATTAATTCATAATTCACATAAGAAGTTCAAATACCCTGCAGTTAATGGGAAACTTGCCGGAACGGTGAACAGATTAAAAGCGAATCTTAACTTCAGTGTATCAAAAATTATTATTTGCACATGCAACAGCAATGACCTGGCTCGCTGACGAGACGCACTGGCACCGTCAGTTGTTTTGGGCCGGTCGCCCCAAGCGCGCGCGCATACCATTCAATCATTTTATTTTCGAATTCATAAATAGTGTTCGCGCGAAACTTCCTTCCTAGGACTGTTGTTTTATTGTGTTTTTATCGGTACGATTAGGATATTATTTATATGTTTAGTAAACTTTATCTTTATTACCTTTGTGATTGCCGTATCTCGTTTTGGTAATGGTTTAGTTTTCTTTTTTAACACAAAGAAGTGTTTCAATTACGTCGATGTTAATGAAGATTAACAGCAGCGAGCACAGTTCTTTTTGAGGTGAATTTGATTAATTTTCACTGAATACTTTACTTCGTTATCATTGCTATCGTAAAATTATCATACTATCTTTGGTTGTGACCTTGTGATTTGTAATAGATTACAGTGACATTGCCCATGGACATTATTGTTCTTGTCTTGGAGACAATCATCATCATACAAGTCTTCTCTCGTCTTCTTCATTAATATGGAAACTGTTTATGCCTATTGCTACTTTCGCCCCTTAATCTCCATTCCTCTTTTTGTTAAACATTACATTCTTCTTTGCGGGAGCTTAGAGGCATATAAACATTCTAATTCTTAACGTCCGTATCATTTGTATTCATTGTGAGTTGTGGATTCCAATTTGGACGTATATTTGTATGTCGGTTGTTGATAGTATAATTGTGATGGATCCGTCCTACATTGACCACACCGTGCTCTTTATTGATGTTTATTAGGTCCAACGTTGACCGATATGACGGGAGGTATTGATGTACCTGTTCACGCAAATGATATAATTTCCTGTTTACCAAACGGAAAAACCAGTAAATATTATATTATATTAATTCTAAAGTTTCGATGAATTAGCGTGGTGTTGTTTTTGTTGCTCTCCACATTAGGTGTGGACAAGTTAACGTATTTGGTGCAAGCGTGTCGCGTCGCTGGCATTATTGCGTACATATCGAGGTGATTAGATGGAATCTAGTCTGTCGCAGCCTAGTTTAACACTTTTTTATTTTGTGTAATATGTATAAACAGGAGAATGAATAAAGGTAAAACGTCAATAATATTATTGCTGTTATTATTGACTGTAAGGTGTAGAATACAGTAGAAAATAAATCGAAGTAATGATTGAACAGCTGGTTCTATTTATTTTGCATTATAATCCATTGCTACATCACTCGACTTTGTTATTGATTTTCTATGATTTTCCTCGATTTTCTTACGTCGTAAGGCCATTTCTATATTTGGGTGTGTTGTCTCTCGGGTCAGGGTTCCTCTCGCGCCGATAGTACTTTTGCCTTTGGCGCTCCTATATTGTATACATTTTTCATTATATATGTACATATACTGATGCGTCATTGCTGCTGCTACTGGTTGTATACAATGTTTACACACGTTCTAGGTCCAGCGCATGAGTCACACGTGTCGCGTCCGCTACGAGATGATAAAGTGTGATCGAATGAATCTCAGTGATCAATTTGCTTCTGTCGCTGTTAGTGCTTTGAACACTCCACTTTTATTAGTTTTTTCTACTCGTTAATCAATTGTTTTTCTTATGTAACAGTGAGTTCAGCATCAGTTAACCCAGTGACTTGTGTTTTAATAAACAATAGTCCTAATTACTCATACAAACAGTGTGTGAATTTTGTGTGTAACATGGTGTTGCTTAATTGATCCCTTATTACAAATGGCGCGTAAAGCCTTCAAGGACTATTAGTGATGTTATCAATCAATATGGTAGATCGATCTCATTCCAGTTAGCAAAGTGATAAAAATAGATGAACATGTTTCTCGAAGCAATTATTGGGTTCTTATTACTGGTGTTTGTGGTGTGGAAGTATTTGCTACCAAACCAAGACGAGCAAAATAAGTATTCAAGATTACAACCAGTTGAATCAGAAACATCGGAGCTAAATGAGGAAGTAGTTGACCAGATTTTACCAACAAAAATTAATACAATAGCTAACGAGCAAATAGTTGAGAACAAAGAACTAAAACCACAACGCTTAGCCAGTCATCAAAGTGGTCGTCCTCAGAAAATACTAAACTATATACCTTACAAAAACGATGATTTAATTACACCGTCTATATTATTAAAGCAACGTCAACTACTGAAGCAAAAACAAACTAAACGCGAGAGCCCGCCAAAAGAAAAGCTAACAGAATTTCTAGAGAAAACTATTTTGAGCGATGGCAAAATACAGTCAATTATTCAAAATCTGTCTCTAGATAAGACAGAAATACTTATACACGAGGAGCCGGTTAAAGTACTTTACCCTACTTTGAAAAATATAATACCTCTTTCTAGAGAGCAGGGGCATACTCTAAGTGAAAAGGTTGTACAACAACAAGGCACTATCGATGACATCGCTGACAAAATAAAACGATTGAATTGTTCAAATTTTGTAAAAGAGCTTAAAGAACCCGAGAACTTCTATGACGAGCCGGTCCAAAACAAAGTACTAGAAGAAAATCCCTTGTTGAAACGCTTTCAGAAACACCCAGGAATTCCAGCCGGCCTTAACTTTGGTTCGGTTATTGGTGAATTGAAGAATAAAACGAAGAATGGTGGACTTAAACCAGTTTTTAAGAAATTTGATGTTGATTCTGTGGATAACACACAGGCAGGTTCATTTGTTGTATTTTTATATTAAAAAGCCGATTATTTAAAAACCAACAAGATATCGGTTGCCAAAATGAATAATACTTTCGTATTTTGCTTATCAACAACCATTTCCTTTGAGCAGACGGATATAAGTACTGCACTATTTTTTATCATGGGTTTTGATAATACTTGGCTACTAGCTCAACTTAGTAGTTAAATATTCTTGGCACATAATATGCGTGATTTATAAAATTTTAAAACGAACGAACGACTTTATCGAATTAAAATGACGGCAGATTATCAGTCCGTAAATATGGATCATATTTACTTGGTAATGGGTGCTCACACCGCAGTAGAAAATGTCTTAGTTATAATGTTATGCGCTTTATATATTTACGTAACAACGCATTCGTAATTATTCAATGCGTTGTGGATGGGGGGAGAGTCTTTCTAGCACAAAGAAGAAAATATTAATTTGGTGTTGTAAATGACTCCTAATTATACATAAAAAACGTAATTGGTCATTACTTCAAAATTTATTAAAAGTTAGATTAAACGATAGGTCCATAGGGTCCTATATTTTTAAACATACGTAATGTTACGATCTACTGAAATTATTCCAACAGCAAGGAAGGACAGGACATAGCGAATTGTATCGGCTTAGATCAGATTACTGAATCTAAACAGTGAGATAACTTCTTTGATGTGTAAATACTATATTATGAATAAAACCCCAGTCCAAGTCTCTTCACGTTATAAATGACAAGCGATAAAGGAAAGTTTAGTCGTTATATCCCAAACTCAGCAGTAGTCGTTATATCACAGACTCTAAACTATAGAGATAGAGTAAGTAATATACTGCATAAACCTCTATACCCCCACAAATACGGAAAAAATCATATACTTGGCTGTAATTACCATAACTTGATAAATTTACTATAAAAGTATTATGTAACTACTTTAATTTTAAATTTTAATTCTTATTTGTTATAGGATACTTTAAATGCTGCAGTAGATGAAAAGAAAAAGGTCCACATCGACGAGAACGAAATCGGATCTGTAAATATTTTAGCCGACAGACGAACCAAACTAGAAACTGCTGCTCAAGTAAGTAGTAAAGATTTTATTATATTTTGCACACATTTTAATCAGCTGAGACATATGCTTTTCTAAAATCCGTTGATGATATACGGACTGAGGGCGCGTTCCCACTGTGTCATAACGATTAATAGTCGTCCTATTTAAAGCATCGTGGCTTGTATATTTAAATGGAGTTATTTACATACATACATAACGGCACGATTACCTGTCTTCCACGACTTTTTTATTGTATGGCGACATAATGTCAAGACAAGAGGAACATCTAAATGACAGTGCAGCAGTGTCAAACGATAAATAAATCGTCACAACTCGTTGTGTTCGCTACGACAAATAATAGTAGCAACTTTATGTCGTAGTTACGATAAAAATGTCGTATCATCGTTCCTCCTCCTTCTCATCGATCTTTTTAAAAAGTAATAGGTTATTAAAAGATCATCGAATTTAGACGACATATCGACAACAGATAGTCGTGGTAAGCCTTTCAACGGTAAAAAAGTCGTTACGACACGGTGAGAACGCACCTCAATACGACTTGGACGCTTTTCAAGAAAAAACTTTGTGGAATTTGCCACACTATACACTACACTACTGTTTTGTATATATATATATATATTTGTTCTAAATGTTGTATATGCACATTACAACAATTATGGTAGTTTTTGACATGCGTTTCGTTTTAATATTTCATATTGAAATGATCGTGAGAACTCGTTTTTTGGTTTACTCAGCGTAGATATCTATATCATTCTGCAATAAGTACCATATAAATTACATTATTATAATAGGAAAGTTCATTTTGTTTTCCATATATTATTCATTCTACATTTTGTAATAGCTCAAAATCTTAAATCTCGATCGAACTCGGTAATAGCATTTCTTGTATTTATAACTACATATCTTCCGTTTGACATTGTCTTTCTGGGTCATATAGAGACTCTTTTCTGTTGGTTTTGCATTCAAGATTGCAATACCGGTCATTATTGGACGTATTTCCATGTGACAACATTTTGTCAAGCCAATGTCGTCGAGTGCCATCGCGTCTATCATTACACCATACCATTTATTTATTTGTTCATCAAGTAAAACATATAAATCAACTTTCCTGTTCATAAATGCTAGAGGTCAGACCTTGCGTACTTTATTTATCCACTCTGCGTTGCGTAAAATTGAGTATTAACTTAAACGGGCAAGTGATTCCGTTGGTATACGGAATGCAGTTTCCAACGATTGCTTGGCCTCTACAGCCTTTCCAATGTTAGCTTTGAAGTGAAACAATTTATAATTGTACTAACAAGTGTATCCTTTACTGAGTATATTTAAAGATCAAGGGCTCATGGGTATTTCGAGTGGGTAAGGCCAGCTGGCCAGTTGTATGGTGCTATATAAAAGATGCATAAAACCAAGTGTCAATATTGAGAATTATAAATAACTGACCGCAATGATTCACGGTTGGATAATATTTGCGTTGTTCGGACACGTTTGAATAATTCAGTCAAAGTGACATCGAACAGTATAATTGTGTACATTTATTGTTTTTACCTTCAATTCAATTAGTTAAGAATTGGAGGTTATATAGTACTTCACTGGGTCTAAGAAATTCAAATATTTTTTTAAAAGAGATTGTTACTTGAAAAAATATATATGCAAAGTCACAGCTAGTGCTTCAACGTGGAGTTGTTTTGACCTGACCTGTCTGTCGCACAGATTTCTTTACATGTGTTCAGAATAAGACTATTCATATAGTAATTCAATCTACAAATAAAGTCGGAAACAGATATGTTTTCTTAAACTAATTTTAACAATTTCTTACTTCCTGTCGTATAAAGTGCACTCACGTGTGTTATTATATCTAGGGACCAATTGTAATTATAAAATGAATACATATCGTGTTTAATGAAAATATACTTAATGTTTTGCAATTTTTACTTACGATTGGCATTCTTTATAACTGCACCCAGTTTTAAGTAATGCAATACTATATCTTAATTCAATACTCGTTGTAACTGCCTGCCTCACTTATTCCTTAACTCAACAATCAATCATTTTGATTTGATTGATTGATTGATAGAAATTTTTAATAAAAGAAATATCGTTTATTTCTAGGAAATTGATTCCTGACTGCCTGTAGTTGATTTTTATAGGATTTGCTTTATGTCTACACAGAGGTACCTACTGCATACATATTGTGCATTTAGTTAATTTCAATTCATCCAGTTCTCTTCAACATCACGTTTACTCTTTCATTAATTTAATTTTTCATGATATTCTGTATCTTTATTTTAGGGATGGCGTAAACGCGTCCCCCAGAGCGACGCCTCTCTGTTCACCGTCGCGGGTAGGTTGGAGCGCGACAAGGTAGTGACGTCGACACCCCCACTCACCCCACCGCCGGCCACAGCACCTGTGGCAATAGCGTCGCCTGGAATACCACCACCAAATAAATTTAAGTAAGTACTTACAACTACATTTTTTTGAAACTTATTTAACTTCACGTGTCTGTGTGGCCTGGAAATTTTGCAATGAATATTTCACCCACTTCCACTGAAGCTATCGTGCTGAAATTGAAATGCACACACGTTTGGTTCTCATGACAATTCGCAATAAAAGCTTTTTTTTTAAGTATTTTTTTTAATTATTAATTATTTTAAATAAAATAATACGCGAGTGAGACTACTCCTAGCTTTCAAGACAACGTTCGAAGCTCCACTAGGACATAATTATTACACAGCGCTATCAACATAAACAGTTTTATTATTAGAACACTAATTACCCAATAATTATTACGATACCCAAAAATTATTACGATACCCAAAAATATATCCAGACCCGGAAATAAGTATATTTAATCAAACAAATATGTGCACTAAACGGGAATCAACTTGCTGCCACTAGCCAAATATGTCGCCAAATAGATTACGGACTATAACCTACTATAAAATGAAAAATATCCTTGTATTTGAAAGCAATTATTGTGACCAGCATCCAATTAGCACATGTCCATATATTTCGGTACAGTTACAATCTGTTGCACTGCACCGTTAAATTGTATGTTTTGAGTCAGTATATTGTCTGTTAATTGTATGTTTTAAAGATGTTTCCTTACTGTGGGAATAGTTTTGAATAAACAATACGGTAATTTTTAAAGAGCTTGCATCTTGTATGATACGTGAATTTAAAGACGTTGTGACTAACAAAAGAGACTAGACGTCGGTTCATACGAACTCAAATCGGTCATTCCAGTGACGTCACTCACTTGTTACTAAGCACAAGCACATAAAAATCTGTAGTTATTTAATACATTACTACAGATCGCGTGGTGGTCGAATTTCAACAATGGTTTTTGCATTGGCCAGTAAAACTTGAGCTGCCATTGTATAGACTTACTTACCATGACAGGTAATCACATACACTGGACGCGTGTAATTTCATTAACCCGTTTTCACGTAATTATTAAAGTTGTAAGACATATTACTTAAAAATTTTAGCTTTCTGCACTTCTTCCATATATAAACTGTAAATATTCCAAAATTCACGTTCGCGAAATTTTCTTAAAAAAAGGGTACAAAGAATTCTCTTCACGTACTAATTAATACTAGAGATCGCGTGGTGGTCGAATTTCGACCATGGTTTATTTCATTGCCCAATATTACTTAACCTGTCATTGTATAGACTTTTGTACCATGACACGTCAAAATATATAGTGGACACTCATAGCTGTATGTACCCGTTTTTGCATTTTTTTTACCTTTGTAGCAAATATTGTTCAAAAATTTTAGCATTCGTCACTTCCTCTCTGTATAAACTATAAGTGTGCGAAATTTCATACTTCGCACTGATCCAAAGTTTTCACTTCACGTATTAATATATAGGTAATAATACAGAGAGATCATGTCACAAGTTGAACGTCCCCGGAAGAGGAAATTACTTTCGAAACCTAGTTTGCAATCTAATATTTCCCTTCAACGTTAAAGCGAGTAGCACGTTAAATTAGGTACTCAATGTCAATAAAACTCAAGCCAAAGATCCTTGACTGCCTTCAGTCTGTCATGTGCATAATAAAACCAACTTATGCAATTGACTTCTCACATTACAAGTGTAACTTTACGCCGCAGGTCTCGGAAGCAAACGTCCCCTACCAACGGTTTTGCATCCGGCCCACTCCGCTCAGCATCGTGTGCAGTCGTCAGCGCCACTTCAATCGAATTGAAGCCCAAAGAGTCTGCAAGAATCGATCGAGAGTCGTTCAAGAGAAGTCACTCTGTCAGTGAGAGCATTAGTAGGGTCGATGAGAGTGAGTATCTATCGATTTGTAATTGATATAGCTCGATATTGTGTTAACTATATAGACACTATATTCAATATAGTACGATTGACAAGGCTCTGTTTGCGGTTCCTATCCTCCGGCCTTTATCTAGATTTAATTTTTAGAAATTACCAACCAATTTCTTAAATTCCAGAAGAAATTGTTTTGCTGACTGTTAATGTATACAAATACACACATACATACATACATACAAATATCTGTTTGTAATGTCATAATAATAACAACATTTTACTAAATGCATTCGAATGTTTATACGGTAAATATACCAAAAAATCTTTTTGTTTTTGTCTGTATGTCTGTTTGTTGCGGCTAATATCCGGAACGGCTATACCATTTTCGACGGGACTTTCATTGACAGATAGCTGATGTTATAAGGAGTAACTTAGGCTCCTTCTATTTATAATGTGCACATCAAACAATTCTGAATCATATCATTGTCAATATAATCCCCACTACTGTATCGCAACGGTCATATTGTCGAAATATCGTACGTGTATTAATACTTGATTAAAATCGATAATTTAAATATCATTATCATCAGCTTATCGCCGTCCACTGCTGGACGAAGGCCTCCCCAAAAGAGCGCCAAGCAATTTAAATATAATTACACTAGCAGCGCCCCGCGGTTTCACCCGCGTAAGTCCCGATCCAGTGTTAATCCAGGTCTCCAGCTATGTACATACCAAGTTTTATCGCAATCGGTCCAGCCGTTTGCAGAAGTAACAAACATACACACACACTCACAAACTTTCGCCTTAATAAAATTAGTGTCATTGAAAACACATTTAAATATGAAACTATTGTATTAAATAATATAAACTTTATAAGCGTTTTTAGAAGGCGCCATCTATCAATGTACCCTTTTATTACAAACTAGCTGACCCGCGCAATTTTGTCTGCGTTTGTTAATTTTCCCCATTGTTTTTTTCAACATTTTTCATTGATGCTCTGCTCCTATTAGTTGTAGCGTGATGTTATATAGCCTAAAACCTTCCTCGATTAATGGGGTATCTAACACTAAAAAAAGTTTTTTAATTCGAACTAGTATTTCCTGAGATTAGCGCCTTGAACCAAACAAACCAACAAACTATCCACCTTTGTAATTTTAGTATCGGTACCTGTAACATTGTATTAAATAACATTAGTAGATTGAGGAAGGCACAATACAAACCATTGTTTGTTTAAGTTAGTTTTTTACCTACGTATTATATTTTGGTAGGAAACATACTCGTATGTAATTCTCTTCATTATATATTTGACATATAAATATATGACATATTTGTGAAACATGATAAACAAGATATCGCTTAAATTATCGCAATTTTATCTATTGTGTTGCACATTAAGCACAGATAAGGGTTATACATAATAAATCAATAAAACCAGTGACTTGTATCATTAATTATATTTATCAGACAAGTTCATATTAATGACTACCCAGTCACTGTCCAACGCCTTTTGTGAATACCTCACACTATTAATGAGTTATGTAATAAGTATTAAATAACTGGCGTAAGTGATTGACCACTCCGCACTGTAGGTATGAAGCTACAAGTACGTAGCGATGCCGACGTGTCGGACTTACTCAGTTGGCTGCCGCACGTCATTAGGTTCGCACGTGTGGTCGCATGTTGGTTTGATACCCAGTAACGCGCCGCGTTTTGTCGTCCGATACATATTACTTAAGTATATTAAAGGCAAAAGTATATGGCATCGTATTCGGGTTCTTAAATAATAACAAGAACCCGACTCACGTTATTCACACTTCCAAGGGACATCGATAGATAAAGATATGCAATACTAACGTCGTCAGAAGAGATAAGAGTTTATTCTATTATTAGAATAACAACTTTCGTGAGTGACGTTCATATTTATTACAGATGATATATTTAATATATGTGAGTAAAAAAAATAACCATTATTTTGACATTACAAACAGACACTTCAATTTTATTTATTTGTATTGATGATGTATTGATAAATTACAAAAAACAAATGATCATGCTCATCACACAATCCCACTAATATTAAAAATGTGAAAGTTTGGATGAATGGATGGATGTTTGTTTGTTACTCTTTCACGCAAAAACCACTGAACCGATTGCGATGAAACTTGGTATGTAGATAGCTGGAGACCTGGATAATCATCTCTTTAATGACTAGCTAATAAGCGTGTTTTTTTTACTTTTAGAAGATGAAGCGCCCAGTGGTGCGGAGCGGTCAGGTCAACCAGTTCGAGTACCACGAGCTGATGATGAAACGTTCCACGCTTTCTTCACGCCCGCTCTACAGCAAGAGAAGACTGCAGAGGCTGAGGGTGTCGACGTGGACCTGGACGCGATCGATAGCGGTTCTAGGCAACTGTAAGTTATTCTATTGTCAAGGACCATGAGCATAACTATCATTCATTAATAATATAAACTCGTAGATAGATAACGTATTTGTTGCTAAAGGTTCTAAATGTTATAGGCTGATCAGTATATCTCGATCGGCCCAATTCGACGATCGGCCTACGACATAAACAATGAATATCCCTTCATTCATCTTAGTATATATATCTTTATTAATATAATAACTGGAACTGCCAGTCGGGTTTGAAAAGTTCTTTTTTGCATTTGATAGCCACATTATATATGAAAGTTATTGGTCTCGGTGGAGCAGAGGAGTGACTATAAACCCGGGTGAAACTGCTAACTAAGTTTAGAACAAAACTATTGTCCGTACAGCCTGGCAGGTGAATGGTCTCGTCGAGCACGAGTCGGTCGTCGTCACCAGGCGTCGCGCAATCCCCTTCGAGCTCTTGCGGCGCGGACGGACCTGCGAGACGAATATGTACCTACATCCACCGCCACACCGCTGAATAACAAAAAGAATTATGTCCCCGAGAAGTGTAAGTTTGTTTCGTTGACTATTTACTAATAATAATTACTATAATACGCATAGCGGTGCCGGTCGAGTGCCGAGTAGCTCTAATGAGCTATGACTTTTACTCTGACGTAGTTAGAAAGAGGTCGGTTAGACGTAAGATGTTGTGTCCACT
>OY982574.1:6497687-6704631 GCA_963859945.1 Euplagia quadripunctaria
CCTCGAGTGGCACCCTGCTGCCACCGATTTCCTGGTACACTCACATTGCCCATCACTCACACCCACACGAGCGACTCCTGACAATATCTACTGACGAGCGGTGCTTGACCGAGCTGCAGCGTAACCCGCTGCCGCCCACATTGACCCGCACCACCTCGAGTCGCACCTCACACCACCGACTTCCTGGTACACCCACACATTGCCCATCACTCACACTCTCACCCACCTCGGTAACTTTTGGTTGTTGGTTTCTTTTTTTTATGTAGAAGTTATACAGTCATTTTAGGTAACATTGGATTACTTATGAGACATTTTGCTACTTTGACTCATCAGATCAGAATCAAAACAGGCTACTGTTACCCGATTCCGGCTTGACGTCGACTTTTGGGAAAAGCGTTTTTTCAGCGTGTGGTCCAATGTTACAACAACGTTGGTCCAATGTTACCCAAAGTGACTGTACATAATAGTATCTTTATTTTTTCGTCTATTTTTACTATTTTGTTTCCTTCTATTTCTCGTTGTTTGAACTCGTTTAGTTTCTTTTTATTACAATTTTTTTAAGGTTTTAAATATTAGGTACACATTGAAGTCAAACTTTCTACTATTCGCGTGTCTTGTAATATTTTTTACACGCGTCTTAACATTCTAACTTTGTTTAATCTCCGCAATGACGGAATATATGGACTATACTTAATTTAAAACATAACAAATACATGTTTCTTCCAGGGGTTGATGTAAATATAATGTTTTCTAAAAATGTTTATAAACTTCTTATGCTTATAACTATTTCCCTCTCTTACTAACTTGAGTATTCTCTCTTTTTAACAGGAGGCTTTCGGCATGTCCAAAGAAGAGTTCACAAATCTCCCCGCGTGGAAACAGACCAACTTGAAGAAGGACGTGGGCCTGTTCTGACGTGTCTGCGCTCCTGTAACTAATCACAGTAATCATATACATGTTTTGTACAACCATGCCAGTTTCTTACTTTTTTACTCAACATGTCGTCGATGGATTTGATACGATTAACATTAAGAGCACGCTTATATTCTAGTAAAATGTTTGTACTAACGGTATTCGTGTACCTAACGATGTATTCGCGTTCGTGATATTTTCATGTAACCGCCGTAGACGATAGTAAATGATCGTGTGAGGAATTGGACTTCGGAATTGTTCGTGGAATGTGAGTCGCGTCCTCGCCGTTCAGTAATCATATTTGTATATAGTCGTTTTATTTTATTATTTATTTCTTAACTACGTTTCTCTTCTACTGTCTACGTTTTAGCAAACAATTTTCTTACGAATTTGTAATGTAATTTTTAGTTTAGATGCGTTTTGTAACGGCGTGGATGCGACAACAATTGGTGATATTTTTTCGGTTCGACTGTTAGATGTTCCTCTATAGCGCGTAAAAGAAATGTAGTTTTGCTAACTTTAATAAGGTATTTATCCGCAGCGCTGTTGGGAAATATCTTTCGCGGAACGTTTTAGTAAAATGTCTGGTCAAAGTATGGTTATTTGTAATAAACAGCTAGATTTACACACAAGTACTTTTACTACTATTGTATTCGCTTTAGAAGTAGGTATAAGTTCTGCGGCGGTTGGAATTACCAGCTGATCGTAACTTGTGATATTGTTGATTTGCGCAACACTGTGCTGTATAACGCTACGTCTCGCAGTCTGTTGTTGAAATTGTTAGTGAATAGTTCCAACGTGGCAGAACTACTATTATATATATATATTTTAACACATCACATATCTAATCTACTCATTGCATCTTTTATACTGTGCGTTAGGTGGACCATGACGTAACTTTTAATATATGCGGTATTCCGTGCTGTTTCCGTTAAGCTGGCAATAATGTGAAGAGGACCTTGTACGGTAATGTTGCTTTAGAATTTATGTAACAAATTGTAGGTCGTGTTAGTTGATTATTGAACATTGATATACATTTTAATTACAATCGACTTAAAATCACTATTAATATTCAATCTTCTTCTAAATCATGAAGATAGATATGTTTTTATAATGATTTTAGCGTGTCGTATTTATATATTTTTCTAATACAAACTAACATTTACAATATAATATCTTTGTAGTATTTTTTGTTGATTGATTTGTCATTCGTATCATTCGTAACATTACACTCGAAGGTCCTTGGAATGAAGATTTAGTTTCTAAAGGGTTGTCTAAATTATGGCTCGTATTCACACCGTGATATGCCTGCGGTGATCGTTTGTACTTCGTTTATAAAGCTGTTGGTATGTTGTGTACAATTTTAGAAGTTTATTTTTTATATTCTAGCTTATTGCTTATTATGAAAGCGAGTATCGTGTTCGCTAACAAGAAATTGCCAGTATTGTAAGATTTTACTGCCAATGAGTAGAGTAACTCTAACAAACCAGTCATTTAGTTAACTATACCAATATAACCTTATTTTATGTCCTAAATGCATTTACGGCCGCGATTATAGCTGGCCTACGGTGACATGAACATCTCAAATCCAACTTTTAATATTTTGCTTTGGTTGTGTTACTTATATCTAAATAATTATTGTATTTGAGGATTATTTTGTACTATAATAAATGATGTAATAAATTCTCAAAATTGATAATTGTCGTTTTGTTTTGATATATCATCTTTTCTAAGTCTAATTGTAATGTACGCTCCTTCGGTTCATCGAGATTTCTGCTTAGCGTTGTCCAAATGTAGTGTTCGAAGTATGTACTATTATAGTTTGAATAGAGTTATTTATTGTGTAGCAAATTTCATAAAAAAAATCTTATCGAATCGCTAATGGGCAACTAATCAAAATCATTTATGCCAATTAAACCAATTGCCTATAGGTATTTTTAAATTGTCAGGATTAGGTGTCAGTCAGACTAAGTTAGTTGAAGCTAGTTGCCTGTTCCAGTAAGTTGCTTCTATAAAGAACAGGCAAGAAACTCAAAGGAGACTCTGAACATGTTTCTTTTCATAAGCGTAAATGAAATGTGGGGCCAATGTAACATATTCTAATTAATAATTATAAAGAAAAATTATATTAATTCTAAAATATAAACAGACACGCATACTACTACTATATTTAAGTAATAGCAGCCCGGACATGACCAGCTCTGACCAACGGCACCTGTTCACGAGCATGACGGACACTTCAGACATCGTACAGGTTAACCATAATGAAATGAGCTGAACGACTCGACATATTCCAGTAGAGGGCACTAGTGGTACGCGAGTCTGAATCTTCGCATAAACTAAAATATATAATACTGAAAAATCTTCCTATGGGGGTGTTAGCTGGTAAAGGCTACTACGTTACATCAGATCTATGCAGGACCCAAATATTGCTTTTTGAATTGCAGCAGGCGCCGCTGAAACATGCCTTTTAACTAAACATAAACTGATATGTATAATAAGCAGTATATTTAGTTATTGTTAATGTTAGAACGCATCCAGAACAAATTTATTAGGTACATATATTTTAAACAGTACAGAGTGTATCCAGGATACCCACTGATATACCCTACCCTATTCGTATTAGGTATGACGGGATATTACAGACTCGAAGTAAGAAGGGAGGTAGCTCTTGTCGTCTACGTGTTTAAAATAGTGCGCGGAAAAATACACAATCCGAGTGTCCTGGAAACACTCCACTTGTGTCTACCGGATGAGTATGTTGGGCGGCGACGACGACCGCCATTACTGCTAGTGCCGCGAGCACGCACCAACTTGCTACAGCGAGCGCCGCTCACGCGGGCGCTGCGGGTGCTCAACACGATATCAAACGAAATTGATATTTTTTCATGTGCACTGAACGAATTCATAAGAGTTGCGTATTGTGTAGTGTCAAGTGTGTGATTAAGATTGTCTATTTAATATTGATTTTTGTCTGTACACTATTGCCAATCTACTGTATTAGGTAATAACCTGTAAAATAGATAGAGGTATAGAAATAAATAAATAAATAATAAAATAAATAAAAAAGAAACAAAGGTGGTCAGTTTAATCATTAGCTTCACAAATTGCCGTATAGCCCATTGACGTAACGTGGGTAATCATAGTAGTGTAATCACTGATTATCCCGTTATGATCCTACTAAAAACAGTCTGTTTTTAGTAGTTTAGATTATAACGGTTTTCTTTCTTAAATTACATAATACTTTGTGAATTTTTGACAATATTACTTTAAAGTTTTTGGACTTTTTAATGCAAATATCGCGCAACTAGGCATAGTTTTAGATTTTCAACCAACCACGTCACCGTCCCCGTAATGTATACGCGAGTACGAACTTTTTTGCACGTGTTTCTATCAGTTCTGAGCATTTGATCATAACTTGGGTGCGTGTGCCCCGCCTCTCGCGAAATGCGAGAAAACATATAAGTAGAACGCATCCTTATAATGGTATATGATTAGGTTGGTAAGAAGGTAGGTGTAGGAAGGTAGCCGTACAGGCGTGTAGTCAAACACTTTAATACATCTTTTGTTTTCCTAGAAGCTATTACTCACACATACACACGTTGATACTCTACAAATAATTTATTACATTTCCGATTAAATTAGATGATGAATCTTAGGCTAAGAACGGTCTATTTGCTTGATAGATAGGATATTTTTTATCTCAACTTATAGTCACCTCATTGCAAATTGCTTAGCCACAGCAACGCGTGGACGAGTACCTAGTATTTTATAAAATCTTGTATTTATAGTACTCGCATTAATTGAAAAGGTATGTTTTTTATGGAAGAACGGACCATTATTTGCTTAAAAGGAGGCTTCAATCAAAAATATTGTAACACCAAACTGTGTAATTGTTATTATTAAATAAATTATTTATATCTTCAAATATTGTTAAAATATGTAAGTGAAGCTACCCGCCCGCAAGTCTCATGTTGTTTTTAGTTGTAATGTAGACGTTGTTATTATTTGAATATTAACTAGGGCCATGGAGTTTAAGTGGCATATGAAACATTTATTTGTGTCTATGAAGCTAGCGTAACCAAGTCATAGGGCCGTAATAAAACTTACACTATATTTTTTTTGCTAATTATTTGCTATTTTTTTGCCAAAGAATGGATTTTTTTGCCATAGCCATTTCCAAAAACTATGGTCCTGCTGACGTGAGACTTAAGCAGCGATCACCCAACTATACTGTCCGGAAAGAATATAATAGAAAAAAACTCAGGATGTCAAACTATAATTTAATCACATTCACAACAGCATATTTACAAAATTGCACAAAGTGTTTTCTAATTAACCTATTATTAAAATTATATCGCCTTTTTAACGTTTTTAAGGCAGCAAGAACTACACGCTCATCATGCGTTTAAAGAACTTCTTTGCTTTATTTCTGAAGTTTTCATTCGCTTCAATGGCTTCTTCGCCATCCTCATCTTCCACCTCTTCCTGTCTCTTTTTAGATTCCTCTACTTCTTCTTCAGCTTCTCCTTCGAGTTCTTCATCGACTTCTTCCTGTCTCTTTTTTGAATCTTCGTCATCATTGACTTCCTCTTCATCATCAGCATCCTCGTCGACCTCCTCTTGCCTCTTTTTGGCCTCGTCGGCCTCGTCATCGGCTCCTTCGTCGTCAGCTTCATCTTCAACATCCTCTTGTCTCTTCTCAGCTTCTTCTACTTCATCTTTGGCTTCCTCTTCATCGTCAGCTTCCTCTTCAACGTCTTCTTGTCTCTCCTTAGACTCTGCGACCTCATCGCTAATCTCCTCTTCTGGTACATCACTCTCCTCGTCGATCTCTTCCTGTCTTTTCTTAAACTCTTCTGGCTCGCCAGCGTCTCCCTCTTCAGCATCTTCTGATTCTTCTTCAACTTCGTTTTGTCTCTTCAGCCTTTTAGCTTTTTTAATCGAATCCTCATCTATAGTTTCTTCCTGTGCTTCAATATACTCACCGTCAAATTCATCATTTTCCTCTTGCTTCAGTTTTTTAATTTCAACATTCTCGTTATTTTCTTCTTCCTCGGTATTATCTTCGATTTCTTCCTGTTTGATGTTTCTAAGCGCTTTCACGTAGCGTCTGACAGTATCTTCTTCAAATTCTTCTCCTGAACCTTCCTCTTGTACAGCTTCTGCTTCCGGCTCTTCTACTTCTGGTTCATTTTGTTCGGGCTGTTCTTCTTCTGGCTGCTCTACTTCAGGTTCTTCTGCTTCAGGCTCTTCTGCTTCCGGTTCTTCTGCTTCAGGTTCTTCTGCTTCAGGTTCTTCTACTTCCGGTTCCGGTTCCGGTTCTGGCTCTGGCACTGGCTCTGGCTCGGGCTCAGAATGTTGGCAATGTGCTGGAAATTCTGACCAGTCGCAGTGCTGAAAAGAATTAATGGTAGTTTAGCAAGTTTTTGTAAAAAAAAAAAACTAAATTGTTGGCAGCAAATTGTATAAATATGTACCAATAAAATTGATAACTATAGTTGTTAAGTTTAAGGAAATAAACCCAACTCTTTTTCATTTATCAGTTAGAAAATAGGAAGAAAGTTTACAAAGGTACAAAAAGATGTATACGTATTATTATTACGTATTATTAGGTATGGCTGGTAAATTTTCCTCGTATAAATATAATGCTATATATGCAGTATCTAATCACTGAAATCTTTAGGGATATAAAATATTGATATTTCATAACATGTTTGATCGATCGGTACAAAAGAAACTGATAAACTATTGTTGAGATAATAGATATTACGACACATAAAATATTTATGGTTTAAATAGTTTGTATTGAACAGATTCTGAACGATGATGTACCTAAGTAGCAAAGAAAAATAATAAAATTTCAGAAGACGTGATTATATTTTTTTTAAATGCATTGCTTCTTTTGCTTGTCACTTGATATGAACATATTCGAAATTCAAAAAAAAACACTCTTGTATTGACGGCCATGTTACACTGTAAATAAAAATAGGTTATTACCTAGTTTAAATAAATGAAATTTTAAAGTACCTTCAAAGTATTTTTTTTTAAAGTTTACTAATAACGTTGGTCACTCATTACTAGTATTATTGTAATCCTCCAGCTAAGCTTAACGCTTGTGTTAGGAGTGGGTTCACGCCGGTAGTGCACTGGGTGGGTGCGAACCCGCAACCGTTTGATCGCAAGTCCGACGCCTTAGTCATTACGCTACCGCCGCTTTAAATTTAGCTTTATTTTGTGTCAGATACGGGTTTACATTGTCGAAATCTAAGTTAAACACAGAAAAGAAGCTCTTACTTGCTGCTGTTCATTGAACCACGTGGATGGAGGACATTGCATCAAGTAGGAATGGCCGGAGTAGCACTGGTAGTATTCAAAACAGCTGTCCACGTGAGCGATTCTCAGGAAGTTTTCTTGGCCTATGCACAGGGTCTCCGGGTTTTGTCTCAATGAAATTGACAACGCGGAGCTGCCGGCTAGGACCGCCGCGCAACATAACAGAAAAAGGACCTCTGAAAATAAAGAAAATTTACGTTATTTAACAATTTAGTATTGAACATCTTCATGTCTGCATCATCCTAGTGTTGACGGGTAGCAAAAATCATATTAGCACAAAATTTTCACTAAATAAATAAGCATAGTAAACTTCCTAAAAATGAAGACATTGTTTTTGAGTTATCACTACATATTATAAAATATGGTCCCCCGCCACGTCTATCTGTCTGTTCGCGATAAACTGAAAAACTACTGAACGGATTTTCATGCGGTTTTCACTAATAGACAGATTGATTCATGAGGAAGGTTTAGATGTATAATTTGTACCCGTGCGAAGCCGGGGCGGGTTGCTAGTCTACTACTAAAATACTTTTCATGGTTTTTAACACGTCCTTCGATTACAATCATTCCACTGTTCTAAAAAAGTAATGTCTTGTTCTATAGTTGGCGTTAGGCCCATGGCGTATACAAACACTTCAAAGGGATAGAAGGAGTCCTTAATTAACGAGCGATTTAAGTACATCAGAAGGGGTAAGAGTCAATTTTCGTGGCCATTCACTTTTATATTTTAAACCCCGTCCTCCTCTATTACTAGTATCTCTTTAATGTCTTACGTTTATCCTTCAAAATTCCTAGGTACCTACACTTATTCTTCGTTCTTAGTTCCTCTTGTGGACATTAGCATTTCTAACCAATTGACATTAAATAAGAAAAAAAACCGGTCAAGTGCGATGATTTGCGCACCGAGTATTTCGTAAGCAAACAAACTTGTCTATAGTTCGTCCATTACGGTTAACCACCTACAGAGTAGTAAAATATCAATGTGGAAATTAATACCGTTATTTGAAGTAGTAAATAGCAATTTGATTAATTGATATAACTCTCCAGTAAGTAGCGTAATAGTTACCTAAGCCTTCGAGTCGATCGAGTCGAGGTATTACCGTAGTGAAATCAAAAGACTGTTTAGGGAACGTTGATGGTAAATCTAACCGTAATACTGCTATTTCACTTACTTAAAACCCTAATACTAAGTTTATAATATCGCCTTTCTGACATTTTTATAGTACCTATAATGTTGTTTGCTCTATACAATTTGTACAAAACGCTGAAGGTTCAATTAGCTAACAACGGTATTGGGAATTGGTCTTGAAAATATTTTTAACCTTTGGACGTGACGTAGTCAATGTTATTCGCGTAATGCGTATAATGATATTATAGTATTTCATGGTTAACTCCACAAATACTTACTAGAATAAAGGTTACTTTTGAATCTAAACGAAGGTTTTTCTCATCCTTGATGAATGAAGTACGTACCTACGCTTATTTTTTTTTCCTGTTATGTCTAATAATACCCTTAGTATTTGCAGTTAGACGACTGTAAAAGAATCGAAATCGAATTTATACATTATTCTAGTTTCCGTTTCCGCTACTGAAACTGTCAGGTAATGTTCAGCGAAGTCGATACGTAATCTGTAAAACTCAAATTATGGGCACTGAATTGTTATTATTAGGATTCCGGTGTGTTCCCAATCAATCTTATGCATAATTACATCATCCGAGTATGTACAACGCAACTTATCAATACATTATCAATGTCAAAGGACTTGTCTGTTAGTTCTCTCCAGATTTGCATAACACAGTGAAAGTTTACTAAGGATGAAATAGTCAAGCCTTAATTATTTATATTGAGTAAGGAATGTAGTAGAGGTATATATAAGTAGTAGTGAACGAAGTTACGTAATAGCATAAATTGACTAAGGAATTATTCAAATATGTAGTAGAAACAATAAATCGAGATGTGAAGCAGATTCGAAGTCGGTTTTATTAGTAGGGGAAACTATTTACCATATTAAACTGTATTACTAAAAAAAATTATGTATAGGTATATTTTTTTTATGTTATAGAGGGCAAATGAGCAGACGGGTCACCTGATGGTAAGTGACTACCGTCGCGTCGTGACACCTTCAACTCTTTTTTTTTATGTTTTCTAATACATTGTAGAAGGTTGTTACGGAACGAAAAATTAAGAAAATTGAGCTGAAAGTCGGTTCCCGTGGAATAAATTTGAATTTCTACGTGAACGAAACTGCGGATAACAGCTAGTATACACATGTATATTATATTTTTACATTAAGATGGGTGTTGTTGCTACCATGAACCTAAAAAATCAGTTGTACCATGAATGGACGAACGCATCCATGGTACAACAGATTTTTTTGGTTAGGTATGACGGCCCAATGGGGATGGAGATGCAATCTAAACAATTCTCTCTGAGAACTTTTTAGTGGGTCCATGGTACAACATATGCAGGGCTTTGGTACAAAGAAGGTCTTGTACCTTGGTCCTAATTGACTTTTTTCAAAATGTTCAATATCATATGTTTTTGTTTCCTACCTTACATACATTTAGGTACATGGATAACAGTAATAGATTTTAAAATAAACATTAAAAACAAAAATGTGTCCTAAGTGTAACAGGTTCCTTTACCTACATATAAGCAAGGTTTTTAGAGTTAGTAGATTGATACATCAAATTTACTTTAAGGTATACCTTTTGACTACAAAAAGTTGCTATAGGACTTTTATAAAAATACAAATAAGTATAAAAGTTTCAGAAATCAATTTAAAATACTAAAGATGTACGCTTTTACTTGAATTATTATTTATAATAAGGAAAATTTATAGTGAAAAATATTTTAACAAATGTTTTAACTGTACTAACTTTTAAACTTTCGCGTTCCATGATGTAATTATGTATTTACACGGGATCAGGCAGGATGAGGCAATTCAGGGGTAGGTAATAGGGTAATAATAGGGCCCTTTCGTGATCGCATCGCAATTCCCGTGTAAATACATAATTATATATTTTAACCGTTTTTGCAAGGGACGCTGTCATTATAAAATAGAATAAATAAAATGAAGTATATTAAGATACGTTCCATTTTTTTCCACGTTCAACAACAGCGTAAATCACATTTGAAATTAAGTATACATAATTTAACATTACACCTAGGTATATCAAATAAGTAACTACCGAAAGACCAGATAGAAATACATGTTACGTAAACTGTTATTTTTATGTACACCCATATTTAAAAATAAAGTATGAACGCACAAGCACTGTGAATAACAATTTTTTATCAAAGCTAATTGTCAAATACTTGTTTACCAATTTGTAAAATGAATTTTGTCATCAAAGCCATTAGACCCTGACCTTTTAGAGACAAAAAAAAACTAGAAAATATACTTACTAGACATATTGACCGCAAGTCTAACTTCACTGTTGCGATCTCTGACACAAGTAACACGTAAAGTGGAAAGCCTTCAATTTTATCGAGATCATTGGATCCGAGCAGATGATAACGATAGCCGATACGAGATAGAAGAGAGATATTGTCTATCAACAGTTATCCGAGTTAAAACCGGGATTCTGCTGTCGCGGATGCACCGACTAAATTGTCGCAGATACAAAGTTTTATTTGTTGTAAAAGCGATTAAGTGGCAGTTACACGTAATCGCGGTTTGTGTAACATATCATTAATGCTCGAAAGGTAACTTTCTGTCCCACTCGTTTTGTTTAAGAGGTTTTATACAAACAAAGTAAGTGGTAGTACTAGTACACTACGCTATGAGTAATGGTAGCAACTAATTCAATCGAAATACATTTATGAAAATAAAGTACTGCGTATTAGGAAAGCATAGTGATAAAAAACAAGAATATTCTTGTTGTAAAATAAGATCTAGATAGAGCTAGTATTTTGTTCTAATAGTCACTCCAACAACCTGTAACCGGGCGGGGCATAAAGGTCCACATTAAATATTTAAAAAACTAGTGAAGTTCATTCATGTTATGGGAGCTGGGAAAGGGACAGACGGGTGACATAATGAGGCATCGCTGACTACCGGGCGACGGCGTTAGTTTGTCAAAAAGAATACTAGTAATTTGTAACAAACGTTACCAGTATTCTTTAAAAAAAGGTGCAGGTTTGTGAGGAAGTATGGATGTTTGTTACATTTTCACGCAAAACGAGTAAAAAGCTTTTGATGAAACTTTACAGCCTAACTATGCTTTCACGCGTCAACTACTTAATTGATCATCATGGAATGTAGCATACACACGTTGCCAGGGGCTCAAAAAAATGACATATGGTACTTTTCATCCCGAAAAAAGTACGGGATAGGAAAATAACCTTTACGCGAGCGAAACCGCGGACAAAAGTTTATGTAACAGAGTAACATGTAGACCATAATTTGTATAATTTGATAGCTAAATCTTTGTAAATTAAATAAATTAAGGGCGTTTCTTGTATGTAAACCGTTGACTCCGAGATTTGTTCATTGATTTATTAGTATAGTGATTGTTTTGTTTGATATTTGCATACTAGTTGAATTAAAACAAGGTTATACATAGCGATATAAATGTTCGGGTTAATTTAGAACATGTAATGGACAAATCTAATAAAACTGAGAAAATTCTTGGAAAAGGACTGTCAGAAATCAAATTTGAAGGTAAGATCGTTAACCTACAAAACACACTGTACCCGAACTCTCAGTGAACCTAATATCTATAGCTCGTGCAACAAGAATGTTTAATAAACAAAAAGAAAAAGAAGAAAATAAAGACATTAACTTTTGCGTTCCTTTGAAACTAGAAGATCCTGAAAAACGGTTAAAGATGAAGTAGTTTTGTCATAAGATAAAGAATCATTTGAAGATGAATCCGGATGTAATAATTATGAAGAATGTGAACTACCTGATGATTAGTAAGACATCACCTAAAATTTTCTATAGAGATGAAAAATCAGAGAAACCTGAAAAAGAATTGAGAGCAAAAAGATAAATAAAGAAAAGAAAGACTTGACAATCTTTAATAAAGCAAAAATAATGCCTAAAGACTTAAGAACACTTACAAAGGAGAAGTCTGTTTTCTTACGAAAGCACTATATGGTCTAAAACAATTAGAACGACAGTGGTATAAAAGGCAAGATTCTGAATTGAAAAACATTGGTTTTGAATCATCCCAAGCAGATCCTTGTTTTTACTTTTTGAGGAATGGAGGAGACGAGATTATAACCACAATATATGTTGATGACCTTATAATATCTTACTTCAATCCAAAGAACTTAAAACAAATAAAGAAAAAATCGAAATCAAATTTGAGAAGAAGAACTTGGGTAAACTAAAATACTGTTTGGGAATAGATTTCATATGTGACAAAAGCTTTGCCGCGACCAAGTTTGAAGACTTTATATAGCTAAACTCTAAAAGTCTACGTAGTGGAACAGCATATTAATCAATTTGTGAATCTGTATTATCACAAATCGAGTGTTATAAAGACGCTGACATGACCTTGTAAATCGTCACGCGAATATGCACCACTTGTCCACGATCGACTCGGTAAATACGCCATTTTTCTTTTGATAAGATAATGAAAAAAACCGATGATACTCATCTCTAAATCTTAGAAACGGAATGTGTATCACTTTATTAGTGCTCATATACCATTAATCAACGTATTCATATTTTTCTTCAAAGGGCGTTCTTTATGCCTCTGATTTGACCATATCGGCGTATTTTGTTATTGATTTTAGAGATTTGTTATAGAAATTATACACAATTTTATTTTCTGGTACTACGCCGGTATTAAACTCATCTATCTATGTTGTACCTATATAACGATATGTACGTATAATAATATTTAGTCAAAATGGACTCGGTTAATATGATTTGTATCTAAATATAGATCATTCTGTTCTATTCAAATGTTTGGCCATTTATATAAAATATGAATGGAAACATATGTACATATTGTACATGCATAGGACATTTATAATATAGATGTGATTAGTACTTGATGTCTACGTTATTTACATTTAATTGACACAGATTATTTGTATGGTATGGAACATATAACAGTTCATAATTTTATTGCAGTAATTTGGAGTCTAAAGTCAACGATTAATGCTCTCTTCTTGTGCGTGCCAGTAGTGAGTAGTGCCAGTGAGACGGGGTTGAAGTCCGCTGGTCCCAGTGAGTCGGGGCTGCGTGCGGTATTACGGTGCTGCGGTGAAGTCCCCAGTGAGTCGAGGTTGCTGCGTAGTGGCTGCATGCTGCGTAGACCGTAGGCCGTAGGGGTTATCAGACTGGAGCTTCGGTGCAGGCGTATAGTATCCCAGTTGAGGCTAAGAATGCCGGCTGGCTGAGACTTGATTACCGGTCATTGCTGTAAACGACAGTAGCAAAAAAAAATTTAAGTTACTTTTCCGTTATCTAAGGTTTTACAGCCTGACCCTACCAAATACAATCGATTTTGTAACTGGAAGTATTGAGCAAAACTTGTTGAAGTACCACTTTCATGGACCAACAATAGGTTGGTTATAAATATTTTAACAAAACTAATTCTTTATTATTTTTTTTCAACAGACCTTTCAGTTGGCAAATAGCGCTATTTAGTGCGTAAAGCGACAAACTGGATTTGGATTGTCAGTGAAATTAGAAAATAGAACTACGATTTTTGAATTTTACGTGAAATCTTCCGAATGGGTTGGGTTAATTGGAAAAAATACTTTGCAGATCTTAAATATATTTTTATTTTTCTTACAAAGTGCCGTCACTTCTACCTGTAATTCATCATAACCCGAGAAAACAATAGTTACATGAACTATCACTCTCTCTCGGTGTTAATAGGTACTAGGAGATTTCCGGACCAGGTAGACAAATCCAAAGCATCCTGTGTTATGTGAATAGGTATAAACCTTGAGCATTATTAAATATATTAATAATCAATAACTAATAACCGCATTCTTTAAGTTCTTGAATGAATGCACACGACATAAAATCTTGAGGAATAATATTAACGCATTCTTCTATATTTACCTTATGTGTTCTATTCGTAGATAAAGTTGTGGTTGTTAATAATTTTTATTATCCTTTGCCTACGCAAATATGGCAATATTTTTGAACCTACCTAGCGCAGTCTAAAAAAAAAGTCCTTAGCAACTTCTAATCTTGCATCATGCAGTGCAAGTCCATTAGCTGATTAATATTTCAGTATCTATAGTCAAGTATGATGAAGTTCTGAACCATATTACTGCTACTACTACGTTCTTAATCCTACTAATATTATCAACGTGAAAGTTTGTATGTACGGATGGATGGATGTTTGTTACTCTTTCACGCAAAAACCACTGAACCGATTGCGATGCAACTTGGTATGTAGATAGCTAGAGACCTGGATTAACATATAGGCAACTTTTTATCCCGAGGATTTATGCCCACGGGATCGGGACTTACGCGGGTGAAACCGCGGGACGCTGCTAGTATGCTTAAATTTACATTTTATTAGTCCGTGAAGCTTCATTTGCGCATTCATTCAATAACTTGAAGAAAGCGGTCATTACTTACTGATTACTTATTATATCCCCAATGTACCTTCCTTTACCTACCTATATTTAAAATTAAAAAAGAGATTAACAGGTGGAAGTCATTATTAGAGTTCTATCTGGAAGTAGTTTTGTAGACCACAACTGTGTGCTTGAATTAACTTCGACATTACTTTTATATTTCAACATTTTCTTAGAACGTTATTAGTTCATTTTCCGCCTAAAGTTATATTGCGTTATTTCCTCCTTGAATTAATTTATTACAGCAGTATAAGTAAACATTTCATAATGAACCAACAAAGGAAATATAAATAATTCAATAGAAGGCAACGGATGACTTTAGGTATAAGTACTTTGTAAGTACTACCTTTTACTTTTAAGTATACACTGAAACATAATTATACTTGTTAAGAAACGTATTCTGAATAATTACTTTGATTCCTCTTATCAAAGAAAAATGTTAATTGTCTCCTTAAATATTCAGGCAAAGTTCAAGTTAAAAAGTCAGTAACTCTGAATATCGACCATTCATCGCTAACTATTGTACAGTGTTCCCTGGGCAATAAAGCGGTAATGTTTATATTCGGGCAGAAGAGTAGGCCACGTCCCCTATGACTCAAAGTTCCTACAGAAACATTCAATTTAGAGTTTGCAGGTAATAAACATATCTGCTTTTTTAATGTATGTATATTATATTATTTCTAGTTATATTGTTAGATTACTACTTCCGAGAATAGGTAAAGTTTATTTTTTTGACAAAAAATAATGAAACGAAACAAAAACCCGACTGCGTTAAGAATACAAACTAAAAAGCGAAATATATACACATTAAATATGCTCTTTGTCACTCCCACAACTGCGACGAATCTTATGAGACCTGTAGAGCGAGCTAAATAATTAAACATACTGTTTACATTTCAGATCACGTTTTAAAAAAAGATTTTTAATCATTAATACATTTTAATAATTAATATATATTATTAAAATACTTAATTAGTCTGAAGGGATCCTTAGGTAAATGTCAATTACGAGTTTGGAGTAGACTGAATTTTCTAACAGGTGCAGTCTTTCACTAGGGAAAAACTGCTGATCAAGCGTCTATGTCTTGTCTTTTGTTTGGGATTCAATTTCTGGTTATAACACCTCCCCCCTTAAGGTGAACTTTGGGGATGAATATCGAAGTTATAGTTGAAAGGAGGTTCTCAAACCTGGAGTGGAGTAATTTCTTGAATATTCTCATATTCTACCGAACCCGAAAATTGTTCTTCTTTTTTGTAAACTCACTCAGAGTTTACAAAAAAGAAGAACAATACACATAGTTAAACTAATGCCTATAGAATAATGTGTCCCATATTAATCATGTGAGGAACTTCTTGTATTTTGTCTGCTTCCGATTACGCGTAGTTAGACAATTTGGTAATTTCGTTCAACTTGTTTAGATCGATATACTTCAAATGTATAGGGGACATATTACTAGTTGTATTATCTTTTACAACATGTGCCATTAATTAAATTAAAGTCGGGTAACTTAATAGGAGAAGTTAAGTTTATAAGATTGCGGTATACAGGTCCTACTAATTTATAAACGTGAAAGTTTGTGAGGATGTATGGATGTTTAAATAATGACATTTAAAAAGTTCCTTTACTGATTTTAAGTTTTCTTATATAATTAAAATATATCCCGGGACTTGTAGCCATCGGTTGGATGTCCTCGTCGGAAGGCTAGAGCTCCACTGATGCACTGTAGGTTTTATGTATTGCTTAAATATCTATTAGTAAAGCATTTTATTGTAAGTGGGCGTTTAATTTAGATCGTATAAATGTTATTCGTGCACGATCATGAATTAATAACTAACAAGGGGGGACCCATGCTGCTTTACAGCATTAAGTTTAAACTGGATGTTCACACCTAGCTGGGTCAGACTCAACTAATTACAATTGGCAAAATCTCAAATGGAAAAGCTCGTTCCAGCGGATGTTCTTAGGCCAAAACGAACCCCGTGCGTACCTTAATTAGAACCAGAGAAATAGATATTGAGAAAGAAAGTTATGAAAACATAAGAAATGTACAGGAGGAAATCGCGTTTGAGTATAACTTGAGAAGAGTGACATTTTGGTGATTTTCAATGCTTGATGACAAATCTGTGCATTAAATTTGATTAAAAAAATCTAAGCAAAGGGGTTAGATGGAACGGCCGGACAGATTCGGAATAGATTTCATTTGGTAATTTTTATTTATTTTATTTTACAAACCTCGCCGAGTTTTACCTCGTCGTAATGATGACGGACGTGTTGGTCGTTAATTCATAATATAAAACACCTTATATGATCCCTTTAATTTACGTGATAGGGATTTACGAAGTCTAGGGTGGTTTTTAAGGTAATTACAATATTTTTTTATATGAATTTAGATAGTTGGAAGTTTTGTTAGGACTTTAGCGCGTTAGTATTTTAAACAGTTTTGTCTAGAGGTTTGTTGAATATAGAATTTGGTATAAATGGTTTATTGCCAAACATTAATTCGAATGGGGTAAAGTTTGTTTTTGAATGAACAGTAGTATTGCAAGTTAGAATGGAATACAAAGCGAGGTCGTTCTGTTATTCATTAACAAATGATTAAAGATGTTCCGTGAGTGTTGAGTGGCGTCTTTTTAATGCGCCCTGTTTTTGTGGTCGGCATGGAGTCGACCATAGCTGATTTATTTTTTGAAAATCGCACATTTTCACTGATTTAAAATTAGTTTCTTGATCTGTGAGGATTAGTTTCGTGATAACAAATATAGAAATAAAGTGTAATAAGCATTCGCATGTTTCCTCGCAGACAATTGTGAAAATTCGTCTTAATATGTTAATATGATTTTTAGTTATGTAGGTCCGGATTCCGGGAGGGGTCCTACGACATCTAATGTGGATGAGCTGGTAATTCTCTGCGTAAGGATTTATTCTCTTGGCATGGCCCGCATTTTTTCATTTTAGGTTCTAAGTCCCGGTGCATACTTTTCCAATAATATAAATCTTTTAATCTATTATACATACCACTGAAACCTAAGTGGCTGGTCACTGGTATATTTTTAGGGTTCCGTGCCTAGAAAGGAAAAAACGGAACCCTTATAGGATCACTTTGTTGTCCGTCCGTCCGTGGGTCTGTCTGTCTGTCAAGACCCTTTTTCTCAGAAACGCGTAGAGGTATCAAACTGAAATTTATATCAAATACTCAAGTCTACTGTCCCTTAAAGCTGTGAAAAAATCAAACTTCTAAGCCAATGCAATCAAAAGATACAGCCGTTTATGCCGCAAATTTTCGACACTCGCAAGGGAATCAAAACCAACAGGGTCCCGTGAACTCAGAGTCTTGCAAATTTGGTACGAAGCAACATCTTATAGCATAGAAAAAGGAAAAGTTGCGAAAACCGTAAATTTTTAGTTACTCGTACATCATACAATAAAAATATTTTCGAGTCGAGTCCGACTCGCGCTTGGCCCGTTTTTTTTTTAGTCACAGAGGTTTTATTTCACCTCAGATGGTGAAGGATACGTTATATTATTGTGGTGTTTACCACAATTATATAATTAAAATATTTATTATTTACTTATATATTTGTGTTGTGAGGTCGTTTAGAATATTCTATATTTTTTTTGAAGTTATGTCTTTCGAATAGGTTATGGAAGTCAGAAACAATTATTTTTCAGTTTGTTTTTCAAAAATTAAATCATTGTGCACCTGTTTTTAAGGTTTCGAATATTTCTTGGTATATCGTTTTATCGAAGCAATGTACTTTAGTGTATACATTATAAAACGTAAATAATTAATTTAACGTAAATTAATACGTACATGGTTAATTTATGCCGAGTTCCAATAAACAAAAAACGATTCGTTTTGCTTACGGACGGTAAAATTTCGTTGAATTTTCAATGAAAATTTTACCGTCCGTAAGCAAAACGAGTCGTTTCTTGTTTATTGGAACGCGGCATTAGTGAATAGGTATTAGGCCCAGCTCTCGGTTTAATAGTTGGGTTGATTTTTCGAAGTTACCTAATGCTTCTAGAATATATAGAGATTTAAATCGTCGAGATCTATTGAAGTGGGTATTAAGATAACTTAACAGGGACTTTTAACAGGGTTTCATTGTTTTCGATAACTGTTGTTGTTAATATTTTATTTTTATCAGCAATTTGTTTAAGGAAAGTTCAGTGGTTATGAGCAGTTAAATCAGTGTTAACGCAAGGGGTCGAGGTTGGAGTTGCTTGAGTTTCAGCTACGTTACCCTCACCCTTACATCATTCAAGATGGGAGTAGCAGATGAGGTGAGGTTTGGAGATGTGCATTATAGAGTATTGGATTCACCGGTATGTATGGAGGTGAACACCTTGACACTTAACGAAGGGGTTCGATACTAAGTAGGTCTTAAATTAGTTGCTATTGTTTTTAAGTTGCTGAGTTTCTCCAGTGGATGAATTGTGTTGTAAGTCTATAGGGAAGTTATATAGTTGGGATCTAGTTCGTCGGACGGGAAAGATGTAGGTGAAGTTAATTAGTCAAATATAAGACTCTGTCATTCTATGCGTTCTGAATTTAAACGAGAGATTCTCAATAAATTGAGTATTTGTATATAGCGGTCAGCTTCTTTCCGAGCTCTGTACAGCCGGCCATCGCGCTTAAATCTTCTGACTCCATTGTTACCAAGCCTACTTTAGTTTTGATAAAGTTTTCCCACCGGGTCTGACCCATTAGTTATGAAAACACTCTGAGTGATTTACTTGTTATTTATTTAACAAGTAATTTTATTATTAGTTCTACAAATGAATCTCCTAAAGCGTTTCTTGTTACTTCCTATTTAAATAATTTATATGCTTCTGTATTTCAAATTTAATTAACTGTCGACTGTTGGACTTGGTCTTTTGTTTTTTTTAAAGCTAGTTATTGTATGTCTTTTGTAAAAGTAAAGTAAAAGTGTGTTTTAGTGTTTTTAGGTACTTATTGACAATTTTAATTTCTTGAGTTAAAAACTTGTTCAATGGTTTTTGTATTGATAGACAAAATAAAAATATTTCTTTAATTCTTTTAATAAAATATTATAATTATAGCGGGAGGGCCATACTTCGGCATGGATGGGCTGGTTCGATCGGAGTGCAAACCACAGCCTCACAGAAAACTGGCAGCGAAGCAATGCTTCGTTGAACTTCGCCGAGTGAGGGAGGTTACCGGATGCCCTAACCCTTCCTTCTCCCCCTCTTCCTCTCTCCCCCCTCTACTCTTCTACAATCCCCTTGTGACTCTTGAGTTGCAGGTGCCCATGGGCGGCGGTAGTCACTTATCATCGGGTGACCCGTTTGCTCATCTGCACATAAAAAAAAATATTTCTTAATTCTTTTAATCGAATAGAAGTAGGTATGATAAAAACAGTTTAGTCTTTAAAGATTATGAAACTGTCAAAAACGGTGTAAACATTAAAAATATATTTAAAAAACCGAACAAGTGCGGGTCTGACTCGTATATAGACAGTACGTACATCTCGGGAATCAATTCAACTTAACGTTGCAGTTCTAAAAATACTTTCTCATACATCGATTTACGACAATGTCAACTTTCCAAACGTAAAATATACGTTTGTAATCACAAAAACATTTTTTTATGTGATAATAGCAACCCGCCCCGGCTTCGCACGGGTACAAATTAAACTCCTAAACCTTCCTCATGAATCACTCTGTCTATTAGTGAAAACCGCATGAAAATCCGTTCAGTAGTTTTTTAGTTTATCGCGAACAGACAGACAGACAGACAGACTTGGGACTTGGGACTTTGTTTTATGATATGTAGTGATAACAACAAATTAACCAAATTTTATGGTTCTAGGTCAATTGGGTTTGATTTACCTGCGAAATGTTGAAATTTGTTAAAATTTAACACTTCAATGTATATCTGTATATCTTGATTGCGCTGACTTAGAAGCTTAATTTTTTACAGTCTCAAGGGACCGCAGAAATAAATAATTGATGTCAATTTCAACTTGATGCCTCCACGGGTTCCTGAGGAAAAGGGCATTGACAGACTCACAAACGGACAGATATAACAAGAAATGAACGACTTTCAGATTTTTTCCTTTACTTGGGTCTTCACAGACAGACAGACGAACAACAAAGTGATCCTATAAGGGTTCCTTTTTTCTTTTTGACCAACGAAACCCTAAAACGTAGTCAGTTTAGTCAACTGTTGTAGTGTGTGTGTATAATTTAACTCTAATATTTCTGTAAGTTTCGTCAAATTAGTTAAGTAGAACTGTAGATAAGGCTTGATCTCCGTTTTAGCTGACATTCGGGCGGAGTTACTTTATTACAAGGAAAAGTTAGTAATTAAGATAATCTTTAAAAAAGTTAAACCCTAAAGTTAAGTTATTTTTATTATATCATGAAACACTGTTTTCTTCAGATGGAGTAAAGACGTGTTTTTGCTTACTCGTTTGACGGCTTACAATTGTTCACAGTATTAATAAAATAAATTTTATTTATTTTATTTGAATATATAATAAATATTTGATACAAAATAATGTCTCGTGAATGAAGGATGCTCGTTCATCGTTGACTTCTATTTGAACCAACAGGTGGAGGAGAAAACAGCAAAGGAGAGTTGTTTTACTTGAAGTCGTCGAGTAAATGTCAATAGGCGGCCCGTGGCCCCATTTTTTACTCATTATTTTGCTAAAATTTGTTTATATTAGCGTTGTCAACACTCGTGAATCCCGACGTGCGGATGCAGATTTTTGACATCCGCGGATGCGGATGCAGATGCGGATTTGTGGAGGCTCGCATCCGTATCGCAGATCCGGATGCAGTTGTCCAAATCGATGCGGAAGCTCCGCAATCGCAAATGCAGATGCGAATATCCGCAGCATCCTTGATACACAATAATCAACGCGTCGGATCTTGTCACCGAAGTCTTTGCTCCTATTGGTCAATCAGCACGTGTTTACGGCACACGTTAGTCGCCGGCTCCACCCACTTTCTTTCTTGTCGCGACTTGCACTACATCTGCATCTGTATGAACATCCGCATTGATTTTTCCGGATGCGGATCCCATTGATTTCTAAATCTTTGCGGAAGCTCCGCAATTGCGGATGCGGATATATAGAATCAACATGACCTCTAACAAAACTACATTAAGCTGACCACTAAAACTACCAACCAATACTAAATTACAAAGTCATAATACAGTCGAAAAAAACGTTTATTTTAAAACATGTGCAAATGATGCAAATCAAAGACAAGATCGTCAGATCAGCTAAATACTTGCATGAACCACTAATAATAATTGTTGTATTGTACTTTCTATTCGTTATTTGTGTTCAAAGTTCCATAGGGCACTAATATTTGTTACCCAGACCCCTTGCAATGCACCCACTTTTTTAATTTAAATTAATTACAAAGTTTACATGTTCTTTTCTAAGCTAATTAGTCGAACAAAAACCAAAAAGATTTTTTCGTACACTAACATTCGTCACTGTAGTCGATCGACACTATTCACAATTCAATATTAATAGACCGACTTCAAAAAAGAAGGAGGTTCTCAATTCGACTGTTTTTTTTTTGTGTTTGTTACCTCAGAACTTTCGACTGGGTGAACCGATTTTGATGATTCTTCTTTTATTTGAAAGCTGGTGCTTCCCGTGTGGTCCCATTTCAATTTGGTCCAGTTCTGACAATGACATCCATGAGAAAACCATTTAAAAGTCTTTTATGGAATAGTTTTTTTTGTTGAAGTCGGTTTTTTTTTAAAGAATTATTCATCATTACTGTAGTCGTTTATAATATTTATTTTTATTATTTATTAATAAGGTAGCTTTTTTTAATTTTTACTATTTATTTTATTTTTATAATTATGCACTGGCAATATATTGAAATGTTCGTTTACCATGTAGATTGTTAAATTTTGGTGATATCAGTTTATTTTTAGTCACGCTTCTGGTTAATTTGCTGTGAGAAGTAACTTTTTGTAGGCCCTCATTACGTTAAAATATATTTTAGTTTCTCCTGAACCGGTATCAATGAGTAGTATTAAACAATGCGTGGTAATTGTTTTTATAATTGTGCAGTTTTTAATCAATAGATGTCGCTGAGTTTAAGAAGGGAAAAGAAGTGGACTGTATTTTAGTTTGTATAGAAAAGTGTAGGTTTGGAGTATAAACAATCAATGCTCACAATAGCAGATAAGCAAAAGGACACCAACCTTTAACCATTCACCTTCGCTTGCGAAGATCAGCTGCTCAGGAGACCACGCACGGCGTGTAGGTTGAGAAATCCACTATTCGGCACTATAAAAGGTGTTTGATGCTCCAAATAACAGTTTATAGCACTCAACACGGTTGAGAAGGCGAATTTTATTTTTATTTTTTATTATTTAATTTTTTTTAAAAGACAACTCCCGCATTAGGAATTACTCCTGTGTCGCGGGGGACTTTACAAACATAGAAACAACGGACACAAAGAACACCCAGACTAAGGTGGGAATCGAACCCACGACCTATAAGCATAGCGGTCAGGGTCACTAACCACTAGATCAACAGGTCAGTCAATTGTCCTCGTGAAACGTTCACAAGCCACCATTTTTGCGAGATGGAACAGTTCGAACCACACACGCGCGGCCTTAGAAGACAAGTCTCCGACACATTTACAATTGTCGGTATCCAGAAAAAGGCAGTGTCACATAAATTTATGCTTACCCACCAATAAATGAGCAAAGATTGAACAATAATGCTAAAAAAATCTACGTCCAAACTGTTCCCAAAAAATAAATATTCCTTTAGATATTCCATTTCTCAGACGAAAGTATTTATATTTCAGATGTAACAAAAGTTGTACTAGGTAGGTATTTCTACTGAATGAAGTGGGCCCTGTCTAACGTTGTCGTCATAAAGGAAGACATTTATTTGAAAGACTTGTCACTTGACACGGCACGTTGGTCTCCGAAATTACATTACGACACGGTTCACATAAAATGTCAAACAGAGATTGTTTTGATTTTGGAACAATCGTTTTTCGATCAGCTTAAGTAACACTTAATATTAACCTTCCAAAGTTTGGGAAAAAAAAACAACGATAATAGCAACCTTTATGAAAGCAGAACCTTTATGCACTTGATTTCTTTTCATTTAATAGTTATGTAGTAAGGTATAATGCTTTGTTTTTTTTAATTTCCCTCTTCATTGTTTCAAAACGTGTATGTCAAACATCCTTATTTTCATTTAAAAAAATTACAATAAAATTAGACATCGCGAATTTTTCGAAATAGATAAATAAAATGTATATGACAGTCAATTCTGAGTCATGGGTTAGGACCATGATGAGAGACCCGTCAGAGAATGAGGTAGGTATATCTATTGATATACTGATGAAACATTCAAAGTCAAGCGTGGTAAATATTTGCATCGGTTCCTGATAACACAGCCATAGGAAAATCCCAAAGATTGTTGGCATGGAGTCACAATAAAATAACCGATTCAGGTTCCGATTTATTATCTCGAGAAAAGTTATTCATTTATTTGTGTAATTGTCTGAGTATTTTGTTTGAACTATGTCTATTGATTAATTAAGCACGAGATGGCGTAGTGCGGTGAACCTAAATCGCTCTATGGTTTCGTCTCCGTCTGTATTACGTAATAAGCCCTTTGATACTACTACTACCGAACTATGTGTAAAGGTTATTACAGAAAGGTGTAGTCAAATTTTAGGAACGTTATGTGTAACCGACAAATGGTTGATTTACATTGAAGAAAAAATTTATTTTGAAAAAAAATATAGGTATATATATTTGGGAAATGCTTTACCTAGTCTAGGTGCACATTTCTAAATAACGTTTACATAAATTATCATGTCGATTTCAATGATTTTGTTTTTTTATTTATTTATGCTGACATTTTCAAAAAAATCTTTCAATCATATCAGCCCTCTCTTACGAAATATGAGCTTTATTGGTCAATTCTCAAAGTTCAATTTGTCAGTTTCAAAACAAGATTTCTGTATTACAAAAAAAAATATATACAATTGTTAGCATTTTACGTTATTGACAGGGTCTATCTATACCAAAAATATGCTCACACCTTTCTGTAAAACCATAAAACATTCTAGAAATTCTTTAGAAACGTTGTCGTTTAGTGATCCTTCTTGTAAACTAATCTGTTTATATAAAAAAAATCATTATATCAAAGGCTAATTGAAAATAAAGTAAGTAAACCTAATTTCTCAATTAAGTAGCTCGCGATTGCCCATTGAATTAAAATCTAAAGTAACCAGTCACTCTGCCTAGTTTGTTCAAACTACTTGATCCTAAACAAGCAAGCGAGGTTGCCTTCGAATCACTTAAAATATTTTTAGAATTTTATTGGAGACTGATAAATTTTGAAACTAAATATACGAGTATGAGAGGTATGATAAAGTGTTATGTAAACGAGCTGTAATTTAATGGAATTCTATTTTTTTTGCATTTAATTATTGATCTAATTACTGATTTCTTTTATATACCATTTAATTTTTTGAATTAATTGTTTTTTATTGACGATTTTTTGATTTTGTGGTATTAATTTGTTTAATGAATGTTATATTTCAATAATGTACCCGATTTGCATGCTTAAGAGCGATATGGTTAGTCAATGTAACAATATGTACTACCCATGTTTATGCAAATAAATGACTTATGACTTATGACTCTTGCCCTTGATCATGGTTATCCTAACTATTGACTTTAGAAGTTAATATGAATAGATTAAGATATTTTCATTTGGTATTATGAATAATAATTATCAAAAAAAAGTATAACCGACTTCAAAGCCTAAATCTTGGTATTTCTTGATCTCTAAATATTTTACCCTTAGGTAATATATTCTTCAAATTTTAATGGGACCAACCTTGAGTACAACCTATTCAAATAAAAAGATATTTTTTTAAAAATTAATTGCACATGTTAGACAAGTATATCCAATTTTACATATATACAAATTATATATGTATGTACTTTTCATATCCGTGTGTCAGTAAAATGTTTCTAGGTATTTCCAGTCACGTGTTAACAACATTAATTTATTAATGTTGTAAAAACTCATGCGAGTCCCCTCACAATAGAATATTCCACCGATTCATTTTGTCTTGTCAAAATTCGCACTATGTATTTTATCTCATCTGTTTTATATCGCTCGGTAACAACATATTGAGATTTATTTTAATCGTGATAAGACGGTCAACAAGAATTCAACATTGGCTAATATTAACGAAACGTACGTTTTAGGTATCACTTTGTCAGGTGATTTGATAGTACGAATGTCTGTTTGTTATCAGTAATCTTGGTACCTGACTACATACACACATTTACACGCACGTCTATATCCCCAGAAGTAACTAGAGACTTATTAAACACCCACATTTTGCCAATTATAATGTGGTCCCACTATAGATGGGTTTTTACAAAGTCGTGGGTTTTAACCCGGGTGATTAACCATCTCTATAGTTGGGTAATCACCTGGGTTTTTACCCAGTCGTGGGTTTTAACCCGGGTGATTACCCATCTCTATCCGTCCCACTTAAGTAGCAAGCCTATTGTCCTAAACCGGGCCAATTTAAAAAATTAAAGATATGAAAATTAGAAGGGAAAAGTCGATAAGAAAGAAAGGCAATGAAAAGAAAGAAATATTGCCTATACGGATCGATTAGGGAGTTTAAAAGTTGAAAAGTGGATTAAACTCGACATCTCTCGACAGCGGTTTACACAGTGAGTGAGTTTAGGGTAACTACTTAGTAATCTGTGGTTCAGGTATGCGAGATAATAGCGTATTCCATCATAAACTACTTCAGTGTTTATCATCGTTTGAGAGCATTGTAGTAAACCATAAACAGGCTCGTGACGGCGGTTGCCTTTGCAATAAATATGAAGCCTTTTTACGTGGAATTCTACAGTTTTAATTAAGATTAAATAAAACAGCTACATCTCTACGTAACACCAAGTACTGAAATATCCTGGCAATCTGACGATTCGAGTCGCTTTCAGTTGAATGCGGTCAAGAGGGAGAAGCTGGTACTGGGGTACTCCTGTATATACATGCAGGAGTACCCCAGAGAACAGTATGCCATATGCGGCTGAACCTGCGCCTTATAAGTATATGTTTATTTATCTTTTGAAATGAAATATATAGATCCTCCTATATTTAGTTTATGTCTGACCTATTCAAGATACCATACTAACTTAAAATTAAAAGTGCATGCCACAGTTCTTCTTCAAAGTCTTCCAACTATACAGCCATAACTGTGTGCGGTAATTCAAGCTTGAATAAGGCTAAGTTGTATTCAGACAAAACAAAATAAACACCACTACACGCACTTAGAAAAATGCAAAGCTTGAAAAATTAATTAATGGAAGTCCCATAGAAAGCACGACCCCGGTCAATGAAGAATTTCAACAAAGTACACTATAACGCTAAAGAGGAACGGATGCCAAGATGTCACTCAGATTGACACATATTGTAACGCTTTTGTTTGTTGTCGGTGTAATAATTCTTTATGCTTAAGATAAAATTCTACAATATTGTGACATTTTTTGCGTAAACAGTTGAAATTCCTAACATATGTATTACCTACGCCTCTATATCGATACTTATCAAATATTTATATTATCAAAACACGCATCACTTACAGAAACTGCATGTTATTTTATTTTTTTCTTCGATATTTTATTTTTTTCTTAGCAAAGTAGATCGGGATACAATCTATTTTGTTCTCGGAAACAGATACTGGCTGATTTTAAAAATATAAACATTTCGATAGTGTTTTGTTTTCATTAAAATAAAAGCTTATTATTTCTTCCCTATTTAATGTGTTTTCGTTGCTTCATAAATTTGGTATTTATCTCGCTTTTATAACTTTGAGATATGCAGTTTATGAAAAAATTGAGTGATGAGTCATTTTTTATATCATGGAGCGACGCCATTTGACTGCTGATGAAATGCAGAGAGCTGTAGGAATGCTACAAACCGGAAGAAATCCGTCCCAGGTATCTCGGCATTTTGGTGTGAATGGAGCGTGATTTGTCATCTTTGGCAGCGTTATGTTAATACAGGGGATCTGGGGATACAAGTGTTCGATAGGACCGATACATACAACTAACTGCAAGTGCACCCTTACAGTGGCTCCACAGTGATGGTATGGGCGGGTATTATGAAGAACAGATGAACTGAGCTCGTTTTTGTAGATGGCAATATGAACGCTGAAACTTACGTTGAAGATATCCTCGGACCTTATGTTCACACATTTGAACAAAGTCTTGGCTTAGATTTCACGCTGATGCATGACAATGCGCGTTCGCACACAGCTTGGAGGACCAGAGAGTACTTGGCAATGGAAAACATCCGGGTATTGCCGTAGCCTGCATAATCGCCAGACCTCAATCTCATCGAGCACGCATGGGACATGCTCCAGAGACGTGTTCTAGAGAACCTGGACGGAGTGTCCATTGGGAGCAATTGCTACAGGATCAGATAAACAATCTTATAAATTCTATGAAAAATCGTTGCTGACAAGTTTTAGACGGCGATTACATTTTGTATTGAATTAACAAATAATTTAAAAAAATGTCGTTATTTAATTTTATAAAACATGAAAAGTTTAATTTCGTTTTGACTTTATTTTGTACTACGTATGTTACGGTACACATATTGTTAATTATTGTGATTAAATGAACAACTGAATAAAGGATTTTGTTGCTTTAGTCACTAATGCATCGAAGAATGCTTAGTTATTACTTATAAAAGAAATATAAACATAATACAATGTTCAAAATCGTCCAAAAGTAAAAAACGTATATGTTGCTTAGACATTTTTGATGATTTTGTTTTCAAATCTAGATTAACTTTAAAATGTTATCACTGTTACTATCAGCCCGAGAGTGAAGACTCCGAGGAGGATATAGTTATAATCGTTGTTTTACAAACTCATACGGGGGATCTCGAAACGAGAACTCGGGACTACGGGACCCTACGCTTTTATAGACAATAGCCCAGCTTGGGCTTGGGCCCGGTGTAATACATTGTGATCAAGTAAGATGTTTTAAGTCGCTAACAGGTTTAGTATATATCTTATTCATAAAGGAGGTGACAGAAAGAGCTTCGGCAATTATAGAATAATATCTGTGTTACCATCTCAAAATTTTTATTTATTTATTATCCACACTTATTTCTATCATTACAGGTGTAATGTGTAATGCGATACTGTAACTTATTATAAAAATATACTGTTTTACACAAGTGTCCTTTTATAATAAGTTACACTATCTATTCATAATCATCTAAACTATATTAATGTTGGAAAAACTACTGAACAGCCGCTAATAACTTACTGTCAGACAATCGGTATGGCTTTAGATCCGGCATTGCTTTGCATTTGCACAAAAGACGCGGTCATATGTTTTTCTCAGAACATATCCAAGCTTATGGATAGCGGGAAGAAGGGACTTGGAGTTTTCCGAGATTTATCCAAAGCATTCGACGAGGTGTCTGTCCCAACATCTCATAGTTCTCATATGGAACGGATGTAACGGACGACAGACGAATGGACATATTCACAAGCTATGTAAAACTAGATATCAACATGTTAAAATAGGCGATGTTATAATGACCTATGTTCCTATTACTCACAAATTCTTTCTTGTTTACTTACGCTGATGATACTGCCCTATTAGTACATGGAAATAACTGGAATGAAACAGAACAACATAATACCACACGGCTTTGGATGTGATTGCAGATTGGATTGCTAAAAACCTATTAACACTGAATACCGATAAGACAAGAGAGTTAGTGTGATCACCATGCTTCGGCACGTATGGCCGGCTCGACCGGAGTGATACTACGGCCTCACAGAAAACTGGCAGTAAAGCAATATTGTGTGTCGCCGAGTGAGTGGAAGTGTGTTAAAGCCGGCAATGCAAGTAGTTAACATTTTCTATTAGCAACCGAACTTAGCCAAAGATCCGAATTGACATAAAGACACAATCACACACACACACACACACACACATACATACGCACGCATGCACACACGCACGTATGCACACACACACACACACGCACACACACACACGCACGCACACACACACACATACACGCCCACATATACAGATATTATCATATGTATCATTTCATATGATACAGAATATTATCTACATGTTTCTTCGACACATACCAATTACGACGATGATACAAACACTGATTCCCAAATCACAGACGTAAGCCTTGTTTGGGAACTAGGGTACCCTACCCAGCAAATTTTTGAATTCCCTTTTCTCTATGTAATACTTTTTTGGTAAACTTTGTCTTTACTTTGTAAATAAAGCAATTATTATTATTATAATAAAACAGTCTTGTCGTTTGGAATAAACACTTATGTAATAAATCTAATAAACGAAATAAACCCGGACTATTAAATATTTTGTTAAAAAGATTTAAAATATGAGTTATTCAACTGTCTACAAAATGGCGAATGCTACGTTTATTGTCTTGGAGTGATGGTTTTTTTCAAGTCTATGTGAACTACTTCACTTTTTTACCATTAGTTTACAACAAGGTAAAAGTAATTAAAAATATGCATCGCCTGGATAACTAATCTACTATTTTTAATTCCGTTACGTCACGTTAGTTATTAAATACAATTTGTCTTCATTACCCAACTTGCGTAAATTAATTTGTTTCTTCTATCAATACATAAAATTAAAAAAAAATACAGAAACAAATTGCAAAGTTGTGTAAGTTATAAACAAGTCTGCGTTTATACGTCCTCTGCCATCAAAGCAACTGGAGCTCGGATATTTTTTCTTTGAAAGTATTAGCAGGTTAAAAGGTATGCTTATACAAAATTAACCAAGTTCAATTTAATTTGTATACCTACTCTTATATTTTGCATTATAGTTTTTAAATAGTGTAAATTTCAATGCCAGATTTAGTTATTAATTTCGTGGATGGTTTAACAAAAAACAAACATACGTGTTTAAATAATGTTTTAAAACGCTTAAAATAGCCGGGCTTAGTTCGGTTAAAGTAAACTAATTTTTTTTTGTTCATAGTGTATATAAATAAATAATTTTGTTTTTTGTGTATTAACGAGAAATTTAAAAATTAATGGAAACAGGTTTTCATGAATTCTGGTCCAATTTCGATCTCTGGGCGGCAAATTATCAGTACATATTATAAAACAAAGTCCCCCGCCGCGTCTGTCTGTCTGTTAGCGATAAACTGAAAAACTACTGAACGGATTTTCATGCGGTTTTTACTAATAGACAGAGTGATTCATGAGGAAGGTTTAGGTGTATAATTTATACCCGTGTGAAGCCGGGGCGGATTGCTAGTATTTAAAATAAAAATAAATCAACTTTTCAGTTTTTTGGCTAAAATATTTATCAATTAGTTGCGGTTGAAGCCTTACAACGATTGCACAAGCCCTCCTCAATTCTACCTTTACTGAATGTTGTATAATCAGTGAATTTATGTTGTTACTCAATGTTATCACAAGACTTAAGCAACCTTACAAAATCGTATTGTAGTGTATGAGAAACTCAGAAAACTCTTTCAAAGTTTATTTGTATTTTTCCAATTGCAGGATGATTTATACAGGTTTCGTATAAATCGTTGGTATAATAAATAATAAGTAAGACAGTAATTAATAATTGAGTTAAGCTTTACTTTATAGTACTAACTGAGGAGGGAAATTCGACAGACACACTATAGACACACTTTATACACTATGAATTGGGAGCTTCTTCACTAGAAGAATCCTGCGTTCCTGCAACCGACAGGCTGGATCAAGATAGAGATAGGAGAACGAGAGAGAAGAGGACCACGTCTACTCGTTCTCCTTTGGGAACCAGTCTACCTTGTTAAGAAACTACACGAGTTCGAAACAATCTGTTTTCATGGCTCGGGAAGGTGTCCAGCCTTATGAAAATAAATGGTTAAAAAACTAGGTTTTCGCCTCGGCATCGAGCCCTCAATGAGGTATCTCAGGCCAATAGGACATTGGGTATACCTTCCGAAGTCTCCTTTCTGAGTAAGAGGCCCAACGCAACGTGTAGGATACATTAGAATCGTGCGGTTTCCTTGCCTTTAATTCAAAATTTGGCTTGACTTGAAAGTTTGAGATGACCAGTCTAGAGAATAATTCTTTCAAAAAAAAACCTACTTCAAAAAAAAACTATTCCATGAAAGACTTTTATGGTTTTCTCACTGATGCCATTGTCAGAACTGGACCAAATTGAAATGGGACCACACACACGGGAAGCACCAGCTTTTAAATAGAAAAAAGAATCATCAAAATCCGTTCGCCCAGTCGAAAGTTTCGATTAACAAACACAAAAAAGAAATGCAGTCGAATTGAGAACCTCCTTTTTTGAAGTCGTTTAAAAAGAGATGGGTGGGCGACTTGTGTATTCTGCATAATATTACTAACGACTCTTTGGATAGTAGGTAACCTTATGCGATAGATACGCTTTGAAATACCAACATGATCTGTGCGTACTCCGCAATTGTTTAGCATGAACAACGTACTTGTTAGAATGTCTAAGCAATATTATTTTATTAGTATACGCTCTAAACTAAATATTTTCTATGATTTTAAAACAACTGTATAAATAGACATTTTACAACCGCGATAGTACCAGTGAATTTATTAGATATTTCATACTTTATGCAGGTGGTCAAGGTCTGCAGGGGTTTCCGGAGGCTTTCTTCTTAGGGTATACCCGAGTCCCCTGCAATAGACCCACTTGTCACGAAACACCGTGTGCTTTTAGTTGGTTCGATTCCGACATACCACTTTACCGTTAGCTCGGGTGGGGTGATGACCAGTGAGGGTTTCCACACGACAAAAAAAAGGTACCTATTTCATACTTTATTGATTTGCAGTCGCGTAACTATACCATCTAAGGCCCGTGGCTAATTATCCAATGGGGTGCAAAATCCCCCTCAGGGTGCCACTACACACATCGATTGCTGATAGAATATATCAGTTTTCGACGATCACACCAATTAGTTCACACCAATTCGTCTGAAAAAAACCAAATCATTCGAAGTCGAACGATTGGGGTGCTGGCACTCTTAATATACAAGATTATTATAAGACTAGTTGGAACATTTTTATAAATTACTAATTAAAGTGACAGTTTGCACTGAAATTGTAAACAATTTCTTATATTGCAAGGAAACGCGATAAAATACACGATTCCACGTTCATTTCAAACCTTTTACGTTTCCCTTTCTGTGAACAGTTTTAGGAAATGAAAGGCTGATGGACCACTTGTAACCGACTTTAAAAACGAGGAGGTTCTCAATTTGATAGATTTTTTTTTTGTGTGTACCTAATATAAATACAATATTGAAATGTAATATTACGCGATTTCTTCGAAATTTGTAAACCGATTTCAATCATTATTTTTTTCATTTCAATTAGTTGTACTCAAGGTTTGTCCTATATAAATATAAAGAAAATATTCTACCTCTAATAGGTGAAACCTCAGGGATGATACAGCTTATTACAATTAATCATGATCTAGGCGTATTGAAGTCTTTGATACTTTTTAAAGTTAATAATTGCTACACCTTTTGAACCCCTTTTTAAATATGTAAATTCACATCGATACTTTTCCAGTTCTCCAAGATAAGCTTGCAAACACTTCAAAAGCAAAAGGAAGCAGATAAAAGCTCAGTATTTTTAAGACTAAAGTGCTTGGAGGCTGCGTCTATATTCTACAGAATTTCGAAGTGAAATCCAAGTAGGGAAACCAGTTAAAATATCTTCAACCTTATTCTTCAGTGATTTTGTTGTTGGATTAGAACAGAGTTTTTGTTGTTAGGATTCTTCCGGTTCTGAGAATTTGACGGCAAATGTGTTGCTCTAAACTTTTAACAACATCTATGTATACCATATTTTCGCAAATAAATGTTTTTGTATTTGTATTTGCTAAAATTTAAAATGAAATTGGATACTAGGAACGTGATTTTGAGGCACATGAAGTTGTAACAACAAATAATGAAAATAAAATAAACTTTAAAATTGAAGAAAATTTTTAGTTTTGCTCAACCTTTACCCACATGAAATTTTCACGGAAAGGGTATTACTATACGATTTTTATAATTTTTGATTATATAGAGTATAGTGATACTCTCCATAACTAAACATTTTAAAAAGAAATAAAGTTAACACTCCCCCCCCCTCCTCCACACACACACACACACACAAAACGTGTTTTTTGCTAAACATTAATAATTGTACAAAAGTGTTTCTCTAAGTGCCTTCCATGCCGGCCGGGGAAGGGGGGGGTGGGCTAAGGCCTTGGGTCCTTGGCATTCTGCCCGCCACCCTATTGTTACGAAAAAGGTGTGCTCATAGTTTTAACCTTATATTATATAGCCAATAGATAAAAAAGATATATAAAGAAAATATATATTTAAATAGTTATAAATATATATTTTTATTAAAAATAAAATATTAGAGAGGTTTTTAAAATTAAATTCACATTTCTCAATTTCGATTATAGATATATTGAGTGATATTGTGTATCACATTAGCTGACCCGCGCAACTTCGTTCTCTTTTGTAAATTTTCCCCGTTTTTGCAAAATTTTTCATTGATGCTCCTCGGCTATTGCTTGTAGCGTAATTTTATATAGCCTATAGCCTTCCTCGATAAATGGGCTATCCAACACTAAAATATTTTTTAATTCGAACCAGTAGTTCCTTAGATTAGCGCAATTTGATCAGCCAAACAAACAAACAAACTCTTCAGCTTTATAATATTGGCATAGATTAAGCCTTATGAACTTCAATAATTCAAAGTTCTTTAATATTTATGCTCGGCTGACGGGGTAGTGCAAGAAAGTGCAAGTCATAAACTAGCTACGTAGAAGATTGTTTAACTTCATATATCTATACATTCTCTTTACTTCAAAATATTCATATTTATATGCCAGCACTGAAAAGGAGGCTGAAAATCCCTTTCAATCACCAAATCTCAAGTTTTTACAAGCCAACGCTTCCTCCCCAATTGACTTAAATATCTCAACTCGTTGACACAATCAATTGTTTACTTACACGTCACAATGTCGCATGTATCATGGAAGATTTTTGTTATCGCCGAAGAACAGACTTCATTTATTTGTCATGCCATGAATCACTATAAAAAAATTGACGAAAACAAAAGAGGTTGAAAAAGAAATGTTTTAAAGGAAATGGTGTTCACTTTTTGAAAATTTACGCTTTTCCTTTATTTACTTATATTGAACAGGCGTATTAAAATCTCCATTTATACAGCTGTTAAAGTCGATGCACTTTATTTACAACATCTTTCCGTATTCCTTTTTACACGCTTTATATTAGCTTCACTTGTATGTTTGTTTGTATGTTTGTAACCGACTCCTTTAGGCGCGATTTTGACCCACTTTAAATGGCCAGATTTCATTCAAATTTTGCACACCTGTCAAAGACCGATGACAATGCAATAATTCGATTGAATTTTTGTATTTTTTTTATTGAATTTTCTATAAAAGCGTATTTTTTAAACTATAATTATTTTTAATTATAATAAATATTTATTATTTACAAACTTTTATTTTAAGTTTCACTTGTCCCGTTGTCTGTCTGTAATCAAATCTTGCAAGTTAAATTTGACACACTTCCCGTTTTCCGATAGAGCTGAAATTTTGCACGCATATGTATATCGCGTGACAATGCAATATTATGATTACATGGAGCTGATCTGCTGATAGAGCTGGAAGGTGGCCATAGGAACTCTGTAATGAAACGACGTAACCCCATCGAGTTTGGGCTCGTTTGATTCATAGTAAATCATGAATCATAAATACTAAAAAGCTTTTTTTACTTGTTTTTAAAGAAGTGGCCGCATTCAAAATAGTCACTTGCTAATTTATTTATAGTCATACGTGCGTTTCTGTTTCTAGAATAATCGAGAAATCCATTAGCGTGAGCTACTTATTGCATCTCACGCTCAGGAACAAGTCGAAAATGAAACTGTACAATACAGTTTTTTTGTGTTTCCTTGGGGTGAAAGCTAAGTCCGTTTCATGCGAATAAAAATAATTATAAAAAACTGTCAGTCGGAACTCGTAAGACTGCACGTCAGAAGTGACAACACACACACATCTATAAATTTATATCTGAGCGTGACTTTCACGCGAGTTCAGTGCTTTTTCCCCAAACCAAAAGTGTCCAACGTGGCTTAAGAAGTTTTCACTTCCAAAATTTTTGCATAGCTCGCTAAAGCCTCGTGATAGATATTGGTGTTGGTCGTGTACGATTGATGACAAACCATGCTTCCGTTATGATGTCGCTTACATACTCGTGTGCCTTGTTGGCTTATGATTACTATTGTCATATTATTATGCCATTCAATATTATGTAACCCAGAGTAGATATAATTTTATTAACAAAAGCTTATATAGCCTCTTGAGGAAGAGAAAATAAGAAAGGGTTCAAAAGTATTTTATTTCAAATTAAGATTAAGCATTCGTAGTTTTTCTCGTGAACAAACTCTCAACAAATCAAGACATACTGTTAAGAACCATATCATCAGGAAGGTCTGCTATACAATAGATCGTTACTTAAATTTTACTTTCATTGTATCAACTGTCAAAATGTTTAATTTTGAATATTAAAAATTCACTTACGTTACAGTTTGTTAACTGGAGGTAGGGGCAATAGGTGTACATGAAAAAACACGTTTTGATAGCGAACAAAATTAAGAGGAAAAAAAGAGTTCCACTGGCTCCATCATCAGACCATCGTTAATAAGATCTATCATCATATCAGCTCCAAGATGCTAAATTATCGTATTGTCATCCGAACTACACATACATTCAAAGTTTAATTTCGATACGACAACTAGAAGTAGGTTAAAATTAACTTTTTAATTTTTATTGTGTAATGAAAGGCGTTTGTTTCTAACACACCTGATGGAAAGTGACGATGAAGACGAAGATGCTACACGCCTATCTAAGAGAAATTTATTTACTCTGTACTTGAACGTTTTAGGATTATAATTTACCAGCAGCGCCCCACGGTTTCACCCGCTTAAGTCCCGATCCCGTGGGAATATCGGGATAAAAAGTAGCCTATATGTTAATCCAGGTCTTCAGCTATATACATACCAAGTTTAATCGCAATCGGTTCAGTGGTTTTTGTGTGAAAGAGTAACAAACATCCATCCATCCATCGGTCCATCCATCGAAACTTTCACATTTATAATATTAGTGGGATTGGAAAAATAGACGCCGGCAGTACATTGCAGACTTTGGCGACTAGAACCAAAAGAGAAGGTGTCATAGCATTTGTCTGCGTCTAGTAGTCCGATGAAGGAATGGTGAGGGTTCTCGGGAGGAAATATTATGTATTTTGCGGTAGTAGTTTTGAATTGGTGCTCGAACTGGCTCACCTCCTGGTATTGTATTTGTTTTGAAATTGTACTATCAGTTCCATATTAAAAATATCCAAAAAAATATGTAAACTTTTCGTAAAAGGGTAGTACAATATACTAGTTAAAAAGATTTAATAATTATCTTTATATTTAATGCTTCACATAGCTTACTTACTATGCTTTGATACAATTAAGTAACGTTTTCAACGTGCTCCATGACTTCTCAGTAAAATGTATACCGTTTCTCAACTTTCTTTGATCTATTTTATATGGATGTAATGAAAAATGTGAACTAATTTAACGTATTTAAAGCCAAGCTAGCACAGCATATTTCTCAAAACGTCTTCAGAAAGTAAATAAATGCGTGCGTTAAGTGGGTGTAAATTAGACTTATTATTGCATTGTATAGCGTCTGTTTTGAGTACCTTAAATGTTATCTGCTGTTCTCATGTAAGTGACTTTGTCTTTATTTTTTTTTATATTATAGGGGGCAAACGAGCAGGCGGGTCACCTGATGGTAAGTGACTACCGTCGCCCATGGACACCTGCAATTCAAGAGTCACAAGTGCGTTGCCGGCCTTTGAGATAGGAGTACGCTCTTTTCTTGAAGGTTTGAAGGTCGTATCGTTCTGGAAATACCGCAGGCGACAATTTTTTCCAGAGATTGGTTGTGCGAGGCAAAAAAATTCTCTAGAACCGCACAGTGGTGGATTGCCTATTCTCCAGGTGATGGGGATGCAAGTTTTGTCGCGATGAACGATGGCGAAACGTTGCGGCCGGTATAAGCCCGAACAATTCCTCGGAGCACTCCCCATGATACATGCGATAGAGAATGCAGAGTGAAGCTACATCTCTACGCAACGCCAAAGGGTCAAGCCGATCTGAAGTATCCTGGCAATCGATGATTCGAGTCGCTCTCCGTTGAATGCGGTCAAGAGGGAAAAGTAAGTAAGTGTACGATCCTTTAGTAAATTAACAGCGAAGATTTAAACAATTTTATAATAAAATTAAATTAATGGCAATTCAAGAGTGGAGCCGAGTTTTCCTTTAAAAATTCTTTCCACAGTGGAAAGTGTGCGTGGGTTCCGAATCTGGCAAGAAATGAGATCAACAGAGAACAGAAAAAGAAACAATTTTAAAGGTTCAGAAATATTATTTTAATATAGACACCCACACCGATATTTTTCGTTTTTATTTAATCAAGACAGAATCACGCATGGCTTACGTGACTGCCTCTATTGTATTCGGCAAGCATCTATTGGTAGAGGGCTCTGTTTCCGCATTTATCCGCATATATGTTCCGAATCACAAACGGTTCATTATACGTTCATATAAGGCCGGGTGAGCAAGCCTAACTAATTGCAGAAGCACAGAAGCCTGGTGCGTTCACAGGCTTTTAGAAGCGACCACGCATCCGCGAGGATACTTGCCCGTTGTTGCATCGCGTTGAGACATCCTCTACATAAAGGCTGTCTGTCACATTGACGGTAAATTAGTGGCGGATCCACGTTGGGGCCGATAGGGGCAATCGCCCCCCCTAAACTTTCTAAAACCACGTCAAATTATATAAAAACTTAAAAAACGAAAAATTGCGTCCAATAAATTCTAAACTCCCTTGTAGTTTTAAGTTTTAGTAGCCTATAAAGAGTCAAATTTATGAAATGAAAATAATTTCATCTAATTAAACAATAGTTATAGGACATAGTCGAGGTTATAGTTCTTTCCAACCAAAAAAAATGTAGTGAGTAACTTTTTTAACCATCAGCAATATTTTTGGTTTCGCCCCCCCCCCCCCCCTTCCTCCCGATCCCAAGGCAGGCTGCTGGGTCCGCCCCTGCGGTGAATAGATGCCATATAATATCCTGATATTATATGGCAAGACGATATTAGAAAGTTGTCTAGAAGTCTAGAAAATATAAAAATACGTTTTTTTGATTCATCAGACATCTCAAATTACCTACTAGACTTAGGATAGAAAGGGTGTGGGTTCGAACCCCACTCATATCACAAGTATTTAGCTCACTTGGAAAGGTAACGAAGATACGAATAAAGTGCAACCTGTGCATCCTGTGCGTTGCAACTAGTTTTTAGGGTTCCGTACCCAAAGGGTAAAAACGGGACCCTATTAATAAGACTCCACTGTCCGTCCGTCTGTCTATCATCAGGCTGTATCTCATGATCCGTAATAGGTAGACAGTTGAAATTTTCATAGAATGTGTATATCTGTTGCCGCTATAACAACAAATAATAAAAATGAACTACTCTACTAGAAATGTTTTTTTTTGGCTTACAGTATTCAGTCTTGTACGATGGTGCGGAACCCTTCATGCGCGAGTCCGACTCGCACTTGGTCAGTTTTTAAACGGTTTTATTTACCTAGCCTTGTTTGTGACTTGTGTAAGTCAAACCTAGTAATTAGAATTTTATCTTATTGATGATTTGATCTTAAATTTTCTACTCATCTTTACTTCTGAGAACAATGCAATTATGTATATATAGTAGGATTGTAAATCCAACATGTCCGCCGCCACAAAATGTCAGATTACATTTTTTTAAACCCCTCAAATGGATATCAAATGTAAGGGCTTGACTAGTAAAATACAGTAGACTATAAAAATCCATATAAAATAAAAAACTAAAAACTTGCAAATAAAACAAGATTTTTTTTTTGTTATAATCCCACTAATATTATAAGTGTGAAAGTTTGGATGGCTGGATGGATGTTTGTTACTCTTACACGCAAAAACCACTGAACCGATTGCGATGAAACTTGGTATGTAGATAGCTGGAGACCTGGATTAACGCATAGTTTACTTTTTATCCCGATATTCCGGGATCGGGACTTACGCAGGTGAAACCGCGGGGCGCTGCTAATATGTTATAATTTACTCAGATTACGCTGAGCCCCACGAATTTATTTCCGAATATTTTCTTAGCTTTTAGTATATTGGTTGTATCATTATTGTTTCTTTACAACAAAACCATTTAGCTTAAAAAAATACTTATTTTACTATGATAGATTACCATTAGCTCGGTTCAATAAGCCATACGCTAGTTAGGACTGTGCGAGAATCGAAGTAAAAAATAAATAATTTTCAATATTGAAAATCTTTTATCTAATACCTAGAATTGCTTTATCAACATGTTTATCATGGCTATAGATTCAGAAGCAAAAGTAAAGACGTAATCAGTGTGATACATAACATGTCGAGTATGTCGACATACAGATAATTCTGCGGAGTGTTCGGATAGCGTTGTACGCCTGTAGCGTTGAGTGGTCATCTCGCTTGCATTGAGTGTTGTGAGTTTGATCAGTACATGATATATTGCCGGGCTACGTCATCAAACTTGTGATTAAAAGATCGCGGTTTGGAAACTCCACTCGATTGTTACAATCGACGCGAACATTGAACACAAATGATACAATAAATAGTATTATTTCTATAAAATTGCCAATCAATTAAGATATGCCAAATAATCATCATATCAGGTTTATAAAAAACCCAAGTATCGCAATTCACAACGCAGTTCTTCTACCGCGAAAGGTTATGAGATGGAATTGTTATTTGATTTGTTAACTAACAACACATATATAGTGACCGTGTCAATATTAAACACCTTTATTTCTTTAATTTGTACGCCTACGATTGTATTCGGGGTTATCCGCTCTTACACTAGTTGTATTTTTCTTAATGATTACAAAATAAATAATTATTAAACCAAAACTTGTTCCAATAACTAAATTACATAATCAAATCAAAACAATTATTCTCTTATGAATTATATTTTTAAATACCTATTTATTTATTATGTACATATTTAAAAGTGTAATTTATATGATTTTAGATGCATAAAGAGAATAATAACTTGAGACACATCTCACACACGGCCGTCTGATCTCAAACTAGGCGAAGCCGAGTTTATCTCTGGTAACTCGTGCGTAAAAGCGTAAATCGTTTACGGGATTCGGCAAGCACTTGGATGAAGTTTTGTAAGAGAAGATAAATGTTTCTTGGCATTTGGTATAGTCAATGCTCAATTGCAATCTAACCAGTCAACCTACCTATTAACTGAGAGGAACCGTTCTCTGAGTTAATTTGATTAACAATGCGTATAATTGTCCGTTAAAAGAATTAGCTCATTTCTATACCTTTACTAGTGTTCTGTTCTCATATTATTATGTTTATTTAATAGTATTTTTATGTACTTGAAACACCTCGGTTACTTTTTATTTAAAAGGTACATAGAAAGTTTCTAATAGTAATAATAACGGACATTAATGTAGTAACAATACAACTTTTTAACTAAACTATATGAGCTGTTGAGTGACACAGTGACACATGACACGATGTAAAGCTTGAAAAGATGTTGAGTTCTGCCCTTGCGAACAGTGCTAGTCTGGCACTAGCACTGTTCGCATTCACTCACGTCTGTCGATCCTGCGGAAACCAAACTTACATGAAACTATAATCCGCATGGCTCGCCTTCGTACCGAGTGGAAAGGCTTTAGCTACTATTTTGGTGATCTTGCCCACAGACGTCACAAATAAATGTACTAATGTGCTCTTTTGAATTATTGATGTAAGTCTTGTTGAAGACACATTACATTTTTTTACGCACGAATAACTTTATTTTTGAGAGTGCCAGTGAGGCCAAATGAATTTGTCTTTACTAATACGTTCACTAAGGTTTTCAAGAGATTGTGAAATTTAGCAGAGAATAATTGAACTGTCATCTACGTAAGAATGTCTATCCTATAAATAAGGTGTACTTACTTCGTAAGTTTAAACCGTTGGCTTTATATGCATGAAATAGATGATGCGTGAGTAACTGGCGTACGCGAACTCAAATAATGTGCAAAAACTCACTAAATAGAGTACGGCCGTTTGAGTCTGCCCATGTACAAGTACTTCCATTTCAATTTCAAAGTGGTCCCAGCTGATACCGGTTCATTTTTCCAATTAATATTATAAGAAATATTATTAAGAAAATCTATAAAACTCAAACTTATTTAAACATGTTTTAAAGTGGCTATACAATACTCATTGGAGACAGGTAAAGATCAACTTGCGCCCAAGCCAAATTGGAGCCCCTCGACTATAAAGAGCACTTCCTAAGGATCGTAATGAAAATAACCTTCTGCTGCGGTTCTAAAGTTGAAGATAGTTTTCAATTGGGAACTATGATGTTTTAATGTACCATTGTATGTATAAACTCTATCTACAAATGTTTAGATTTCATGTATTTAGAAGAAGTAATTTAAAGTAGAGAGAGAGAGAGTTAGAGAGTAGAGAATAAGGTTATTAGCACTCAGCCAAGGCTAATTTAATTGAAAATTTATCTAGAAAAGTACAAACATCTTGAATTCATTTTACATTTCTTGTGACGCATATAAATATTATACCTAGATCTGCGAAGAAGCGTACAATCCAATTATATACAAAGTTATACAGTAAGTGGTACTCAGTGGGTTTATTTAATGAATAACCATTGTTTACATAGTTAGGGGCTTTTGAAGTCACTCCTTGTTTATTCCGTCTGCCTCCCAACTCTTAAGAACCTACCTCACTTCATTCGAGGTACCGATCTCCAATTTTTAAGTATTACTTACCTTGTATTTTTTGGTAAAATTCTTTTTTTAAAAGGCGTAGGCTCAAGTTTTTTTACAGTGTATGTTTGTTTTAATCATAAAGCATGGCAAGTAAATTACGTTTGGAGTCCCTTGACTTTCATTATTGAATTTCATTCGTTTCCACGTTATGTTACGTGTTAAATGCACATAGAAACTGAATTATATATTATGTACAATATACAATCGTTTTTGGTGACATAATATATACTTAAACATATAAAAAAAATTGCTGCTTTAAAGGTTTTAGTAATAATATATTGCAAATAAACATAGATTACAGTGGAAACCGGGGATTATAAGATTTGGTGCCGAAGAGTAACCAGAAAATTTTACTGAAACCTGTATTTTAATCTTCATGTTCTCGGAATATTTATATTAAAAGATTTGAAATATATAAGTAGCTCTAGCTAAAAAAATCTTAAGGTAAGTATTTAATTAAATAAAACTTAATGCACTATGTAAATGAATATTTCTATACCAATATAACAAAACTGAAGAGTCTGTTTCTTTGTCTATTCGTATGCACGCGGTTAACTCAGGATCTATCAATGATTACTAAAACACTTTATATTTGTAATACCTACTTTATTCAAGTAGGTTACAGGCTGTATACCACATAGCTACTTTTGGTAGCGGATCAGAGATTGTTCAGTTAATATCTGTATATACAAATTGTTAATTTTTTTTCATATGGCAACATTGTAATATAATTGTTATGTAAAATGTGGTTTTGGCAGCCATTGAACACACTATAAACTACTTGTTAAATAAATTACTGAAAATATTATAATCCGCATTTTGCTCATAAGATCATAAATGTAATTGAACTGTGCAACATGCTAGAACCATGAACAATACTGGTTTTTGCCGCACTACAGCCACTTCGCAAATTTTACCTTTTCCAAATACTCTACTATATTTTCACAAAAACTTACCGTAATCGCTTTAAATAATTATAACAGAATATCAATTTTATACTAATATTTGACAGTTTAATTCCTCACCTGCAATTAAGATAAACACATTGATATACCGTACAGTTAGAACTTAACTCTTTCAACGAGAAAGTATTTTTTTATCTCTTGTAAAACTCCTACAGTATTTACTGTACTAAAAGGTAACTTTCTCAATGACAGCGATTGCAGGCGCGAGAGCACATCGACGGCAGCGACAGAAAATAATGTAACAACGCTCATCTATCATAATCGAAGACCGCTAGGGAGTTGCACCGTTCCAGCAAGCGCAAAGAATAGGTACAGATAAATAAATGAGTATTGCATCACCGAACCGCTTCCGCTAAAAATTCCGCCCGCTCACCGCTAGCGGCGAGGACCCAGCCTGAAAATTTTCTCTGTTATTCCCTGTGAATAATACGAGGAGTCGCAGTGTCGTTCGAAGTCCCGCGACGAGTGCGAGTGCTGCAGATGTAGTTTGATCAAAAACTTTGCCTTTGACACGGACACCTTTTGTGATAATTGATAACCTTGAAGGCCGCGTTGAAGTTGGAACCGGCGTTACTCGTTTAAAACTCAGTCAAATACGAAACAGCATTTATCTACCTCCAATCTTCTTAGATCAATACTATACAACAAATATAAATAAAAAAATGAAAACCCGAAAGTATTAAAAATATTAAGTAACAAAAATATATATATATATGCAGTTGTATTTATTTTTGTAATAATCATTTAATTTTGATAGAGCGCTCGATAGGTTTGCAACCAACTTTGCAATGACATTTGAATATCTACCCATGCTTCATAATCAATTCCTATGACATTTTTTTGTATTATTGTGAATACTTTTTCAGCTGAAATAATAGAATATAATTAAATAAATGAAGGTGAATGTTGAAAAACGCCCACATATAACATTCCAGATCCTTTGTGTGGTTGGAAATGCTTTATTTCTAATTGACTAACCTCTTTATAAAAGTTACGGCACCCTATGCGATCCAGGAGCGAGAAGCTCCGCAAGTCCTGTTGGTCAACTGGCTTAGTGAATGCCTTTAATATGTGAGATTTGCACATCAAGCATATTGACACTATTTATTCTATTCACAGATATGTGAACAATAAATATATATTTGTCTCTTATGAAGACTGAACAGTTAATTCGAAGCAGGCAACGCAACTCAAGGGCTTTTGGTGTGGTAATCATTTAAGCTGTTATGCCCTATTTTATTCTGAACTAGCTACGCCCCGCGTAAGTCCCTTGTTAAGTTTTCTGGAATTTTCATGACAAAAACAAAATTGCGAAATCAGTCCAGCCGTTCACGCGTGATGCTGTGACCAAGAGAAATAGGGATTCATTTATATATACATATATATATATATATATATATATATATATATATATATATATATATATATATATATATATATATAGTAGAGTAGTTAGACTGGTACGCAACTAGGTAGTATATTCGTTGTATCTGACAAACGTCAAATGATGTTCCGAGTCAATTTAAGCTGGTTACTAATCACTTAAGCTGCGCCATTCGCACCGTCGCCGTCGTTTGGCGGTTTGCCGGGATTTGCAAAGATTACCCATAATTTATACGTCTATAATGAGTGTTTTAGGTATTTTATACGTTTATAGAAACTTGAACCTTTTGCACAAAAATACAAAAAGGAATTAAATAAAACAAAGAATTTCACTTTGAATTTCACAGTACGTCAGATGTCTTTTGAAATGAGAAACGAATGTTTCCGCTTCAAAAACTATCTAAAACAATCAAGGTTTTTGGTCATTTGATCAGGCCTCAATTCTTTGAAAAATATTTTTTTATAAGTAAAAGTACCATTTGCAGCATTGGTGTGTAAATGGCACGTTCCGATGTTATGTTTATCAATTTCTAAGGAGACTAAGAGTTCGTATCCTATTATTGTCATCGAGCCGTGGTAAACCCGTAGTCACGTTTATTTTTCTCTGAAGTCATTACACTACTTTAGTTAAATATTACATCATTGTAACATTGGTTGGTGAAAAAAACTAACAATCGATGTCGAAGAAAGGTAGAAACTAGAAGCATCACGAAAAATCAGCATTTTTTTGTGATCCTGGAGTTATTTGTAATTTTGAAAGGTAGTTTGCATACTTGGAGTTGGTTTCGGATACTTAGATCTCCATACTTTTGAAGATCGTTCCTAAACCAACGAACTTTGACAATGTGGTAACTGACTATTATAAATAATTATTTACGTTTGGTTGTCACTTTAAAGTTATAAAAACACAAAATATATTCAGGTATTGTTGTTAGCTCAGTTTTTTGGCTAAAGAAAGAAACGCCGCTCAAAATCCTGTTAGAGATTTTTCCGTTTGAAATGTACTAACTGGTCAATTTACTTAGAAGGTTGTCAATACGAAGGCGGCAGTACGCTCCGCTCGTAAACGACGTCGGCCATGGCCTGTACATAGGCCACTATGTCTAATTGAGTCCTGTATTCACTAATTAGATTGCCAAGGCGCCCGCTGGCCGTTTTACAATTGCTTGGATCGTTTATTTGAACTGTTAATTTTACAGTTGCGTGCAATCAGTTGGACGTTTTATTCCTTTGTATTGAAACAACACTATGCTAAATATTCTATAGTCTCAAACTTGAATTAGAATAAGTACATATTTAACTCAAAAATCAACAACATTTTACAAAATGATGACATTATGTTATGGGGTCATTCAGAAAACGAACGTGACAATATTGTTGTTGCAACTAAAACAGTTCCTAATTCATACTACTAAGGTTGCAAATAAGGGTATGAGCCATGTGATAGCAAGCAATGATGGGACCCTAGGGACGTTTGATCAACAGGGTTGTCAATCGCGTGTTACCGACTCTGTAAAAATCTATTTAGGTATTTAATTTTTTAAAGAACTAAATAGGTACAAATTGATTTGATTGTGATAAAAGCCTAGTTATTTTTAATAAGCACATATATAGTTGTAGAGAAAATAATGATCTATTGATAAATACCGCACCGGAGCAATCAGGTGACTTCAACTTAAGGTTTCATAAAAAAACTTCATATTCGTAAAACATATTTAAATGTTATAAATACCTATTAAAACTGCTAAACTTTATCTGCAATTGAATTTCAGAATTGAAAGTATGTTGCGACCCTTAGAAAATTAATTTTGTTAATGGTGCTTATCTTGTTTATCCTCAATCTTCAACTTGCAAGTGTGTTGGATCAATCCCACATGTGCGGGAACAATTTCCATGTTGTTGAGTTTGATTACTTCCGCGTACTATATAATGGATAAATCTACTTAAAGTCATTGTTACTGCAAGATGTCATTTGAAATATTCAGTGCGCTGTTCAAACAGTATTGCGAACCATTAATATTAAACGTGGAAATAGGTTTTTATATATTAAAAAGCTTTTTAAAATTATGTACTGAAAAAAATTATTTCTCGTAGTTCTTTGCAAAGTAGTTGTTAAAATGTTAAGTAAACAAATACACCGCAGTTCCAAACGTCTAACTCATGGCAATATAATGGGTACTATAATATTGCAACCGAAGTCTAACATTTTTTTTTTAAATTTCTTTGTTCCGGGTCTATAAAAACGCCTTTATTATCCTTGGAATGGAGTGAAGAACAATTTGCGATAAGGACGCTTTTTAGAAACCTATTTTAAAATAATAGAGAACAAAACGATGTTTCGGAGCTCAAAGGGCGTATAGCACGTTAAATTTTATCTGTTACAAGCTTCCTTAAGCCCTGAGATTATGAATGTTAGAATACTAATCCGCAGCTGTTTGGTTTTCGAGGTTATTATACCTTTTTAATAATTTTAAAAGAACAGTATATATTTAAACAACAACAACATTTAAACAACAACATTTAAATTGCTTACGCCTGACAAAAACTTGAAAAAATCCGGACACATGGGTGAAATCGAGGTTCTTTCCCGGACACCTTAAAAAAACGCCGATTCCATTTAAATTTTTAGCTTGTTAACGATCCATCTAATAATTATAATTGTCCCTTGGCACAGAGTGTCCGGGTTTTACCCGGACACTTTTTAAAAACCCCGCCCGGACGCTCCCCGGACGCCCTCTAAACTAGGACAAATCCGGGGAAACCCGGACGAATGGCAGCCCTAGTTTTATATGAAATACTGGAACAGAACACCCTGGTATTTATACATTTGACTTTGGTGTTAGTACAGATTATATCTATTAAAAAATCAACAGTCTATTTTTATTTTGACATATTTAAGTTACTAAACTCAGTGTTTTTAATACAGGCATTGCGCCTGTAATCTGTTTCACAAAAAACAATACTATCTTGGAGACGGTTTTTTGTGTTTTTGTGAAACCTTTAGTACCTACCTACTGACCTATATATAAACGACAGTTGTATTTTTTAAAGTAGTTTAAGTTTCGAGTTTCGTTATCTCACACCGTTTTTCTTCATTCATCCCAGAAACGGTTTAGAAGTTTCAAGGGATAAATTATAATAACAAACTGCGAGAAAACGTTTCACAATGGATCTAAATGTTTTGGCGCCCGGATACAGCCATCTTTCGCAATCTGACATAAGATATCAGTGCTATAATACTTATTGGCCTATGTTACAGTGATCCAACTTATTTTATTTTGCAATCTGATACATGATTTAGATTTTAGACTTTATCAAACGAGGCATTATTAATAGCATGTACCTACGCTATAGTCGATATCTGCTGTTTCTCCCCGTTGCAAGGTCATTTTCTGCCTAGTTACAATAGTATGATATCATGACTTGGTGATAATCTAATCACGTTTATACAAAAGTTATCCTAGTCGCAATATTTCTCTGATGGTGAAGCTGCATCTTATTTGACGCGATTCCTATTTATATTTAGTTCTTTACATTAAATTATTCACACTATGTCCAGTAACAAGTACAAATAAAAGAAATAAAAAATGCAACTATGTTGAAAATACTAACTAATAAACATATAATTGTTTTTATTTTTCTAATCATCCTTTAAAACTCTTCATTATGACACCCTAATCAATATGTTTAGGAAATAATAATGCAAAAACATATTTACATTTTTTCACAAAAATCCGCTATTTTAGTTTTAAATATATTTTAATATACTTATTGAAACTCGCTCAATTAAAGCAAATCTAACGACATATCATTCGTCAAAATCGATTCAGCCTTTTAGTAGTTACGAGGGAACATAACGGACATACATCCAAAAAATACAGGTTAAACCTAAAACCTTTCTTTTGGGCTTCCCCATAGTCGAGTACAAAGATTAGATATATTTTCAATAAATTTTCTGCAGTAAATATTTTGTATTTGGGGTTCGGGTTTTAGGCTTCATCATGAATGATTTCGACTGGTCGCTCGTAATCTCGCCCCAAAAAAAGCTTGGCCCATTGGGACAAGTTGATGAATTTCAAAATGAATATTAGTTTTCGCCATCTCGTCCCATTCTTGGTTTTGTTAAGTTTTAATAAGAACTAAAGATAAAGGGTTCTTGTCTTTTATTTTAATACCTTGAAGTTTTCTTCTTGACTGTACTAAATCAACGAATATTTTAAAGAATTCCAGGAATGGTACGAGATGATGAATGTAATAAATATATAAATTTTGAAATTCAATTCAATGGGCCTAGTTTGTTTTAGGACGAAATGACGAACAACCCATTTCGACGTGTCTCCATCGTAAATCCTGTCTCTGTGTTTAAATGGGAATTTAATGCCATTAATATTTTAAATATGAAAGTTTGGATGGATGGATGAATGTTTGTTACTTTTTCACGCAAAAACCACAGACCCGATTGCGATGAAACTTGGTATGTAGATAGCTGGAAACCTGAATTAACGCATAAGCTACAGTTTATCCCGATATTCCCACGGAATCGGGACTTACGCGGGTAAAACTGCGGGGCGCAGCTAGTATGTAATAAGTATTACGAATGCGAATTTCTTTACTAGGAGAAACATGTGCCAACGTTGGTAATTGAAACATACGAATGCATTGGACTATGTAACGGTGCCACCTATTCGAGTAATAAGTCCAAATGGACGTTGTAAGTATAAGATTGGCAATATATAAAAATATGAAATATAATTCTGAATGATAGAAAAACACAAAACCATTACGCTTAAACGTATTTTAAGTAAAGCTATATTTACACGTCTCAATTAAAATTATCAAAGTGTAAATAGCCCCTAACTAACATATGTTACACGTATTTTTTTTCGATTTTTATCAGGGATATGAGTTCTACGCAGAAAGGAGTGTCTGTTTAAAGCCTTGGCTTAAGATAGGGTCAAGATTTTTTTCTAGTATCCTCACTTATCAGATAAAAATATCAAATAAATGATAGATGGGCAACTTAAAGAGTTGCAAATTTCATATTTATGTCTTTTCCCTGCATTAAACAGCGCACTGTATGTCCATGTAGTAATTTCTATCGTAAAAAAATTGTTTTACTCAAAATAGTGAGATCCCATACCTATATACTTAAGAAACTTATTTTAATTTTTATCATAAACTAACTAACAATAACTTTTTTCTGTCGATGTCTTTGTTCTTTATCGTAATTGACCCAAAACATCTTAAAACCTATGACGTGGATACATACTCTGCACGTGTGCAACGTAGGCTTTGGCTCGAAACGTGTGTAAAACATAAAACTAACGTGTGTCCAGGCCGATCGGTTCATGTTAGCATGAGGCGTCATTTATGAAACAGACGCCTAGGCCCTAACCCTTCCCTCTCCTCCTCTTCCCCCCTCTCCCCCTACACCCACCTTAAAGGCCGGCAAGGCACTTGTGATTCTTGAGTAGCAGGTGCCCATGGGCGGCGGTAGTCACTTACCATCAGGGGACCCGTCTGCTCGTTTGCCCCCTATACAACACAAAAAATAGACAGGGACTGCCGACAGACAATAACATTAATTAATAAGAAGCTGACAGAACTCAGTGTTTAGATTAGCCCCCTCTAGTGTATCTATAAACGTATTATTAGCGTGACGGTTACGAGTTCAGTGCTTTTTCCCCATAGCAAAAGTGCACAAACGTGGCAAAAGAAGTTTTCACTTAAAAAAATTGTTTAAAATTTTTAGCTTTCTGCACTTAATACGTATAAGCTGTAAGTATTCCAAAATGTAACAACGATCGGTTAATCACGTGCTCTACAAATGGACAAACCCTGCTACCTTTTCGAAATAGGTACATAGTATATCACTGAATAATTTAAAGACTATAAATATCATTAAAAATTTGTATATTCTCTATTTGTGACGGTCACTATATTAATTATATTAATCTACATTATACAGACTAGACAGGCAACCTAATATAACGTCATCGCCACTTTCACACAAATTTCGGCTCTGAATAAATATTACCGTCATTAGTCCAAAACAAACTCAGCCATCTTAGGTAAATATAATATAAGGTTGATTATACTTAGCTCGATTAACTCGAAAAAGTACACATATGGGAGGATTTATGCGTCATAAACCGCTGCTCAATTTCGTCATAAAGGTGTAGGAATAATATTAGTTATCAAAGTTATTTGTTGATAAGTCTATACCAACTGTTGTTTGATTAATTCACCTTCTTATAGCATTGATGTTGACTAAGTAGGTATGACTTTGGGCGGGTATACACGCTTCGTTAAGAAAGCTGTATAATATGTGCGATGTGTAATCAATTATCACATTTATCACACATATACTTCACTACTCCAGATGTCTATTACTACACATGTAAATATTGAACAGGTTTTTTTCTACACATGTGTCAGGAATTATACAAGAAATAAATGTGAAAATGAAATTTAAAGTGATGAGACCAGGACGGTTAAAGTTCATTTTAACTGTCCTGGTTGTGGAAACGAAAGATTTGAAGTAAAAAGTAAAACTGATAGTTGCATTAGCAACTAGATGCATTTAGCTTACTTGGATAAGTAAAAATAATGTTAAAATAATCTTATATTGTGTCTTTGACCCAAGTAACTACTAGATACTTCAGTCATTAAAAAAATTGGATTAATGTCGCTGATGAAACTATTATTCAATAAAAAAAATATAAATTCCATAAAACTGTATGTTATACCAACTGCGCCCCGCGGTTAGTATAACTTGTCGTGTAACTGCCGTGGGAATATCGGGATAAAAAGTAACCTATGTGTTAATCCAGGTCTCCAGCTATCTACATGCCAAGTTACATCGTAATCGGATCAGTAGTTTTGGCGTGAAAAAGTAACAAACATCCATTCATTCTTACAAAATTACACGTTTATAATATTACTAGCAGCGCCCCGCGGTTTCAACAGCGTAAGTCCCGATCCCGTGAGAATATCGGGATAAAAAGTAGCCTACACGTTAATCCAGGTCTCCAGCTATCTACATACTAAGTTTCACCGCAATCGGTTCAGTGGTTTTTGCGTGAAAGAGTAACAAACATCCATCCATCCAAACTTTCACATTTATAATATTAGTGGGATAGTAGGATACATGCGTATTATTTCTTGTACTATAGAACATAATCGCACGTCTCTGAACCTCGAGATCTACCGGAAACGCACCGACTAGTGCCGATAAAGTTTCGGTACTAATTGTCATTATTAACGCAAGACGTTAACATTGTAGAAGGTTCGTAGTACAACCCTTATATTGGTCCATACGGGCCACACCATAACACATACAGCATACTTAAGTAGGCAGTTTTATGAATATTGAATTATCTTTATTATATTAAATCACCATCGCCAAAGTCGCCATTAGCAGACAAAGTGTATTAGTTATACAAAAAAATGAATATTTTCTTTCCAACATCAATCTTAAATAACAAACTGGATTTATATTTTTAACTATTAGCTCTCTTTTAAAAGTAATTCAACATCTAATTAATAGATGTTATATCAGGCACAACATACTAGACATTCTTATCGCAAGGATTCATCTTAAAAGCATTGTAATAATGGACGGGAAAGACAATAGTACTCTCTTTAAAAACGTCTGATTCCATTTCAGTTTATACGCGTTACAACAATTGTAAAAGTGTCATATGTCCAAGTCCCTATTCGTTCTAAAGAATTGTTTTGGAAGATCGAAACCACTCTACGTTATTCTGCACCCATAGCACAATCTTTACAATTCAGTGTCGTATTTTTTTTAAATGGGCTTTAGTTTATTCTATAAAATGATCTTCCGAAAACGGTTTGAAAATTCTAGATTTCATATTGTAATTATATTTTTCGGTTTCCTTTGTAGTTGTTATTTTGTTTTATGTTACACTTAGTTGGGAAACATACCTACACTCCATATAATGATAAGCGGTAACTGCTGTCCCTTGCGTATAAACAACCCTATATCTCAACCCCACAGAGCTTTGATAACCCTACTCATCGGTAGAAAGAAACAGCATTCGCTAATAATATTTTGGTCTTCTGTATGATAGAGGTTCTACCCTAGTTGGATGATGTTAGAGATTGGAGGAAGAGTCTTCTGTTGCTCTGTCTCAAAAAGAAAAAGCTTGTCAAAATTGACAGTTGTCACTAGGACAGTTGACATATTAGTCAAAAAATTATTTGAGTAGTGATTTAAACAATTAAGTTAGATCATCAACTGACCAATAAAGCCATTATGTGTGGGATGTAATATTTTCAGACGAGTACCTCGTACTGTGACGTACGTGACTACTTACAGAGTTAAAGATCATTAAATGTTCACGTGCATTGTTTTTCTAGTCCAGACAGTTAGAAGCTCACAAAAGGTTATAGGTACGATTAAAAATATCGCACAAAAGTCAACCTTATGGAAGCTTACATAAGTCTTTTTATTACAAGACTATGGGAATATTCTAGACTTCTTAAGTGTCAAGTACCGTAAAAAGAAGAAGAGTTTGCTTAGTTTGAGTTTGATCGAATTGTAGATAAGAACAAAAACATTATCGTATAGATTGAACGAAACATTAGGCTTTTATGTGAATTTCGTAGTGGATAAACCCCTGGTTACTGTTGTATATTTTTCACGTTAATGTTTTATTCATAACGAAGCTATCTATTGTTTACGTATTTCAGTTAGATCTCCATTTTTCAGACATTCTTTATAGAATTACGCTCATTCAAATCAAATCAAAACCATATATTTCAATTAAACCAATAATATTGTCAGGAGTAGGAGTCAGTCAGACTAAGTCAGTCGTGAAGCTAGTTGCCTGTTCTAATACGTAGATCCTATGGAGAATAACAGGCAAGAAACTCCAAGGACACTCTTTTTCAAAATGTTTTTTACAAATTTCTGGTTACATTGCTTATAAGTGTAAATGAAATGTGAGTACAATGTAACATACCTATTATTCATTCATTCATAGTAATTACTACTATACGGTAGAAGATGAAGTTTACTTACAGTTTTGTTTGTATTGAATAGTCCTACTACATACATAACTTAGCTATTTTTACAAGTAACATTGTTAGTTATTTCATATAATGTTTTTAAAACTCATACATACCTGTTTTTTTACTGAATTTATGCACTTATGTGGTTTATCACATAACCATCCATGGAAAGTGAGTATTATTCGTGAGAAAGTAATAGAATTTTATACCATTAGATTTATTTTTATTTTTCTTTGAAGTGTTCCAGCATCCATTCACTTATTAAAATGTTATTTTTCACTGCTTTAATGTGATTATTTAATAACGTGAAGTGCCAATGTCAAGTGTTGTTTACGTAAAAGATTGGGATTTGCGCCACCAGGTGGCAGAGCTGTCGTTGTGCACGTTCCTTATATTACCATTCCTTCTTAACGAATTTAAGTACTGTTTAATATTTGTTTTTTTTTTTAATTAGCTATATCTGTAAATACCGCGATACATAAATAAAACTTAAAAAGCTATGTCACTCTAAAAATATTTTTTGACTTCGTTAAATCTGAATTGAGCCTTTTAATGAGCTCTCTTAAAAAAATTGGTTGTCATTTCGACGACCGATTTATTATTTGAATATTCCAATTTAAATAACAAATGTGTCACCATTTTGTTAAAACGAAAATATATTAAACTGATGATAGATATTTGGAACTTATCTGCCGTAGGTATTTTTACCGACTTCAAAAAGGAGAAGGTTCTATGTTCGGCTGTATGTATTCTTTTTTTAGTTTAAGGTTTAAGTAAAAAAAGATTCTTAAGTTACAAAATTTACAAAATTTTAAATAATTAAAATTTCTAAATTATTATTTGGCTTTTAGTACAGTCTTTATACCACTGATTTCTCTCTACAATAAAACCGTTTAACTTAAAAATCTTTTCTTATTTTTTTACTACTATAGTACAAGCTCTGCCTAGTTTGGGATCAGACAGCCGTGTGTGAGATGTATGAAGTTATTATTATTATTATATAGAATTTTGTTGCAGCGGCCGTCTTGGATTTACAGTGATGCTGAATACACATAATTGTATTGTCATCAGAACTAAAGGAGAAAATTCCAGATCAATCGGTCAACAGGAAGAATAGGTAAAATTTCAACTACAAAATTTGACCAAAAAATCAACAGGTCAAGCTAAATAAAACCATTTAAAAAGCCACTTGCTTAATCCTGCTGTATACGGATCTCCTATATTTTAGCTCGACCCCTCACTTATCACGTAATTCTTAAGCTGATAACAGCTAAGAGTTAATAACTATTTCATTATATTATTTTATATACATAACATAGGCGTTATGTATATATACAGTAGGCTGTATGTACTAGGAAATGGTACGGCCTATTTGTTCTAATACATAGCGGTAGTGGCGTTATGGCTAAAGCTTCATATTTGATATCAAGAGTAAGCAGGAGGTTGCGGTTATTGAGTAGTGAGCTATATAATCCAGGTAGCGGTACCCGGGTACCGCTACCGACCTTCACGACCCACGGGTCGTCTCAATAGGGTTTTCGGCATAATTGGGGGTTAAAACAACAGCGGTCCTCTCCCTAGCCTCTTATGGCCTACCCGAAAATGCACGTGTTGAGTTGAACCCATCAGCTTAATGAACTAAACTTACAACTGAACAAGCAAGAACTAAGTCCTTATAGTTCAGACGACTGAACTGCTGGTTAAATAACCAATGATTCCGCGCTATTCTATTACACCAGTTGTTCCACCATTTTAAAGGACTGTTCTAGATACCAATTCCTCTTACTCACGATTGTGTAAATCAATCAATGGTTATAGTGATAAAATCGATCTTCGCTTTGACTCTGTGGCAAAAGTTAAATCAATCCTGTTGATTTACCTGATTTTACGTAATGTATTAGATTAAACTGACCAAAAATGTAATTTAAAGAATGTCCACATTTACTAGTGACATTATATTAGCTTACTGTCTGTAATTTTTATAATAGTTTAAATGCGGTGTTTACCTTCAAGTAATTGTAACATTAAGTTTTGTATTTTTGCATTTAACTTGGTTTAAGTTTAAATGTTAACAATTGTTGGTAGACCTAAATAAATAAAATAAAATAAATAAATGTGTGTTGTTTTCTCAGTAGTGCAGTACAGACAATTAAACTAAATAACTGAACTGGAGGGTAAACTTTTAAATTGTTCGATCCACATGATGAGCCCTTGGTATGAAAGGGCGTAAACCGATGGTATGTTAATTTTTGTTAATGTAAACAATATTTTAAAGTAACAGGGGCTCGAAACACGCGAGCCGTTAATATGGACGTAACTTTCAATCATAACTGTTTTGTAACAGGTGCTATTTTATTAACTATGTGGTAAAAGTATAATTGGAAAACGCGAACAAAACATGTGGTCTAAAAAACAAAACAAAAAACATACTTCATGGACCCTCGTAACCAAGCGGAATGTTTTCAACTCATTGAAACAATAATAATAACAATTTATTGACTAATAGAGCAACCACTCAGACTAGGAATCCATCATACTTTGATTTATCTGTATTAATATTGAATTTTTATTATACACTAGCAGTTCCCGCGCGGCTTCGCTCGCGTGTACATATTTATATATTTTGCGAGGCACCCTAATTCTTTTTCAAAAATAAATGTAGCCTATGTTACTCCTTATAACACCAGTTATCTGCCTCTGAAAGTGAATTTTTTTAGATTACCCTAGAACAGAGATATAGACAAAAATAAAAATAAACTGATTTATAGGCATAGGTATCGTGCAAATAACTGTATTAGATTAAAAAAACTATTATTTTGACATTACAAACAGACACTTCAATTTTATTTATTTGTTTTGATGATGTATTGATTGATGATACTAAAAATCGTAACGGGTGGGTGACGCCGCAGTTAAACCGCTTTCGCAACTAAATATTATTTGGCTAATGAGTAAGGTCCTTATGCCGCACCTTTTCAACCTGTTGCTGATGTAATTAATGAACGTTATTACCGTGCGTCAGATATTAGAGTTAATGAAGATCGTGAAATATGACTTCATTTATTTAAATGAGAATGGGAACAAATAAAGCAGTTGACTTGTTGAGTTGTTGTAAAAAGGCTGGTAAAAGATTTAAAGTTAATTCTTTAAATTAAATAAAAAATAAGACCATAACAGTACATTAATTTATACAATACTACTCTAATCTTGGTGTAATCTGTTCGTTGGACGACACAAATATGTAATTTAAACCAAGCAATTTTAGAAAACATTCTTAATGCCATTGATCTTGTCAACAAAGAGCTAGACTAGAATAAAGGCTTAGAGCGAATTTCACGGATTTAAGGTCGATCCCTCGAAAACTTATAGACATTGTTGGTTACTCTAGGAATGTTCCGAGTATTGAGTAGTCAGAATTTCCTCCGTTCCTAGTTAATAGCCTTTTTACCAACAAAGGTAAGATCTTGGTTACACTAATTAATGCGGATTTAGTAAAAAACAAAATAAATAAAAAAAAAATACAAACATTCAATTAGTCGCAGGATATTCGCTACCACAGGATCTCGGAAATGACTGTGAAATTTTCTTTCCAAGGCCTCTAAAATTGACCTCATCTTGCAAATTTCTTTGTTGCTACGCAAATGTTACCTAAAATAAAGTAGCGATTTCCATCAAAATTTCTGTAACTGTTCGATTTATAGCTGGACTACTTAAATATGATTACATTCCTGATTCACATGAACACTAAAATTCTCTCTTCACAATACAGAATAAGTTCAATATTACGTTACCTTCTATCTTTAAACTCGCTGAGTTACTTCATGATACTTATATGAAATCGTTAAGGTTATCAGAAAATTAATAATGCCATCGCACTCAATGGTATATTTTGACATATCAGTCACCGTTGTGTCTATTCGCTTGTAGAATGCTCTATCGGTACAAATATCTGTATATCAAATCTGAGTTATGCTCGTACACAGTCAAAACATAAGAAATTTAACTGAGGTTTTTATTTGTATAAAGGCTAATAATTACGTATTCACATAAAAACCTAAAATAGATCCACTTAGAAAGTTATTGTTAAAAATCTTATCTTTTTAACTTATTCTCAAGAATTTGCATTCAAATCGACCGAAACGATCTTAAGGGGACGCAAACACTGTTATCATAATTTTTAAAACACCCTATGGCCCAGAGCACTTTTCTAAATGAAGTTGATGACAGCTCATTGAATAAATAACCAAAACTTTTTGTTTTTTTTTTCGTAAATCGATTTACATGAAGTTATGAAAAAATGTTCACTTCAGATTTACAAGAGAGTCGTAACGAGGGATTGAAGTTTTTTAAAAAGGCAACACATATTTTTAAATCAAGTTGGAGAATAAGGAAAGTAATGTTTTCCCTATTTAAAGTAATTTTTAAGGCATTTGTACGACAAGGAAATTACAAAATTATGGGTTCGCAATGTCATTATGTTATAGAAAGTTCAAAAGTTTAATTTAGAATCCAGTTGAATTTGTAGATACTTGAAGTATTTATTATGGTTACTTTTTCTAAGGATTAGATTTTGACTAAGGATAAGGATTAGGATTACCTAACATCAATCGGTGAAATGTGGGGTTTTTAAAAACACAAAAAATACCAACTATAAATGCATATTTACCTTTGACAGTGGTTGTATAATTGATATAGTGAGAAATAATGAGTTTATTTGAAAAAGGAAAAAATCGATTGCAACAGAAAAAAAAGTTGCACACCAAATACCAGCACTCTCACAGCATGCTAGATGGACTCAATATTGAGGGTGAATGCTATTCAATAGCGGCTAGGGTAGGGTCTGTCCTTAAAGTCCCTATGCAATAGAACCTCTTGGGACGGAACACTGTGTGGTTTTAGTCGGTTCGATTCAGACATACTGCATTTTCGTTAGCCCTGGTCAGATGATGACCCGTGGGGGTTTCCACACGATTACAAAACACTTTTTGTTTATTAAACTTTTTTTATCTTAAGATCTACTTACTTATATTTGATTACGCATCTTCGATTGAATGTATTACTGTAGTACTTCAATAAAACAGTAAGTTTTTTATTTCAACCCACATCCGAGGTTTTATATAAGCTGCCGGATAATTTCATCACGGATTCCATGACAACATTAATCCTGACTTAAACTTATTGTAAGCCGTTGCCATGGTTAATTAAAAACAAACGCTAAAAACAAAATTAAGAAAGAAGAAAGAAAGAAAGAAAATATAATTTATTGCAAAAACCTCAGCGTACATTTTTTTTATTAAGTCTATAATTTAAATACACATTGTTATTATTAACCTTCTTCACAAACATCATTTCTTAGTCTATGACTTTAATTATGTCCACAATATGTCGTTTATGTCGTGTAGAACGTATATAGTTGTTTTTTAACGTGGCAACATTTAGTTATTTAATTTTTTTAATTTTTTTTGAAGTCATTGAAATTATCACTAGGCTGCTGTTTTGCAATTTCGAGTTGACACTCAGCGTACACTAAGATGATATAAAACATTCCAGTACTGCTTTTCAGTGCCAACCGCAAGAGTCACCTGACGTCGGCGGGCAATATCGTTTTATTATTACTCTATAAACACTTATACCAATAAATTATCGTGGGAGAGCCATGCTTCGGCACGTATGGGCCGGCTCGACCGGAGTGATACCACGGCCTCACAGAAAACCGGCCGTTAAGCAATGGTTGCATTGCTTTTCGCCGAGTGAGTGAGGTTACCGGAGGCCCTATTTCAAATGTTACGAGCTGACAACTCAACTCATATTACATGTTCATTGATATTAATACTTGGTTACAGACAAAAATGTTCCGATACTTTATTCATAACGTGTTAACGCCTACTTATCTTTTTATATCAAAGTACAGTATGAAATAAAATTGGTTGTAACAAATTAAATACCTATCTACATTGAGATTGTGATGTATAAAGAAATGTAAAGCTGCTAGGTATGGTGAAAGTATTTTCTAAGAGTAGCAGCTACACTACGAAGAATAGGTTTACTTTACATCGTATTTGATACAATATAAATTAATTACGAAACAAAACAAAAAAAAAATTACGATTATAAAAATAGTATAAATCGAAAAAAATGCGAAAATGTCACTGTTTCTAAATATTTTTAAAAATGCTCATCGCTTAATACTCATGTCACTCGTGTAACTTCCATCGGTGTCAAAAAAAAAAGGTTTTAAATGATAAATATACCCACCAAATTTTATAAAGATCGGACTAGTAGTTTTGGCACAATAATTCTGCAATGTAAAAAGGTTTGAAAAACGAAAAGTAAAAATATAATAGTTTAAAAAAACTAAAAAAACACGCTTTTATAGAAAATCCAACTAAAAAATAGAAAAAATTTAATCGAATTATTTTATTGTCATTGGTCTTTGACATGTGTGCAAGATTTGAATGACATCTCGCCGTTTAAAGTGGGTCAAAATCGCGCCCTAAGGAGTCGGTTACAAACTAACATACAAGTGAAGCTAATATAAAGCGTGTAAAAAAAGTCATCTTCAAATTATTGCTGAGACTAATATCCTAATCAAGATCATCATAAGCTAGAGTGTCAGAATTTTCATACTCATTTTACAAGTCCAAAATCCGTTCATTAGAGGAGGAGAGCCTTGACAATAAGTACAAAGTGATTTTTTTTGCATTTGTTTTTGTTTGTAAACAAGTGGAATAACCTCGATATCGATCGATAAATATATAACGGCTCTTTATTTTAAAAACTTGCATTTGAGAGCAAAATCATCTCGATTGATTCATATGAACCGGAGCTATGATAGATTAAAGTTTAACTCTCTCTGTTACCCTCATCCTGTTTCCCGCTCCCGTTTCAGAAATTTTGCACCGACATAACTTGCTAACAAGGTTGCCTATGAGTGCGAGTATTGCATATACATACCACGTAAGTATTTGGATTAATAAAGTTATTGGCGAAAAAATAGCCCTCATTTTTACTCAAAAAGAGAGTTATGAATTAACCTATACGTATGTATCCCTATAATCTCGTAAGTACTAAACGGCTCAACCGTTTTTGATGAATGTAATCACTGGGTATAGTAAAGTTATAAAAAGTCAAAATGGCGGATTTAAAATGTATCTTTTTCCTAAACTTATCGAGTACAAAAAAATATATGTAACGTTTATAAGGTAGAATTTTCCGCATTTGGATTTTGATGCCTGTTATAAACTAAATTGTTATACCTTAACATTTGTAACTTATATTTGCACTATTTACTAATTAAAGGTGTACAATAAAGAGAAATAAATAAATAAATATTTGAAGACAAACAAAGATAGACAGTGGCTTGCACCAATCATCATCACAGTTAATATAAATCAAGTCACCCAAACGCACACTAAAAAAAAGTCTAGATGTCTATCACGATACCGAAATTCTGTACACCCGTTTTTATATATAGGTGATATAAGTAATTTGGTGATATCAACAAAAATGTTTTTTTACTAAACGGAAGGATGTACTGAAGCGCGAATATACACCTATCTTCCTCACCCTCGTAGCAACTCAATTAGCGCTGATTTTTTAAATGTACTTACATAGATATCTGCGTGGAATTCTTTCTAAAAAAATGTCGCCAAATTACTTATGGCACCGATATATTTTATCATCACCATACAATCAAACGAAAGAGCTTGAAAGAGATCTTATTTAAAGCCAGTTGATGCGGCATTGTATTTTTTTTTTTATGGTATAGGGGGCAAACGAGCAGACGGGTCACCTGATGGTAAATGACTACCGCCGCCCACGGGCACCTGCAACTCGAGAGTCACAAGTGCGTTGCCGCCCCATTAAGGCGGGAGTAGGAGAAGAGGGAAGGGGGGAAGAGTGGGAAGAGAGAGGTGAGGGAAAGGATGGGAATAAGGGAGAGGGAAGGGTTAGGGCCTCCGGTAACCTCACTCACGAGGCGAAATGCAATGCAAGCATTGCTTCACGGCCGGTTTTCTGTGAGGCCGTGGTAACGAGCGGAGTCGAGCCGGCCCATACGTGCCGAAGCATGGCTCTCCCACATGTGAATACGATCGGTTTGACCTGTTCGTTCGGCTTCCAGCTTTTATATGTTTGTGCAATAAAACTGCATCTTTTTAACACGTTTTTATTATCTTTGAACGAGATTTTCACCCCCATCAAAACATCGGATTAATTTGAAACTTTTCACACTTAACAAGGACCGATGACAATGCAATAATTAAAATGGTTGTTCCATTATCCCGCTCAGGATCTTCAGGATTAACGATTTTTCATATCAAAATTGCGTCAAGTACGTGTTTAAAATAAATATTCCGGAAAGGGAGCCTGAGAACGGCGACTAAATCCGAAGAATCAATCTCCCATCACAGGGAAGTAGTTACAACCTTAATAAATAATTATTGATTAAAATATTATATTAAAAACTAAAAAACACGCTTTAATAGAAAACCGAACTAAGAATAGTGCATTAACAAAAAAAAAATGTAAAGAAGCGTGTTGTGTTTCTAAAGATATTTTATATTTATCGGATATTTTCATAATGACTAGTTTTACCAATATCTGTCAATAGTTATTATTTACTAGCAACCCGCCCCCGCTTCGCACGGGTACAAATTATACACCAAAACCTTCCTCATGAATCACTCTGTCTATTAGTGAAAATCGCATGAAAATCCATTCAGTAGTTTTTCAGTTTATCGCGAACAGACAGACAGACAGACGCCGCGGTCGGTTACTTTGTTTTATAATATGTAGTGATAACACTAATCAATTTAATGTTATAAATAATAACATCAAGCACCCCAGGCTTTTTTCGGGATCAGACAGCTGTTTGTGAAGTTATCTCAAGTTATTGTTATTATTATTAATAAAGGGTCAAAGAACATATCGTTGCTGTGATGAACCGTTAGACTAGCAAATGGGCTATTGCAGAACATGTACTCGATGCAGACACCAACCACTGGATTGAAATCCTCTAAACGCCACATCAGTTTTACGAGTTGAAGCGCTTGAAATTAAAAAAAATATATAACTTTTAATCGGAAAGATGGTTTTAAATTATATATCTACAACATGGAATCAAGTGATAAAAAATATGCCACCTGGCATTTCAAGAACCCTGTTCACCCTGGTTCATACTTAGTAATCTGTGCCCTGGTGGCCAATGTTCTTATTCGACAAGCTTAAAGGAGGGTTGTATCTCTCTTGGTGTACAATAAGGAGATACATAAATAAATAAAGAATTTTATGAACTTCATTAGGTAGGTTTTTTCATTTTTTTTATGGAATGAAATAGGCGATGGAACTCACCTGATGGAAAGTGACGATGAAAACGAAGATGGTACACGGCTATCGAAGAGAAACCTATTCACTCTACACTTGAACGTTCCAGGACTATAATTGACTGGAAAAATAAACGCAGGTAGCTCATTCCACCTTGGCGACTTGAACCAAAAAGGAGCTGTCAAAGCGTTTAGTTGGCTTTTTGGTGTTACGACAACGAAAGGATGGAACCTCTGTCTACGCCTAGTAACCCGATAAAGGAATGGTGAGGGTTCAATTAATTCGACCAGTTATTTTCCTGCGACTTCGCTTGTTAATACAAGCTGCAATATAATAATATGGTTATAATGAAAAAAGCTTTAACAACATTGAACAAACAGAAGGAAAACTCAATAACAATAAGTAACAAGAATGACTGCGAATGTACCGCTCGTACGGGTGCAAATCGTTCGTGGAACATCGGGAACAAAGACGAAGACTCATTGTCTCGGAACAATGGCACAAGTCCATTACGAGCCTTATTTGTATCATCACTGTATAGGCGAGCACTATACATGTTGAAACTTCTTCCCATATTGTTCAATATTATAAATAACTAAGTACTTTGATGTGCTGTCATTGTTTAGGTATGAAAATACCCCTTGTAGGAAAGTATTTATACATTGAAGAAAGTAAAGTGAGTTGCAGCTTTTATTCAGTATAATATATTGTCATATCCATCATCTCAAGTCCGTCCGAGCTATGAAAATTAAATACTATTGTGCGTTGCGGTGTCACCCGTCGTTTCATTTAAAAGAAAGCATTCCGGTATTTAAAATATTTTTGAAAAAACTTCGACGACAGTGTATTTGTTTATGTATGTTCACCGATATTTCCGTCATCTAGGGACCGATATTAAGCAACATTGACGTTTAAAGTGACGAATGTCACTTTAAACTACGTTCAGCTGTTTGTATCTTTGTTTTATAATTTATTCAATCAAGTGCAGCAAGTTGATAGATAAACTAGAAATCTTACCACCTAATCTAAATAAAGTATCTGACTTATTAAACTAAAGTTAATAATCTAACGATCTTCAAACAGACCAATAGGTACCAAGTCCCTTTATAATGTTTCCTATTATTTTTGAAGTGTCACATTTATGTAGTCTTTTCAATTAAGTTTGAAATCGCTTATTTTTCACTTCTTCACCCTTTGTTAGTGCTTTTTGAAGTCGGTCTTTTTTTTACTTTTTTTTAAGTGTTTCTTTGTCAGGTTTTCGTGTCTTATTAGTGTTTACTGGTTTTCGGTGCAAATTGCCCGAAATTATTTACCCAAAACCGTAATATCTATAATAATATATCTTAAAAATAATGAACTTAGATCATATTCTTTCTTATTTGTTTTTCTTTTAGCCGACTCTTAAGCGTGATGATACATTGTTTATAACCTTACTAAAGAATAAGGGTACAAGATGAAAGAAAAAAATTCAACAAAAAAGAAAGAAAAACGTAATCTCCAAGTTTATTATACATATATATACATATTAGTATAGATAAGTATTAGCCCGTCCAACGAAGACCAAAAACGGCCGAAAAGGGGAAATAACTCGTGTAAAAGCCAATTTTGACACAGTTGTAGGGAAAGGTGTATTAAACAACATACAACGTGGGGGAGGGTTTAAAGGTCCCTTTTTTTAGTTTTTCGATAATGACTCGAAAATGACGGCCTATAGTAAAAATGTTTTCAAGCTAAAGTAATCTACTAGTCTAGTCGACAAGTTGAAAATGGTCCAAAATAGACATACTGCTCTTAAAATTATGTGCGATAGCTCATTGCGTAGCGGAATTACGCCTAGAAAAATGTGCCAAAAGCGTGTATTAGCACATAAAAAATTGCAAAAGTTATAAACAAATAATGATGAAAAAAATGGCATTTCGTTTTTTGTCAATATTTCATAAACTATTAATATTTAAGAAATTTCACAAAAAGATTCTGTCAGAAGAGGAAATTTCCAATAAAAACTCCTAGCTCATGGAACTCTATCTCCATAATTTATAATTTTAATTTAACGCTGAAAATGGGCCCCGCGCGACTGCGAATTTTTGTACTTGAACAAAAACTGAAAAATCTAAGTAATGTTGTTCAAGTACAAAAAATGTTTAAATAATTGTCGTAAAAATTTTCACTTCGTAGAGCCTTTCTTATATACATACTTAACAAGATCACACAATAAAAGTTAAAGAAATATTCATACTTTGTTTATAATAATTTTTGTACTTGAACAAAAACTGAAAAATCTAAGTAATCTACAAAGCGAAAATTTTTCACGACAATTATTTAAACATTTTTTTTCATTTACAATGAAGACTGGAGTTCGAGAAAATTTTGTTAGTTAACAATCGTTTAACTTGTTGAAAAATGAACTTTAAGTAAAATTTCCAAATAAATTATTAACGAGAATAAATTATTTATAGCGTTCAGAATACACCATAATTTTTTTCAAATTAAAAAAAAAATCAATACCTTTAAATAAATAAATTAATGTGTCGTACTAGCTTTTGACGCCGCGCGCGCAACCTGAAAATGTTGCGCGGAGACCCATTTTCAGCGTTAAATTAAAATTATAAATAATAGAGATAGAGTTCCGGAAGCTAGGAGTTTTTTACTGGAAATTTTCTTTTCTTTCAGAATCTTTTTTGAAATTTCTTAAATATTAATAGTTTATGAAATATTGGCAAAAATCGAAATGCCATTTTTTTTTCATCTTTAATTGTTTATAACTTTTGCAATTTTTTATGTGCTAATAGACACTTTTGGCACATTTTTCTAGGCGTCATTCCGGATCCAATGAGCTATCGCACATAATTTTAAGAACAGTTTCTCTATTTTGGACCATTTTCAACTTGTCGACTAGACTATACTTAAATAAAAAGATGGGAAACATTTTTTTGCTGGGATCAAAACTTAAGAAGATATGGAGGGAAGAAAACGGACAATAAAAAAATATACATTTCTTTAAGAACGCCACGTATATTCCTAAAAATAGAAATAAAATATCTAATATAATATTAAATATCTACTAAATCTAAAATTTCATCATCATCATCATCATTGTCGACGGTGTCTTCGATGCGATTGCGGCAGCCGGAATGCAGCAGTCGTCTGCTCCCGTGTCTGCGGTGTATGATCCGGCTCATGTACTAACGGAGCCCCATCGAACACACTGTCGACTGTCGATTTTAGATTTCGTAGATACTTAGGAGTATTTCTATTTTTCTTTCGTTGCCTGGGCTATATATGTAGATATATGGAATATATATTTGAAGCATCGCAGTAATGACGTAAAACGAAAACATTCTGGAATGTATTAAGTAGCACGTTAAAAGGGTGATTTAAATGTAATTCTATTTTGGTTTAAAAAGGAAATGTAGAACGGGAACAAGAGTTCTTACTAAAAGGTTAAATATTTCAAGTGTTGTAGATTTCAAATAAAAAAGCTGTTAAAAGCTTTCAAGATTAATCTTCTTAGTCGTTCGCAATTGCCTGATAAACATTACTTTTTTCACTGTTTCAATAAAAACGTTATAAATATTTCAAGATTGCATTACATAATTAACAATAGTTAATCCTTCTTTATTTGTAATACTGTCCGATTGGGGATCTCTATAAGGTGGAAGTCAGTAAAACAATGAGATTAGGATTCACCACATTATGAACCCTTATGAACACGAAAGAGCAAGAAAGGAGTTTGAAAATTGTTTAACAAGCACAAAAAAAAAATTACAATATTTTTCTGAAAAAAAAAATTACTAATCTATTATCAATTTTATTAACATTCGAATGGCATTTGACATAAGATTTTGCAGGAAAATTTGACAGATGTCTATTAGCTAATCCGATGATAAATTAAAGTGCCTTATCATGCTTTCAGGAACTCAATATATACCTACTTGACAAGAGATTTGACATACGGTCAGTTAATGTTAGCGTTGATCAGCCTTTCAGAAACCGGGCGTAAGTCACTTATGTCAGTGGAAATAAAAAGGGTATTATATATACTTTGACCTCAATATAGTTAGGCAAAGTGTTCTACCGAGACCTCACTTTTACTCCTTAGTTTAGATATTAACGAAAAGAAGGTGTCAGTGAGGTACGTTTTATTTTTAATAGTTACTTACAACTTTACAACAAGACGCATTAAAAATATATAATTAGTTCTTTTATTTAACTAACTTTTCTATAAAGTACCTATTGTAAAGTTTAAACGGTTTAGACCTTACTATGTTATAACACTATCAAGTCTATCAAAGTCTGATTGAGAACGCCAAATGACTACGTCGGTATCGTGTGGGCTGTAAATCTCATTCTTCATTCAAATTCTAAGTGATATAGAGATCACCCGGTGGTCAAATTTCGACCATAACTCATTGTTTTTTAACTGTCTTGTTTTACATAATGACCAGTGTAACTTGACCTGTCCTGTCTTGTCACAAGTCAAAATTTATACTGGACGCGTGTAACTTCTTGTAGCCATTTTCGCATACTTTTCAAACTTATAACATAACATATTTATTAAAAATGTTATTTTTCTACCGTGTCAAAAGCTGCAACAACATCTGTGAGGGTGTCAGATTACACTTTTTTTTTTATTTCTCACAAAGTCTAAACACGTCCTTGACATTAAAAACACAAATATCACTGTTAAAATTATTATTCTTTCTTTCTCATAATACTTATTCTGTATGGCTTACAAAGTCTAATGCTTGTATTGTGTTCTTTGTATAGAACTGTCTAAGGACAACATTGAATGGCCGTTGTAGAACGCAATCCACTTAAAAATTGTAGGTACTATTCTTTTATTAAAGCCTGTGTATATGATATTTAAGACTAACATGCTATAAATACCGTTATATAACTTTGATTATTTAGTTACACAATGTTAGATTGATAATGTTACATTACACAAGCATTTAGCTTAGCTGGCGGGGTTAAGAATAATACTAGTAATGTGTAACCCACGTTGCTAGTATACTTTATAAAAAAGAATTAAAAAAAAATGTTATTCATTTTGTTGAGAAGAAATGGCCTTATCTCACTCAAGATATCTATAATCAACGGTAGTCAAGTTTATATGTATTATAGATACTCTATTACTTTCTTCGAATCAGGAAAATTCCGACCTTTCATCGCTGTATCAGTGGTATAAGGCGGCGGGAAGAAGAAATACGATCGTTTAAAAAACTCGGATTATTTGTGTTTTATAAATCCCCAGAATAAAATGCAACAGCTAATATTCGAGACGTTGACGAAGGCAAATTCTCGCCTTCAGATTGTAAGGTAACGGTAATTGTCCTAGTCCTCGCACTAGCGTCTTCTGAGTATGAGACACAAATAATTGTTCCTAGTCTGCGTGTTGTTTGTGTCCGTTGTTAGAATGTTTGTAAAGCCCCCCGCGACGCAGGAATATTCCTACTGCGGGAGTTATCCTTTTAAAGAAAAAAGAAATCTTTTAAAGTGTGGGTTAACGGGACCTCTTACATATGACGGTCGCCTCAAAATGTTATCATTGACCGTTAAAGCAAGTGATAATACATCAAAGGTGTACGTGCGACTTGGGATCGATCTTGAACTTTTGAACCGACCACTAGTTCAGCAACAGTTACACCATTCGGTTATCACTGATAATATTGTGAAATTATAAATAATATCTAAGTATATACTGTGTATACGTTCTAAGTTATTTTAGTTAGGGTTTAGGCAGCACTGGTGAACAGTGTTGCGTAAATCTATACTTATAATACAACTGAAACAGATTCTATTCAGTTCATTGAAGATATTTAGAATTTTTTTTTCGAGTACACTCTATAATCGACACTGAAGCCACAAATTTTTGTCTGTCTAAATCTACGCCACTTCACACTGAAACTACTGAACGGATTCACATAAAACTTGGCATGATTTGAGTTCACATTACGAGGTAGGGCATTGGATACTTTTTGTCCCGAAATTCTGGACGGTTTCGTTGAGAGAGGGGATGAAAGTTAAAATGTGTACTTAGTTGTAATGCATAACAGAATGCAATAATTATTTTTTTGTTGGAAAGGAGGTACTTTGAAGATTCTCACGTAATACTTTTACGTACTTATACGTTTTACTTTTATGAAAAACAGTGGCAAAAATACCTGGAAATTCAAACGGTCATAACTTGTAAACGGATAGTTTTTTTTTCAATAATTCTGATTGTAACTGCAGGCTAGAGTCATGCCCTTTCAGTGATTTAAGTAAGTGTTCTATTTTCAAATACACCCTGCATGTATAAGACATCTGTAGATGTGTTTGATTGTGCACGCATCATATAAAAGTACAAAATAATTGTGGAAACGTTTTATACACAAGTTCCTATTGAAAACTTCTTTAGGCACGTTGTGCACTTTGGCTATGGGGCAAAAGCACTGAACCCGTGACCGTCACGCTAATAATACATATACATATAGATCCACTAGAGGGCGCTAATCTAAACATTGAGTTCTGTCAGCTCCTTATTAATTAATCTTCAAAAATATAATTAGTTCAATAAAGTACTTATTGTGTGCGCAATTCATTTGGTAAAATAAACAAAAACATAATATTGTAATTAAGGTGAAAATTTATAACACCTAAAGTGTTCAATAGCGAAAACCTTTATTCAAAATTTCGTCCGAACGTACGTCAGTTTGATGGATGTCACTAGTAAATGGCAACACTTTCTTTAAAATTGAATATTTCTGATCGGCAACTCACAATTACTTATTAACAATTGTTTAACACAATTATTGTAATTATTATATATAATTATTATATTGTATATAACAAGGCATTTTTTAAGTGAAATTTAAACTTCTTTAGGCACATTGGGCACTTTGGTATGGGGAAAAAACACTGAACTCGCGTGACCGTCACGCTCAGAAACATACATATACCGATGTCACAAACACATCGGTATATATGTATCTGATCTGTGTGTGTATTATACAAATAATTATATATACTGTGTGTGCAAGTTATGTTTTCACCTCTAACGCGGAGTCCTACGACTGACAGTTTTTTTTAAATTAGTAACTTGTTTACTGCTACTAGGACTGTACATGTTGAGATACAATTTCACCCCTGGTTTAGTGTTATAAGTTATGCTACAGTGTGAAGGGTATTAAAATGTAAAGCCAACATTTTTAACAGTACCTAACACAGTTTTCGCACCAACTAATGAAAATGCCTTTTGAAACCACAATGAGCATCGTTCTTGTTTGCCCTTTCGAGAAAGCAACTCATGCGGAAACACCCCACTGGTCGCTTGCTGCTAATGACACAATTACAATTCAATTTACAAGTTATTCATTTGTGAACAAGGGTTACAATCTGCGTTACAATATTTTAAATATAGTTTAACCCTTACTCCCATTACTAGTGGTGTATAAATGGTGTTCAATCCTTACAAACACAAAGAAGAAATATATAAAATAAAGAACCATGTAATAATACCAATTAGGTCCATTTTCGTGGGTGTGTTCCTAGTAAGTAAGACGCTGAAATTTAAAAAAAAAATGTGCTATTGTCCGACATTTTACTGACGTTTCAACGACAAATATTGATTTGTAACTTTTAGGTCAATACCACCGTTATTTGGGTTTACATGCTAGATTACGTAATACCATATGTGTTTTGAATCACTCTTACCTCATCTATGTATGCCTTTATTACACTGATAGTAGCTACCATTGGCAAGAGCAACTCAGAAAAATATTTTGTGTCATTAATAAGGTCTCTAATGTTCTTCAAATATTTTGCCATCGTTCGACGCGACAAAACTTTCATCCCCATCACCTGGATAATTGGCAATCCACCACTGTGCGGAATTTTTTTGCCTCGTACTACTAATCTCTGGAACAAATTGTCGCCTGCGGTATTTCCCCCTTCAAAGGCCGACAACGCACTTGTGACTCTTGAGTTGCAGGCGTCCATGGGCGTCGGTAGTCACTTACTATCAGGTGACCCGTCTACTCATTTGCCCCCTATAATATATATATATATATAAAAAAATACACACATTAGAAACTCTGAAAGTCACAGCCGGTCGTGGATAAAAATAAAATATGAAATAGGTCGTAGAAAAAAAATCCACAATCAAGACAGAAATTATACTTAATAGTTACAACGTATATTTCAACAAACAAAACTAGATAATAAAAAACCGGACAAGTGCGTGTCTGACGACGAGGGTTCCGTACAAACTTGTATGTAGTTAGTTCGTCAATCTCAGGAATCATTTTATAAATTTTATTTCTTTTGGCCTTGAAGATTATTACCCGTTTTTTCGTAGGACAAATTTAACTTTGCCATTCTAAAAATACTCGATACATTGATGAACGTCTTAGTCAATTTTTAAACAAAAATATATTTTTTTAAGTGATATAACAACAAATTAAACATTTTCGGATTTTTTTTTTACTTGTGACTTGCTTATTGCAAAATTTCATTATTTTAGGTCAGTATTATAATCTACCTACGAAATGTTTAAATTGGTTAAAATTTTCGGGCTTAAATAGCCATATCTTTTGATTGCTTTGACTTAGAGGTTTGATTTTTATCAGCCTTTCGAGGAACGGAACCCTAAAAAGAACAACAACAACTAAGCTAATAAAAAAATTTCATATGTATTTAACCGAGGCAAGAAAATAAAGGAGGTTCTCAAATAACGAAAAGAGGACAGAATAAAAACGAAAAATTATTAATTTTAATTGACAAGCTGTCAATCTAAAATAAGGCACTAATTGAAACGGCGCAAATCTTAAAAACTAACTTTGTATTAGAAAAATAATAGTAGCAAATATAAACTGAAAACGTTCAACAAGAACATCATAAAATAATGTTAGTTTACACCTACTTCATTTGCTTGTACTTTGGCTCACGCCTAAATTAGATATTTATATAACATTTAGTTATTTGTAGTTGGAAATTATAATTTTCCTCTCAGTTTCTGCTCGCGTCAGTTTAATTAATTGCTAAAAATATTTTATCTATGTAACTTCTATAAATAAAAGCCATAAAGTTATTTAAACAAGAAGATCTAACCCTTACAAGTCTTTCACGTTACAAGTAATTAAATAAATAAAATACTTGTAATGTTCTTTGGACACATATCAGTATTTGGTTGTTTGTAAGTTAAATTTTGAAACTTCTTCACTTCTGACAAAGTCGTGTCCTCTCACAAAGCATTTTATACATCGTTATATATGTCATAATATACGTTTTCAAACAATGAAAGCGAATGTTTATGCAAATTTATATTTACTTTTACGTTTGTTAGGTTATTGTTTTGTTTGTTCGGTGTCCAATCCATACATGTGAAAACATATTTTTGAACAGGCTTAGTTTTAAAAAATGTATCAGTTGCGCCGGTACGTAAAAAAAACAGAAAAGTAAGTGACTGACTCTCGTACCGAGAGTTCCCTTCGCCTATCCTGGGAATCGATTATAATTATGTTAAGTCGAGTGTTTAGTCGAGTAAGTGATTCGAGCTATGTTAAGTTAGCTGTGAATGTTTATTATCCTTTAAATCGTTTATGCTAATTAATACTTACTTCTACATTTGTTTGGCTATTGTTTTGCTTATTCCGTGAACACACAATACATGTAAAAACATATTTTTTATATAGTTCAATAGGAAGTACTCTATAGGTTTTGATTACCCTGCAAAGTGTTAAATTTGGTTTAATTATAAGACTGAAATGGCCGTATCTTTTGATTGCGTTGACTTAGAATACTGTTGTTTTTTCAGCTTTAAGGGACCGTGGAAAGTAAAGTATTTCATGTTAATTTCAACTTGATATCTCTAAGCATTCTTGAGAAAAAGGGTCTTTACAGACATACAGATAGACAGATGGATTGCTAGACAGACGGGCAACGAAGTGATCTTTCCGTTCTCAATTAAAGCGGTTGCCTATTCGTCAGCGCCGTATTTTGCAAGACCTCACAACCCACCATCGATTATCCCATCTTCCCAAACGTACTTAACTTTATATTTCCAATATTTAAGAAGTAATAATGATAGAAATCTTCGTTCCTTAAAAAAATCCTTCTTCTTTGTCACTCTCACACTTCAGAGTTTGTAGGCTCTTCTTTTTTCGTTCAGTCTGTTTTTCTTTGGAATGTGCTTCCCCTCGAAATCAGGATGGCTACCAATCGTTACTCATTGAAAGTTAAAGTACGGGGTCAGACAGAGTTTTTAAAAAACAAAAAATGGAATGATTATAGACGCAGGTTAATATTTTTATTGCTCTTCTTTTTCAAACACAGCCACGGCATTTTCAAGGTTTATAAAACGAATTCCTCTAAGTTTATCTTTCATTTTTAGAATAAATCAAAGTCACAAGGTGCCAGGGCGGGACTGTAAAGAGAATGACTTACTAGCTCCACACCTTCGATAGACAAATATTCGATAGTCCGTCTGGCGGAGTGATCTGGAGCGTTGTTGTGGTGGAGGAGGATCCTGCTTCTTGGGCGCTACTGTCTAACATTTTCCAAGACAACTGGTAGACAATGACTGACATACCAATCTTTTTTTTTTTTTCGTGTGGGAACCCCCACTGGTCATCACCTCACCATGGCTATTGGTGAGGTGGTATGTCGGAATCGAACCGACTAAAACCACACGGTGTTCCGTAACAAGTGAGTCTATCGCAAGGGACTCGGGTATACCCTAGGAAGGAAGTCCCCGAGAACCCTAGCAGACTTTGGCCGCCCTCAAATAGAAGGCAGCCACACCAATGGTAGTGGAGGGCCTTGCCCTCCTTGCAATTTAGAGAGGCGCACGCGGAACACGTCGCGCCACCATCTCAGGCCTGCTTCTGCTAGAGTAACGTTACCCCGTTACCCCCTCACCGGTACCCCCAGGCCAGCGCTCATAGAGGCCGGAGATCATTCTGCGCTCTCCGGCGCCTGGTGCCTCTTCTTCGGGACGGGAGAGTACTAGTCCTCTCCCGTTCCCTTTCCGCCGCCTCTTTAGTGGACATCACTTCCTCACAAAAAGAAGCGGCGGATTCCCAAGCACTCTCACTTTGGACCATGGACAGAACCATGGTCTCCAGCGAGAGGCTTCCCACACTGATAGCCGCCGCGAGGTCGTGGCGCTGTTGCATCCACGCTGAGCACTCCACAAGAGTGTGGAGTGCAGTATCCTCGCGACAGCCTCCGCAGTGATGGCACGCAGACGTTGGCTCCCGGCCTATGCGACACAGGTACTTTCCGAAACAGCCGTGGCCGGTCAGCACCTGCGTCAGCCGGTAGGAGAGGCTGCCGTGCTGCCTCTCCAGTCAATCCTCCATGATGGGTCTTACCGCTACAATTGTGGCGTGCCTTGACATACCAATCTGCAGTAATAGTCCTTTTAGCTTCTAGAATGATTGTTGCGAAATGACTCGTCCGTCCAAAGAATGAGGCAATCATCTTTTTCCCTTGACTTCTGCCCTTGTCTATTTTTGTCGGAAAATCTTCGAATGGAAATATCCATTACGTAGATTGTGTTTTGGTTTCGGGTTCGTAACAATATATCCAGCTTTCATCACCTGTGACGATGTCATATACAGCATTTGAATCCGTCATACTTTTCAAACATTGAGCAGCACCAATACAAACGACGGCGTTTTTGATCTTCCGTCAAATTATGAGGTATCTATCCATCTAGTACTAAGCTTTCTGACCTCCTAAATATCCATGTAAACTTTTTGTATTTGACTCATACCAATGCCTAAATCTGCCCGAATCTGTTGATATGTCACTCTTCTATCAGTTTCTATCATTATCACGTTATCTTCAGTATTCACCGTAGAAGGACGTCCTTCTCGAGAATCATCAGTGAGTTTGCTTCGACCACGTTTGAACTCATCAAACCAGTTGTAAACAGTGGCAAGAGATGGGGCTTCGTAATGAAATGCCAATCGAAGTCTATCGTAACATTGTTGTTGAGTAAGACCGCAAAGAAAGACGTAATAAATCACTGAGCGGAAATTTTCTCTACTCAAATACATTTGGATGTACGACAGACACTTTTTAAATTGCCGCCACTTTGTAAAAACAAATCACATATGAAATCATTAAACAGATTCCCAAAGAGTTCCTAATTTGAAATTTCAATAAATTTTCATCACCTGATTTTCTTACTGACCTATTCTAAAAAAGATATAGATTCAGAAAATCGGTAAAAACTTTGATGTACAGTATAAATTGATTGGGTCCACTCCGCAATGTATTTTATTGCGTTCGAACCTATTGATCGCAGCTCCCGCCGCGCCTACATATAAAATCATGTTATTTAACATAATATGTATGTACATTGTACATAGTCATAGTCTATTGTATTTATGAATTATTATTATAGTTAAATTTAATTTTTTTATCCGAGCGGTGTCAATTTACGTTTCTTCTATTATGAACTAAATTTTGTAACTGTTAAGATGCTATTTATCAATAATATGTAACAGCACTTCTAGCAAGCTTTTGACGCTCGCAACTTCGTCCGTGTATAATTTGATCCACTTTGACCCCCTTCAAGTAGTATTTTCGTACAAAAGCCAAAGATTATCCAAAGTCCATCAAAATTGGGTCATCGGTTTTGGAGTGGAATGTATTCGCTATTTATTACAAAGGTATTTTAAATTAATAAGAAGATGATACCAGTTAAATGATGTATATAATCAAATTTCTTAAAACTGTTTAAAACAGTCTTCGCTAGTTTAGTCTATACTTTTGCTTATTTAAATTCTTTTAAAAAGATTATCGAGAAACCAATTTCGATAAATCCTAACCAAAAAAACCTATATCTTACATCAGTTTGAGCCTGAAAACGCTGACCTTGGAAGTGTCTAGAAGCTATTTTACTCAAGTAACTAAAAAAATTAGAACAAGCAATGTGTAAAGTGCTCCCTAGACGATCATGCGGCATGACATGCTGAATCATTATGCTGCATGAAGGACTATTGAGAGTCATCATGCAGCATGACAGTCGCTTGATACAATCAATTTATTCAGTCGATATATATAGTACAGTGAAGAGCGCAATCTATTATAGAAATATTGATACAATATTGTTATCTTTAATAATATTCTTATCTTTAAATGTTGTATCTTATGTTTTAGTGCTTAGTATTCGTTTAAGTAATAGTTTTATTAATTGTTAGTACTCAATGTAAACATTACGTATAATGCAAGCTGTGGGCGGCTATAATGTACAGCACAATATTGCATATGTATATTAGTGATGCTCCTTAATAAATAAAAATCATGCATGCATGACAGCACGTAACGCATGTCATGCCGCATGATCGTCTAGGAAGCGCTTAAGCAATATATACCGTAATGTTAAGTATAAAGTTTTTAAAATAAGTCGTAAATCATGCATAATTTATATTTACGAAAATCATTAGGTTCGGAAACACTTTATGCAAGAGTGCTCTAAATTAGTTTGATACTGCGAGTTGAATTTAAAAATTGCATAGTAACTCAAACATCATCATATTTCCAATATTCTTTGCTGCATTTGAAATTTAATGCGTAGTTTTTCACTTATTTTAAAAACGAAATTGTTTTCGATTAAAAAACATGGATTCAGTACTAACAGCATAACATCCATCCATTTTGCTTTACAATTATATTTGAAATGAAGAGAGTAAATGACAAAAAGTTCATTAAATTCTTCTCATAAAATAGTAATCTAGTCATAAACGGAATAGGTTAGTTCTATGTGGGTAAGACAAATCCTGGACCATAAAATTCTTATAATTATGTATTTATACGGGAACTAACGCGATCACGAAAAGGTATTACATACTTAGATTATATATAGGTCCAGATACCGTGACTAGTACAAAAGTCACCGTTTACTTTGAAGCCACTTTTTGGTGCTGTGTGAGTGAACCCCGCCCAACGCGAGTGTCTACGTACAATGTTTATGCTTGTGTGCATTGACGGTTTTACTACCAGTGCATAGAGGTTACCCCAAAATTCAGGGACTTTTTTATTATACATAATTTTTTTTTTGATGTAAGTAATATTAAATAAATACATTTTGAATGTATTTAAATCAGTTACAAATATTCGTTTATTTCATTTTTTCGTTTTTTCATTTAATTCGTTTAGTTAAAAAGACAAATGTAAAATAAAACTACTTAGTAGGAACTATTTATTTATAACAATATTTTTTGGTTTGTTTTTAAGACGTTTTTTTTAGAGTTGCCTCCTTAAGAATCGATTTTCATATAAGGCCGTATGAAAAAAATATGAGAATAAGAGTAATTTTTTTTTATGGTAAGTATAACATAAAAGCACTTTTGAGTAATAAAATTAAATGCAACTTTATTCACAGGAACAGAGTAACAAAAGGTATTTTGATAAAATAAAGTAAATGTTTTGCCTTGGTTTGTAGGACTTGGATATATATATATATATATATATATATATATATATTTTTTTTATAAAGTATCAAGAAACTAGCAAAATTTTACAAGTCCTAAGTGCTCTATAACTGTGTTCGTTAAGAGTAGTAATAATAAGTTATAATACGAGTACAATCCCACAGCTAAAGTATCGTTTGACGGACATATTGAACTCCGGGTGCTAGAGTTTAGAAATTAAGAATATTTGAAGGATTCCAGTTTCGCGAACATTAACATTAAGCATATTTCTCGTCTTTCTATAAATAACAAGTTTGGCAAAGAAAAATATATATACTGGTATGGAATGCGTTATGGGTAAATGAAATTCACGTCGTGGCAACATCTCTAGTAATGGCGTCGTAATTTTATTAATTTGAAATTTTGTTCTATTGTTTATAAATACATTAGGAAATAGAATACTTACATATGAAATGTGATGTTCGGACACTTAAGATTTTTTTTAATATAATTTTTACAGAATGTGACAGCACAAGCAGGCATTTTTAAATATTATAAGTAGCGACTCGAGACGTACTTCAGCGGCGAACGTTCGCTCGCGTGTGACGAGTGAGACGCTTGTATTTATATTAGACGCTTGTATTTTTTGGCTTCAGTTTTGAGGCACGGATTAGGCATCTGGACCTATATATAATCTAAGATTACATACCTCTGAATTGCCTGACGTTTCGACCAGGTTGCACTGGCCGTGGTCACAGGCTGACCGTCGTTCGTGATCGCGTACATAATTATATCATGGAACGCGAAAGTTTAAAAGTTAGCATAAAATTCTTTACTTTTGCCAACCAAAAATGAATAATAGAACATGTCTATGAATTTAATAATATAACTTTATTTATATTCATGTCAATTCATATTAAATACTTAAGAACGATACGTACATATCTAAAAATGGAGCGGTGTAGGTAAATGCAGAATTTTCGACAGTTCAATTTTGTTTTCTCTTTAATATTTATTTGCATTTCAATTTCTTTATACCCACATTTTGCGATACGGATCAGTTTTATTAAAAGTTTTCGTTGCAAACAAATCTCATGTAGCTGGAATTTCATCAAGATACGGAAAAAGAAAAAAGGAAAGTTATAAAAATGATGAATGGGTTTAATAAAAGGGCATAAGTCAAGCGGACCTGTTGACTTATACGTTTAATATTATTAAATAGCCGTCACTGTAAACTTACCTCTAAAGAGTTTTGAATAACACTTTTGTAATCTAAAATAAATTACATTACAAGGGGTAAATGCCATCGCTAAGAAAACTTCTGCGAGAAGTAACGCTACGGGAAATTAATTTATAATAATTTGTGTTCTAAGGAATTGTTTGAAAAGATACCCGACTTACATACACATAAAAAACCATTTAGTTAGAGTACTATGCTATTACTTATTCCTTCCTGTTCGAGCATGTTTAGTGACCACTTTGCCATAAATTTCTCAAGTGATTACAGTATCCAGTTCTTCAAAAAGGGTTTTATAAGCTTTTTATAGGGTTGATACACTCCTGGATATTTGTCACAGGGTGTCGTTTATCGAAAATCCTTTTGCGGTGATCCTTCCTATTAACATACTGCCACTGATTATAGAGTACAAACAAAAAAAAAACTGGACAAGTGCGAGTCTGACTCGCGCACCAAGGGTTCCGTAAGCAAACAAACTTGTATGTAGATAGTACGTCCATCTCGGGAATCAATTCCCGGAAACTTTTCAACTTGATGCGTCATCGGGTTCCTGAGAAAAAGGGTCTTGACAGACAGACAGACAGACAACAGACGGACAACAAAGTGATCCTATAAGGGTTCATTTTTTCTTTTAAGGAACGTAACCCTAAAAATGTATATAATTGTGCTAAAATTGTAACATCCATTTATTTATCAATATATTTTCAATATATTTACTTATTCATTATAGTTTCACTGTAGTAACTGTTAAAACCTAGTTACTTGTTAATTGCTACGGTCGTAATCCTACTAATATTATAAACGTGAAAGTTTGTGAGGATGTATGGATGTTTGTTTCTTTTTCACGTAAAAACTACTGAACCGATTGCAATGAAACTTGGTATGTAGATAGCTGGGCACCTGAAACATTGATAATTACGCGGGTGAAACCGCGGGGCGCAGTTACTATGTACATATTTTGAAGCTTGTACGGCGTCATCAAGAAACTGCGCAGTGTTGTGGGTTTCATTCCCACACGAAGTATTCTACTATTCTGATCTCCACTTGCTCCACCAAAAGTTTAAAAACTACAAATTATATGTGTAGGTAGGTAAGTGATTTCTGCTTCTCGCGGAGTTTTTGAAAAATGGTCTACGTTCGTCAAATATTAATGAAAGTTTTGTTTGTTCAGGTTAAAAAGGATTCCAAACTTTACTAAAAACGAAATACTGGCGACGTAACTCGTGGTTGGTCAACTGGGGCTGGCATAGAATAAATGATTATAGGTACAAAGTAATAAAAGAAAGGCAGGTAAGAAGTATCTACAGATCTTAATAAACTTAAGGAAAATGGGTATTATATTCATTGCAGTAACTTAAAGAAATTTTCATAGCATTATTTACGTTTGTTGACGTTTTTGTATGTCTTTTTATGAACAATAAATATTTTTTTCACTTTCACTTCAATATTTACAGTAGGTACGAAATTCCAGCTACATAAAATAAGAGAAAATAAAAATATATATATATTATTATGATAGAAAGTAAAGAGGAAGTAAGTGAAAAAGAAGTTGATTTGATTGAAGAACGAGGGGTAACCTAGTTTTAAAAGATTCTCCCAAAAATTTAATGACTAAATACTTATTTGTCCGCTTGTTTTTTGAATTTTTTGTAAACCACAAATTGCTCTAAAATGGTGAGTGCATTGAATAATATTTCTGTATATACGCAAAATACTATTGTGGCAATTAAGTTACAAATAACAATTGTATCCATTTGACTCTATAGAACGATTCCAAAATTACATCAAAGATTGAAAGCACCCTTGATAATCAGAATCAGAATCAGAATCATATTTATTTGCAAAAATACTGTGACAAATGGTGTTACAATAAAAAATATTCAAGGTACAAGTATTATGACCAGAATAGTGGCATGCAAAAACAAAATAAAATCAAAATAATTAATTATGTTAAGCAGAGTAAAAAAATAAAAATTATTAGATTGATACAAATAATTAAATCCGATGTCATACAGGAGAAAAACATAATAATCTAAGAGCAATAATTACATAATAATAGTAACAAGCATAGTCAATTATAGAACAAAAATAGTAAGTCCATGAATAATTAATAGATGCCTTGCCATTATAACTAAAGCAAGAATTAAGAGCATTGTTCGCAAGGACACGTTAATATAATTAAAATAATAAAATAAATTACCTTAAATTTAATTCTCTAATTTGTCATTTAGATAATCCGTTAAAGTATAAAAGCATTTGTCTGTTAATAATTAATTTAATTTTTTTTGAACCTATTAAACTCTGCTTCCTTTACTGTTTTTGGCAGTTTATTATATATGAGAGATGCCATATGGAAAATGCTTTTGTGGATCAGTGCAGTGTTGGTTTTACGCACACAAAGTCGATAAACATCTCGTTGTCGTCTATTGTATAAATCTGAAGCTACAAATACAGCTACAGTTTATATTTAAGAAAATATGGGCGACAGCTATCTGTAGTTTTTAATGCAAACATAGCTCTAACACATCTCTTCTGCATCTTGAAGATAATATCTTTCTTTGTTGAATCCTAAAAGTTAATCTGTTCGGCACCTCGGTTATGGTTTCCTTAACCTCCTATACGCCGGCATGATGAATTCCGTTGAGGCACCTCAAGGAAACTCATCTCGTGGAAAATGAAAAAGTTGCAGAGAGTCATATCGGGGCTATATTGTGGGTGTGGCAATGTAGGAATCCCTTTTTAGACTAAAATCTCTTGGAAACTGAATGAAAAATAGGCCAGCGCGTTGTCGTGGAAGATCCAGCTGTCCTCGGCTAGTTCGGGTCACAAAGAAAATGCATGACATTAGCCGCTAAAAAACAACATGGAACTATCCAGACACTGTCTGGCCCGCAGGAACAAATTCACGATAAATCATGCCGCAGATATCGAAAATAACGATCAATATTATATGTACCTTATGTCGCGACTTGGACTGCTCCCTTTTACATCAAAGACGTTTGTCATTTGGGAATCTGCTAACTTACACAACAGTTACTTATTATAAATTTTATTGAAGAGTTATTAATTGTATTCTTTGACATCAAATTCAGTTTTCCTTTTTGTCTATCTGTTATAATTAACAATAGATAATAACAAAAGCTATTCTCAAATATCGATAGTATGTTTCTCTTTAAATTATAAGAAAGAGATATAAATTCAAATCAAATGATTTAGGATAATACACATTATAAACAAATAATTTTGTTCAAATAAATTCAAATAGTTCAGTAGCAAAGTGCTGTAGGTGGATTATCTTTAAATGGTTTTGTGTCGAGCCTTTATTGCTTCGTTCGGTGAACCATGGTGCGTATTCAGTAAAATATGCATATAAAATGTAAAAGCGTGGATGTAGCTTTGTACCATGTATGTCGCATTTTTGTAGTTAACTTTTGGCAAAGGCTTATATTGAAAAATCTAGTGTTTGAAGTGTAAGGAAAATATTATGAGATTTTAAGGTACACTGTGGTAACTGCTTATTGCCAGACGGACCTTTCGCTTATTCACTATCTTAGTGGTATGAAAAGTAAAGTAGGCTTAGAATGTCGAGTAAGTGGTGTATTTATTAGAGATTATACGGTTTTACTTACGTTTGTATTTCGGGGATGCCCGACTAGTTTCGGACCCGACGGGGGCCCTTTTTCAAGGCGTGAAGCGTCCTGCCGCGACAATGTCAGGCGTCACACTGGCACAGGGTGACGCCTGACACCGTCGCGGCAGTAAAACCGTATGATCTCTAATAAACATGAATATCACTCACGAAAGTGGTGTATTGTAAGCATCTCCCGAAGGACGGCACGATAGACATTTATCTGTCATGATACTGTCCCGGTAAATCTCTGTCATGTTTTCTGGTTGTTCTTGTATTGTAAACGTTGAGTACTCGCGTATACGTTACCATTAGACAAGATTGTATAAGAACAATCACCTTTTAGATATACTAGTAGTCTATTATCATTGATAGGACTATTCTTACTAATAAGCAGGATGTTTTGGTGATAGACAGATTAGAGTGCCTCGTAAAATAGTACCAAAATAGCTCAGTTAATTTAATGACATGAAATACACTAGGTACTAAGCGGAATGCTTTTTACATCATACGTATCGAGGCCTATGGATCTAAATCTGAGGTGTAAGAGTGATAGAAACTGTGGGTACTTGTTTGTGGGTAATTCATCAGCAAAGATGCCTACTGGTATCGTTGCCAAAAGGCTGGCAGCATCTGTGCAAGAAAAAGGCCCGCCTTCGGGTCACGAGAAGTGTCGATCAGTCACTTAGCTAGTTCCTTATAAACGGATTGAGGACTCGGACCCCATGTCCCTAGCGTCTCGACGCCAAACGGTTCAAAAAAATAATTACCTATTATATTATTGCATTTACATTTAAGCCGTTTGAAGCTTTCTACTGATGCAGCAGCAGCGCCAGCACAACCAGCTGTACTTGGAAGATGTGATGGCGCGAGGGTGTCAACGCAGGTCGTGTCCCCCACCAAAGGCCTACCCATTTTCCATGGCAGTAACGGCATACCATCTGGTCTCTTCCCATCGTCTCGTATAATGGTCTGGACCATTGGGTTCACGTACGGCTGGAACCCCGGCGGTAACTAGAGCACGACGGATTATGTTATTAAGAATGGCATGTCGAGATATACGGCCTGCGCTTCTGCAACAAGAAAGGCCATGATGTCCGAGACTGTCGACAGCTTCTCCACAGTTACAAAAATGCGGGGAAACACAAGAAACTACTAAACGAAGGCAAGTGGCATGGCGGAATGTGTTATCGTCTAACAAGGTACCTATGTCAGGCGATGAAAGTGTCTAAATCCATAGGCCTGATTCCTAATATCTCACAGCCAATAAACGAGCGCGCTCTGCAATATTGTGTGCGGTGTCTTACATTAAATGCATAACTTTTTTTACGATAAGAAATTATCCATGCATACATCGCGTATCGTTTAAATATTATTTTAGATATTTAACTCAGGTAAAACATACTTGGAAACGAGAATGTACAACTTGATAAAGCCTTTTTTACGGTTTGTTTACATTTAGTTAAGTACCTAAACCATTCGAGTTTCAGGAAATTTTATTTCTAGATCGACAGTGTATTTTTTTATGATCTTTCTCCAATTTCTCAGTAAACCATAACTGTTTGGCTAATGCTGAATTAGTTTGCATGTAGTATCCACCTATCTTTCTAGGTATATCTGTTTCTCAAAAGAGTTATCTAGACACGCGGCAGCGTGTCAAGCCAAGTTCAAGAAAAATGAACTGGCGACACAGCAGCCGTGTGTTACCACACACACGAACCATTAGGAGCCACTTTTGACCGCTTAATAACTCATAATCCATTAGATAAAAATGAATTTAAATTTTTGTTTATTTATTAAAACCTCCTAGATTAACTAGCACCCCTAACTTCATAAATACAACTTAAACAGTCATTGAGATATTATTGTAGAGTTGATTGAAGTACACGATTGAAGTTGGTAGTACTTTCTTAACATACAAAATAATATTTTTATTTATTTTGTTAAAAAAGTTGTTGTATTGTGTTCTTGTACTCTACTATTTAAGTAAGGGATTCAATTTTTTTTATCGTAGATATGCTGTGAAACTTTAAAATTGCTGGTACAGCTGTTTGAAATAGGAGTGCAATTGTGATCGGAAACAATGCATCAGATGTCAACGTAACCCTTGTCTGACAGTAAGCCACGTTTGTTACAAACGAGTTTCAAACATTGAAACTTAAATTTCGTAGATTTGTAAGTATTCGTACTAGTGATTTTTACCAACACACGTGCATACACACACACAAGACATACTTAAATAGATATGTCTGTAAGTATATTTCAATTTATTCATAGAACAAATATTATTATCATAATTACAATTTCTTATAAGCAACATACCTCATTTGTTGGCAAACTTTCCTAAAAAAACCTTAAATATAACCAACAACAAAATCAACACAATCGAGATGGCGGGTTGGGAGGTACCCGCTGTACATCTTGTAAATAAAACTCTTATCCAAACCTATTACAATTGGTAATATTTATCCTTGGCTGTGGGCATTGCTGGGCTCATCAAGGATGAAGGGGAGGTTTTTTGTTGATTGGAAAAGTTTATTGCAACTTCATGCATATAGTGTTATTATACCATATTGACACACAGTTACACCTGGTTACACCTATGGCGGAAGAAATTAGTTTATAACGTAACTTGATTCCACCACAATTCTGCATAGTTTCATAAACAACGATTGATTCTAAGGCAATTCATCATCAATTCATTAATTCTATGTTGTTTCATAGATATAACTTTAGTTCACTGTTAAGCAGTAATGTAGTGTAATCCTAATGAAAATAAAAAGCAGCGTCATATATAGTCCGCGATTTGCAGGTGAGTTAGACCGCCAAGGAATTGGATACCATGATGTGGTTTACTCGTTGCATTACGAGTAAGTTATCAAAAGCAGCGGCTAAAGTAATATGTACCAATTGATCTTGGCTTTATTAAGTGATGAGCAATTTCTTAGAATAGTAAGAAATCGATAGGTTTGCATATTATAAAATCGGAAAACACCAGAACTACAGCGCAACAAATCAATCTGATACATTACAGCGATCAGTTTATCACGGAAACTTTCGTAAATATTTTCTATATCTACTCGGGTTGTATTAAATTTAGCGGTAAGATAGAAAATCATAATCTTTACGTATATAATCATAATCTAAGCAGTTACACTTTATTTTAGTTTTAAAATTAACATATTAGTAACATCATCAAGTCGGTTGTTTTATTAATAGGTAAATAATCACTAATTTTAATTACGCAGATGACACGGTATTGAATAGGTAATCTTACTGACTCCGGCCTGACATAAAAAAAGTGAATTCGTGTTATTCAGGTCCAAACAGACCGATCAGGTGCTATTTTTCCATCGTCTTTACAAGTATATTATATATACGCTTTTTCAAGATTGATGAAGACTGTCCAAAGGGTTTGTTTGTTTTCTCTTGCTTTCTCCATCACCGTTCTGACAGCATGAACCAGCACCAGGCACGATGGATGCAATCATTGATCTTTATCGGATTCATGTTTTTGCATTGAAATTGTCCGTTTAGCTTCCCTTTTGGCCTGTCTATACCTCTCCGTCGTTTTTAGATGACTTTTCGCTTTCTTTGACTTTTTCATTCCACCACGAAATGTCTTTAGAGTTGTGTAGGGCTCCTTTACTGATGCCAAGAACTTGTTGGGCGTTTACAACACAAGCCTCCTCAAACTTAGATCACGATTCACCTGGTTGATGTTTTCTTTAATATAATTTACTAACCTGTCCCTCAAAGCTTCGGTTTAGCTCCTTTCAGGGCATGCTATTTTATTTCTCTACTTTAGATGGTTTGATATTGGCTGGATGTCGTAGGCTTACAGCTAGAAGTAGCAGCCTGTGTTGTGAGGTTAACGTTTCACCTGGGATAATTTTGCAATCTTTCGCTAATGCAAGATTTCGTTTATCCCTAAGAAAGAAGCCGATTTGCGTCTTAGCATTTCCGCTTTTATATGTAATAAGGTGATAATCTTTCCTCTGGAAATGGGTGTTTACTACACAAAAACTGTGAGTCGCAGCATAGTCGAGAATTCTGTCACCTTCTGAGTTTCTGGTGCCAGAGCCCCAGTTACCATGAAATTCCTCGTAACCATCGGTCGGTCATCGAATATTTTTTTACGACCGGCTCCCGCCTAATGTCTAGGCAGTATTACTCCTGGGGACGTGTGGGAGCCACCGTTGGACATGACAAATCTCATCCACAGCCATCCCTTTTGCAATCTACTGCCTAACACTGCAACTCCATCGCAACCTAGGGCCTTAATATGTGAGTGTAGCTTGTCGATGGGTGGGTGGTCCTAACTAAATGCAGGCCAATAGGGTTATTACACCCTTTTTTGAAAAATGTTTTAATTTGATCGTAAGGCAACAAACATTAATTGTATGTTTGTTGCCTTATGATCAAATTAAAACACTTAAATTTTATTCAATCGATAAGTGGCATTGAAATGCATTTCAGTTTTACCTTTTTAATTTGATGAAAACGCTAGACCGCCATGTTGCTCATTCGTCATGACGTCATGTGGGTAGTAAAAGCATAAATTATTGCAATTTTGTTAAGTTTATAATGAGTTACTTACCTTTATGATTGGTGATAGAGATAGAACAATACATCCATTATCGATTTTTACACATTCCATAATTTGGCAGAGCAAACATCGGGATTTATGGCAAAAAAAAAATACTATCATGAAAGTGCTTATTCTGGGTAGATTTTACTTCGTGCACTTACAAAAACCATTGCCTATGTAATATTTAAGTAAACTAACATTTTCATATTGCCTATTGCCTAAACTATCTTACTATTATGTCAATACATTCATAGAGTAAAATACCCTGTTGAACCTATTTATCATTGCATTAATATTACATTACCTTGAATGGCTGATTTTCTTAATTCATAGAAGGTTATGGATACAGAATCCGAAATAAATTTAGATTATTTGAACGGACTAAGTATAATCCGAGCCTTATTAAAATAAAGATCCTCTTGTATTAGCAAAGTGTTACTTCCACAGTAATTAGATATTAAAAAGGGTTAACCGGACGCTGTTCATAAGCTTATTTAAAATTAAAATACTTGACCAAAGTGTTGCTTTTTTCGTTTTTTTCTCGTTATTTAAGTACCTATACCTATGTAGGTATAGGTCATCCTAGGTAGGTAATCCCAACAAAAACATGTGTTTTTGTTGGGATTTATAGGTCAAACCAATTATTATATTAACAGGTTGTTTTATTTAATGACTGCCTACATAATTAGTACTGATACATGTTATTGTTGTAATCTTTGTTTAAAAAGTACTTGATTTTTTTCAGGTGCTCCGTATAGATGTAGGCGTTTTGTGGTCTTTTGTATGACTTTCGTATATAGGTACATATTTATTGCGTATTTACACATACGTACTTATTGTTCTTCTCTAGCGGACCAAATATCTTGCGTAATTATTTAGCTGTCATAGTCCTCATTCACCATAATTTATTAATAATATTTTTTTTTCTTAATTGTCATAATCGTCTTTAGCTCTATAGCAGGAATGGTATTAATATAAAATTCCGGATCTGGGTATGGATACGGACATTTTGAAATTATTTTTCGTTTCGAATAATTTATTTAAACACTTAGGTTAGAACCTATTATCTAATATTATCGAACGGTCTAGCGACCGTTGGATATTTTTTTTTTTCATTGCAACTCGATTAGCTGTTGCGCCATATCCATTTGAAATGATTGCTAATAAAGTTATACTTAACCAAATTATAGCAAGAATAATTTATTTACAACGTATGTGAAAAGGTACCCTATCTGTTACTGTTTAGGTTCTCAACCATAATCAAGTTAAAAATATAAGGTCCATTAGTCCCTACGCCTCATCATGGGTCACGATATACAAATGTCAACGCAACACGGAACGGCTTTTAGTTCTAAAAGTTGCAATTTTAAGGGAGACTGAACAAGGTTTCTCTTTCTACAGTACGGCTATAAATTTGTTGAGTATCTGTTATAGTTACTTAGAGAAAAACCTAGGAAGGCCGACGCCACTGTTATGTGTTTAACACTAAAATATCGCAAGTCTTTCTACATCAATGATTAATTACTGTATAGTAATGACTGTTATGAATAATAAGTTGGAGTGGCACGTGGCAATCATTTCAGACACACGATTGCCAAAATATGTGGCGCAAATAGCCATAGTTTTTATAGCTTTGACTGAGAAACTGGATAATTTAAAGCTTCAAGATATTGTAGATTTAAGTTTTTGATATTATGTCAACGCGTTTCTCAGGCTTTTCTGAAAAAAATAAAAAATAAATAAAAGAAAAACAGATAAAATTCCGTTTTAAGAAACTTATCTACTAGGAATCAAACAAATACTTTTCTTTCTCTTGTCTGTTTATTGCAATCCTACTATAATAGGTAACTTTGTAAGTTCCCTTAAATCCTAAACTCTATTTGGTTTATACTTTTCTGTGAAAAGTATGAGCCGTGTACAAAAAAGTAACAAGTAAATAATGTATTACTTATACTGTATTCATTCGGTCATGTTTGGGCTTCACCCGCCAATTTTGACCTTCAAAATTGGCGGGTGAAGCATAAACATGACCGAATCAATCGACCAACAAATAAATATTTTGTGTTTGTGCTATAGGTTAGTGAACATCTTAGATCAAATCTTTATATATATATTTCTTCTGTGCATGCTTATGTTCCGGAACTCCTCCTAAACGGCTTGACCGATTTTAATGAAATTTTTTGTGTGTCTTCAGGTAGATTCGAGAATGATTTAGATTTACAATTAGACCCCGTAGATGGTGCTGCGATAGCGTTCCAGGAATAATATATTTTTTTTAACTTCAGGCAGGACAACGTCTATCGGGTCCGCTAGTATACTATAAATATACATTCTCCTAAAAAAATCGCGTCAAATAGTGGCACTCGATGGTTCCACATACTCCGCATGCATTTCATGTCAAACCATACAAGGAATGTTCCTGTGAATATATGTTGCAATAGTTTTATACAAAAACTGTAATGTATACCTAGTGTCTGTAGTTTATTAGTTACCACAACGGAGCTTATTAGACTCATGGTACGTTCCGCACCCACACTCGCTAGAATTAAAATCACAGGTGCTCAAGCTACGTATTTCAAAATTAACTAACTTTTTATATTATTATTATCGTTTGTTACAGTGTCATTATTATACTAAAAAACCGGACAAGTCCGAGTCTGACTCGCGCACCAAGGGTTCCGTAAGCACACAAACTTGTATGTAGATAGAACGCCCATCTCGGGAATCAATTCTCGGAGATATTTGCCTGTCTTTTCCGAAAGTCAAAGTTAAGTTTGCGGTTTTAAAAATACTCTCCCATACATGGATGTACGACAGAGTCAACTTTCTAACAGCAAAATATAAGTTTGTAATCACAAAAACAATTTTTAAAAAGTGTTACCTTTTTTTTGGCTATACCTATCACGTCTCCCCGGGGGCGCGGGCGTGAAACGTCTGATAGCTCAACTCGCAACTGTGTTTCCAACTTCATTTAAGCACAGTTTAGCTTGGGCTATTTTTTGAGCGCTGCTCAAACATCTATGGTATATATTATGATTGAAGGTGTATAATTACATAAACTTGAATAGAGTACAAGTAATACTTAATTCTTATTTACTTTGGACACGCTATAACGTGTTTTATGAATATAGTGTTTAAAAATATTTGTGTGTTTATAGTAATATTTCTTTCAAAAAGACTTGTCAGTAACTTATATATTTTCAGAAGAAGGCAATGATTGCAAAAATGTATTTATCCTTTACGCTATTAAAAATTACGATAAAAAGTAGCCTTTATGTTAATTCAGGTCTCCAGCTATCTACATACCAATTTTCATTGCAATCGGTTCAGTAGTTTTGGTGTGAAAGAGTATCCATCCATACAAACATCCGTACATCCTCACAAACTTTCATGTTTATAATATTAGTAGGATTATTTCACAGAACGCGTAAGTTTAAAAGTTAGAATATCAATAGTATTTATATAATATATTTATATGCAAAGTATATTATTTGTACCTCTTTTTTAACAAATGTCGCGCACAAACGAATATGAAATTTGGAATACAAAATAAGAAAGAAAGAAATAAAGCTAAAAAAAATCAATATGACGTGTTATGATTCTATAATTATGCGAAATAGCTACAAGGGTCCAGTATATATGTTGGCCTGTCATGGTACAGAAGTCTTATCAATGACAGTTCAAGTAATACTGGTCAAAGATATAAAATAAAATATTTAAAGTTAATAAATTATGTTCGAAACTCGACCACCGGGCGATCTCTAGGGTATAAAGTAAAGGTAAGCATACGGCCTGTTGGTCTAGTGGTTGGTGAACCTGAATGTTAAGCCAGAGGTCCTGGGTTCTTCGATTCCCACCCAGGACCAATAATTGTGAGATGAACAAGATCATTTGTTCTGTGTCTAGTGTCTGTGTAATTTACCTATAACTAGCAACCCGGCTTCGCACGGGTAGCAGAGACATCTTCAACAATCATCAGCATATTTCAATCAATTTACAAAAAATCTTAACAAATTATACACCTAAACCTTCGTCATGAATCACTCTGTCTATTAGTGAAAACCGCATGAAAATCCGTTCAGTAGTTTTTCAGCTTATCGCGAACAGACAGACAGACACACAGACTCGGCGGGGGACTTTGTGTTATAATATGTAGTGATATGTATTTAGTAATAAATAAGTACATATATGTTTATCAGCAGCCTGGTTACAATAGTGCAGGCTCTCCCTAGTTTGGTAAGACTAGCGAGTCTGGCAAGTACTGGACGTAGTTCGCTTTCGGATTAGGATTGCAAAGGTTGTTATTGCAAAGGCTCGGATTATGTATTTATTAAGGAATTAACGCGGCCATGAAATAGGTATTATATACCTTTGAATTGCCTGACGTTTCGACCAGGTTGCACTGTCCGTGGTCACAGGCTGACTTGCTCAGTGACCAGTGCAACCTAGTCGAAACGTCAAGCAATTCAGAGGCATGTAATACCTATTACACGATGCTAATGATGTTAATTCCCGTATATATACATAATTAAGTATATCATGAAACGCGAAAGATTAAAATACATATAATAAGCAGCATACAAAGTTTAATTAACCCCAAAACAAACAAATATTGCAAAATCGTTCCTTAACTTATTTCGTGCACTATGCAAATACGCTGGTCAACATGTTGCATGTGACAGTCGATGCCCTGCGTTCGTGCTCGTTGTCCATGTCTAGGTGATATTTAAAAACTTTAGTGTGCCAGTAGCCTAGCCTACTCGTATGATATCTTGCACTTTTGCAAAACATATTAGCATAATTATAGTGCTAGTAGTGTGTAAGGCCTTCACTTTCTCATTTCGATCGTCATCTTATAAACTAAATAAACAATCTCGCGATATTATAAACTGAAGATATATTTTGAACTGCACGTAACCGTTTACAATTTAACATATTATTTCTCAATATATGCAGATATAGACAGGTTTATAATCTGTCCGGTTTTATCACCCGTAAAATTATAAACCGCGTCTCTGATTGGTTGGGCCTTGGCGGTAGCTTGTTTAGTATCCATATAGTTCGGAAACAAACATAGTAGGTATGTTTAATAAAGAAAATTCACAATTAATTCTTTCATATCAGATATGTCATTTATATTTTAGATTAATAAGTATGTCACGTGTAGTAACAAAATAAAAATCAAAATAATCTAACATGGCGGCTCGGGTTAATTCACGTTCAACTAATCAGCGCAAAGTGCGTTCCGTCACGTGCTCGTTGGAGTCGTCACAATTTGACGATTTACCATTGATTAAAAACTGTAAGATGTCGATCGCGAGATTGTTTATAGACCAATGATGTTCACAATCTTACCGTGACATATCTATGTCAAGTAGCCGTTTCCCTAGCTTTTGACTTGACTTTTTGACTTATTTTATATAATAAGAGGTTAACGCACATTATTCAATCCTAGATTCAACCTCATTGCCTAAATTAAAAGTTTAAGACTATGTTCAGATGACAGGCGCTGGCCGCGCATAGAACGCGCGTTGTCGCAGTTTAGTTTGAGTTATGTTCGTTGAAAACCAGTGTAAACACAGAAAATTAAAACAAATTTTTATTTCTCTATCGGCTGAATTTCTTGCATGTTATATATTTATTTTGTCTAAGATTAAACTGCGTAAAATGAAGTGTCACCGAACTCATGCTATGAAAAATTGTATACGGACTTTAATTTAAATGGCTGAAACCTTTTATTATAATCACGTATTGTCTTGTTGAAAACGCGCGCTTATGTGTACGGCACTCTAATAACCAACCATTTTAATGTCATGTTTAAAATATTTTAAATAGATAGCAACCTCTTTCCTTTGATCTATGGTTTCAACATAGGTAGTTTTATTGAATCCTAAAAAAGATTTCCAAATTATGTCAAATACCTACTTGAATTTTTGTCCGACAAACAGTCCACTTCGGCTTAGCGTCGAATATTCGCAAATTGGTTGGAACTTTAAACTGGATCCCTATACGAAATTTGAGGAGGACTTAGAGGTCGTACACGATTAGAGAGATTCTGAGAGCCCTTTCTAAAGTTAATTGTTCTGAATTTTCGTAAAGTTTACACGTACTGAAATAAATTTAAATACTAAGGGCACTTAAGAAAATAGAGAGATAAAACATACTTAAACAAAAATACGAGATGAGAGCTCCCTAAACAAAACAAGGGTGCTTAATTCCTTTTATCCTGAACGTGGTTCTTTTCATTTCCTTTCTTTCTTAGTTGTGCTGTTATCTGCGGTACCTACTCAGAACTAACTGTGCGTAAAAAACAATAAGAGCGATTAGTATCAAAACGGCTTAATTAGTCGAGTGGCAAATACTCGTTGTTAATATTCTATCAAAACAATATTCGAACGGAAAGAGTAAGTACCTAAGATTCGTACTAAGGACATATTGTTTATACTGTTCTTAACGGCAGTGCAGTGTTTACGGCACCCTAGCTAGACTAGTTAGGTGTTGCCATTCATATGAGCTTGTCTTGACTCTGATCAAGACTCATAATCTACTTGACTTCCAGTTGCCATTCGTAAAAACGAAACTTAAGCACCTTATCGTAGACTCCTACCACACTCAAACCACAAAGATATGTTGAAATATTTCGATCTAACGAAAATAGACCGCTGGAAAATAAAAAATCATCCTCTCCGTCTTAATTGCTTTCAAGATCGACTAAAGCACGGTTCCTATAATAATCAAGAAACGATTCGTTTTGCTTACGGACGGTAAAATTTCGTTGAATTTTAAACGAAAATTTTACCGCTTATGAGCAAAACGAATCGTTTCTTGATTATTGGAACTGGGCATAAAACGCTAAACCTAGAGGTTTACTCTGCTAGAGCGTTCGAGTTATTAGATGACTTTTAGTGAAGTGCAAACTTTTAGTGAAGAGTAAACCTTTAAGCGATTATCTTTGCTATTTAAGTAATGTCTAAACGACGCGACGCGCAGTGTTTGACGTAAATTCCCTTTGTTGGGGGTGATTGTCAAACAACACACGTCAAATACCTACTGCCTACTCACCATTATTATTTGAATATTTGCAATAATCAGTGATTTTAGTATGTATCAATTATTACTTCAAGTATGTTTTATTGGTACTAGAACGATATGTAAGTACAGATAAGTAAGTAATGTAAGTAGATGCAGGTGGGCAGTTTCTTACATAGTTCTTAAACACTTTGTTAGCTATCAAGAAAGAACAACGATTTCAAAACCGGATTTTATTTCAATTCTTCTTAGATCTAAGACAAGTCTAAAAAGTCAAGAAATATAAACAAAAAAGGTTTTAAATAACGTAAATATCTAATGCCAACAAATCTGTCTTAAGGTGCATTATTAATTCACGACTTAATGTTCTCAGATTTAGAAACGTTAATTTATTATGTTTTTGACAAGAATACCTACGCACCTACTATGAATATTGTAATTTATTGTACTTATACATTAAAAAAGATAATGTATTTATTTATTTTTTTAAATGCTATACCTACAAAATGTGTTTATAACAGATATTTTAACTCGTTTTTAATTCAAACTTAATCTAAATAATTTTCAAGTTAAGTACTTTCAATTCAAAAATATAACTATATTTGGTTAAAATAAACAAAAAATTAGTCAAGACGTGTGTTTATTTATTTACTTAATATTTAACAATATTATTTAAATTTAAATATTAAATCAAAGCAGCGGTAGCGTAACGTAATCAAGTGGTTGCGGGTTCGAACCCCACTCAGTGCACTACCGGTGTGAACCCACTCCTAACACAAGCATTTAGCTTAGCTGGAAGGGTTAACAACAAATACTAGTAATGTGTGACCCACGTTGCTAGTATTCTGTATAAAAAAAACTATTTTTACAACATATAGCGCCAGTGATGAAGACTGGCCTGTTGGCCTAGTGGTTAGTGACCCTGACTGCTATGCCATAGGTCGTGGGTTCTATTCCCACCCGAGTCTGGGTGTTCTTTGTGTCCGTACTTTGTATGTTTGTAAAGTCCCCCGCGACACAGGAGTAATTCCTAATGCAGGAGTTACCTTTAAAAAGAAAAAACTGATAGTACGAGAGATAATGTGTAGGTGAGCGATCTCAAATAACGAAATTGAAAACAAATAAAGTTTTCACTATGTTGTACAATTATGTAGGCTTTTCTTAGTATTTAACATGCATCATAGTTCTCAAAGTCCCAAAAATTTTATTCTAATATAATCAAGGTTTAAATGAGGAAGCGCGCTGTCATCTATCATTTTGTGTATTTAATTAAAGGGTGACGTTAACAACATTAAAGTACCTCAATTTATAAACGCGGTCAAGATATTTTGTTTCTAGTTTTTATATATTAATCTGTTGCAAACAAGTGCTTTAAAGGTAATTAGTGAATATTAACTAAACATTAACTACGCAAGCGTGAGGCGAACGTCACAATCATGGATGACCGCTTGGATCCAATCCTGCATGTCCACCTTAAGGTATTGTGCGGCAATGAAATGCCTGACGCTTTAGCACTATTCCGATATGTATTATATGGTCTTGAACATACATAAAATTCCAATTATGAATTGCAATTTTCTGGAATCTGTCTCTCTGTCTTAATGTTTGTAAATTCTATATTTGTTCGTTCATACTTACAGTACATATTTGGTTATTAATAATGTTTGAGCTTCAGCTAGTCATACGTGCCTATTAAGTGAAAGCTTCTTCTGTATTGGACTATGCAATAATTTGTCGTAAACTACACACATGGATATATGTAGAGGAACGCAAAAAAAAGGTTCGATTATGTTTATCATGTTCTCCTTACGCACTGGCCATCTATATCAGCATTATGTAACTTGAAAAAAGATAATTTTATGTCTGAGTTTCATTTGTTTTTTTTACGCTACTTGATAATTTAGTAATTGAGCTCAAGTGTCTAAAGCTGTAACTTTAATCGAATACGGTTACACTTATAATCAAGTGGCTCAAATGTTGCGAGTTTCCAAGTCTGTTATTTTTCACAATGTGAAACGATACCGGCAGACTAGGAGAGTATACGAGACGCAGAGGGCAATGTAGAAAAAAGTAACCACAGCCAGGCACGACGGATTTATTGTAAGCAGCGTGTTAAGAAATCGTACTTTAACGTCTTCTGAGGTCAGAGCTAGGGGTCCAGGAAGTTCTAGATGTGACAGTTAATACTAAAACCATAAGAAGAAGACTTAAATAATTCGTACCTGCCAGCAGACCTCTTTTTAGCACAGGCCATCGTGTAGCTCGGAATAACTTCGCTCGCTCTCACCGTAATTGCAATGACAATGACTGGGGAAGAGTATTGTTCACTGACGAGTCCAGGTTTTGCCTCAAGCCAGATGATGGAAGGGTCAAAGTGTGGAGACGACCAGGGGAAAGATACGATCAATGTGACATTGTCGGAAGAGAACCTTACGGTGGTGGGTCAGTGATGGTATGGGGCGGCATTTGCTTAGGAGCACGTACGGAGCTACACATCGTAGAAATGGGTGTCTGACAGCGGCATGATACAAAACGGTAATTTTAGAACAAATTGTAATGCCTTTTATTCCATACATATGAGATAATTTTCTTTTAATGCATGATAATGCTCGGCCACACACTGCTGCCATAGTTTTGGGATACCTTTAAGAGGTCGATATCGAAGTTATGGAATTGCCAGACCGCTCACCAGATCTAAACCCGATAGACCATGTCTGAGATAAACTGATAAGACAAATTAAACAAAGAATGCCAGCAGTAACCAACTAAAGGCAAAGGCTGTTGGTAGAATAATGGGACCAAATGCCACAAAGTTTTATTGACGATTTTATAAAAAGAGTATGCCCAGACGGATGGAGGCAGTTTTGACAGCTAGAGGTGGTAACACTAGGTACTGAATGTGCCTACTTGTGTTTTTTGTTACATTACATTATAAAAGAAATCAGCTATTTGATAAAGTTTTGGTATTCAATATTATAAGTTCAGAATTTTCCGTTTCCTCACATTACGTCAATCACACTAATATTATAAAGGCGAAAGTTTGTGAGCGTGTGTGTGTATGTTTGTTACTCTTTAATGCAAAAACTACTGAACCGATTCCTATGAAACTTGGTATGTAAACAGCTGGAGACCTGGATGAACATATAAGCTACTTTTTATCCCGATATTCCAACGGGATCGGGACCTACGCGGGTGAAACCGCGGGGTGCTGCTAGTAAGAGATAACTGTCAGTAATTAGTTTTTTTTTTCAGTGAATTTAAAGGTTCATTATTTACACAAGTTAATTTAACTAAGTCTACTTTAATAAAAGCATAATAAACAAAGCTTTTTTTTGGTAATCTAACCTTTTTTATTACGTTCCTCTAAATATGTCCATGTGTGTATTTTCCAGTGTCAGGGTATCACCAAATTTGTAACTATTCTGAAAGAATTTCTAATATGTGTGTGTGTAAGGAATACTTATATGACTATTAATTAAGTTATTGAGGACATAGCAATAGGGTAGATGACTATTAAGACTAACAAGTCAAATCACATTTCTGAAGTGATAACTTCTTATGGGAGGGTAAACCGCTTCGTTACGTAACGCGTTACGGCGCCAGTCTGTCTGGCTTCCCTTTCTCTCACGCATACGGCAGCGGTAGGCAGGCTCCTCCTCTCTCAAGTTAAACAATTTCAATATTAAATAGTTCAACTTAGATTAGTTTAAGTTATTACTTCTGTCGGGCGTCCCGAGACGCACACTTTGTTTTTATATTAAGCGGTAGATTACAAAGATATATTGACTGACTCGGAAGAGAAAAATAATTATGAGCATAGAAAACTACCGAAATAAATGTAACGTGACTAAAGGAAACTAACTATTACAAAACCTACTGTACTATACAAAGTTAGTGTTGGGGAACTTGAACTTAAATTCGCATTAAGTGACGTGAAAAACGCCCTAATACAAGTGGTGACGCAAACAGAATTATTGCGGTAGTTGCGTTTATTTACTTTTATTTTTCGTAGAGGATTCCTTCCGTTCTTACAAACTGCATATCAAATATCAAAGAAAATAGGTATCTTACTTGGTACCTATCTCTTAAGAATAAAAAAGATAAATAAAATATTGAGATTGCCGTATAATATTCTTATAATAGAAAACTACTTATTATTATTCATAGTTAGTTCTCGGTCTGTGTACTCGACAGGAAGAACTTAATATAACAAGGCGCGCCAATATCTTTTACATCAGAATCACACATTTTTGGCGTGTATTCAAAATAAAAGTTTATTAGTTAGAATTGAATCCAAAAATATTATTTTAAGGTGTATTGTGGGTACCCTTAATAAACAGTTACACGGTAGATACGTTAATATTTTCGTGATCTAATACTCCATCAATGTGAAAAGACCTTTAGTAAATTACAAAGTCAGTGGGCAAAACGAAAACAAAAGCTCGTGTTTTATAACCAGTACCTACTTCCATTAAAACCACATAATATCGAAGTTCATTATCCGTGAATTAATTAAAACCTTTCATTTCGCTCAATTATTTCATGAATGTCTATTATAAGAATCTTTAGAAATATAGTCCGGTATCTAACAAAGTAGCCATATCTTCGTAGTGACGATCTGAAAGTAATTAAAATGGGGGTTTTTAAATTCAATATTGAAGGTCCACTGGCGGAGTTTAGGAGTAGTGGTTAAAGGGTTTCGTCTCTCTTTTGTCCTATATCTATCTTTTGTAGGATTTGGGGGATACGTATGGTACGCTAGATCGGAATGTCACTATCGAGAGGAGTATAATTAAAACATTAGCAATTACTTAAGGCGTTATAATGAATATTAAGCTTTTAACACATTTAACATTTGAAACAATTTCCATAAACTTTTACAACATTTAGACAGTCCAGACGCTACCGCGCTGTCTGCAGTGTTTAAATCAGTGCGGACTTCTCACCCGCCATTATTAACGTATGTCACAGAGGCGTGACACTATATATATATAAAAATTTATCCCTATTTCCCTTGGTCACGGCATCACGCGTGAACGGCTAAACCGATTTGGCTAATTCTTTTTTATTGTGTTTGTTATAGTCAAGAGAAGATTCTTATGAATGAAAAAATTAAGAAAGTTGCGCGGAAAATTAGGAAAGCTTAAGAAAACTAAATAACGTACATTTTTACTTTTCTAATGTACCCTTAGCACTTTTGACATAACTGTCAGTCGTTTGACAGTTGGCACGGTTGTTTAATAGTCATAGTTAAGACAAGACAACCTCGTCGGGTCAGCTAGTATAAAAGAAAATGAATAAAATGAAGGTGCTATCGCAATTATTTTGTCGAATAGCTGAGAAATTTTATCTAAAATTGAGCGTCATCAAAGTCGCAGAACACAACACTTACAGCTGTGTTGTATTTTATAAATTCGAGCAAGTTGAGAAATGTGATGTTCTTTACTACTTAGATAAACTACTGATTTTTGTAACACAAGTCGATAAAATTCGTTTTAAAACACAAAATAATCCTCGAATTACCAAAATCTCTGTTGTGCGGGTGTGCGTGTGTTGTAGGTCTGTTTGTCTGAACGTGAATCATATATGTATTACTAGTAGCGCTCCGCGGTTTCACCCGTGTAAGTCTCGATCCCGTGGGAATATCTGGATAAAAAGTAGCCTATGCGTTAATCCAGGTCTCTAGCTATCTCCATAGTAAGTTTCATCGCAATCGGTTCAGTGGTTTTTGCGTGAAAGAGTAACAAACATCCATCCATCCATCTATCTATCCAAACTTTCACATTTATAATATTAGTGGAATATACTCTTATTGTTCAATATGTATTTTTTGTTCACGTTCATATTTTTTGAAAATTACGTTAACAGTCATGAGGATAACACATTTAATTCAATTTTACAAATGCTTTTAATGTAACACTGAACTATGGTTAAAGTTAATGTGTAAGGACCTACCTACACATATTTTCCAGTCTGTCAGGCAATAGAGTAATATCATTAAACGAAATCATTATGGAACGAGTCCACTTAATGATTTTTTACAATGCCAATGGTACAAGATTAGAATAGATTACGAATTATTCAAAATTTGAATTTAAACGGCGAACAATTTGACTTACTAATTTCTCAATTGGCGCAATAGTTGCAACTTCTCTCGATTCATTTGTAGGAGACGTCTGTTATGCAATCATAATAATTGCGCATGGACTGAAATACAAAAAATATTATCACTTTTATTTACCTTTAAGACATCCTACGCTTTGTAATTATTTATGTGTCATTTTGGAAAAAGAATTAACTAGCATAAAGTACATTCGTACTTGGAACAACTATCAACAAAACAAACACCACATCACATACCAACAAAAAACAACAAACGACCACATTACCATTAGTTGGATGGGGCATATAAACTTCGAATTATTGTAAAGAACCGTCACTACACATTGTCACAGAGTGTGAAATGGTATCTCCTCATGGAATTTAAAACTCTCTATGGATAGGGTCTCGAAATAGTTTTGGTATGTTGTTAGGTTATGTTTTGGTATGTTGTTAGGTTTATACATAACCTAACAATATACTGCTGCTTCAAAAGAATATACTGCTGCTTCAAAAGGATATACTGCTGCTTCAAAAGACTATACTGCTGCTTCGGTACCCCAGGGTATTGTATTGGTAAGATTTGTGGAGAACGTAGACGAAAACAAAATTGCGTGGTTCCTTTAATAAATTATTGCGAACATCTTACTTAACTTGCTCTGGCTAGAATACAGAATACTAAAGTGACTTTGTTGGAATTTGTAATACTTTCAAAAGTCGCATTGGTATTGTGTATATAAATGTAAATATAAATTCTTTGTCCGTGTATTTTTTTATTGTGAAAAAGACAATGAATTTAAAAAGATAATGCTAATAATAAAATAAAGTTATTCTTTACAACATGAAATACCTTTCAGACGGGAACTAAAAAAACTAAACTAACAAAACTAATAAAAAAAGTATGACACCTCCTCCTCTTTTTAGTGTTTTGTCGTTGTTTTTATTAATGAGCCTTGCGTTTGGTTTGGTTTGATAGGGTGCCCCCTATCTCCTATATATAACGAGCAGACAGGTCACCTGATGGTGAGTGACTACCGCCGCCCATGGGCACCTGCTATTCGAGAGTCACAAGTGCGTTGCCAGCCTATAAGGTGGGAGTAGGGAGGGAAGAGAGGGAGAGGGTAGACCGGGGGGGCAGAGGGGGTGGAAGATGGCGAGAGGGAAGGGTTAGGGCCTCCGGTAACCTCACTCACTCGGTGAAATACAACGTATTATTGCTCCACTGCCGGTTTTTTGTGAGGCCGTGGTATCACTCCGGTCGAGCCGACCCATACGTGCCGAAGCATGGATCTCCCACGAATAATGTCTATTTGCGAACGAGAGATCTAAGTTTATTGTGCTTGTATTAAATGCGAAACGTTAACTTTTTTCTTAACACAAAACTAGAAATTATAATTCACACGTGCCTTTTATGAAAGAATGCATTGAACGCGAGGATGAACCTTAAGATACTATTTCAGTTAATTGCAATTTTTCAACGTGAAATCAACTCCGAGATAAAAATTGTTTTTATCAATTTATTCCACAAAAAGAGGAGGACCATGACACCTTATTTAATATAAATAAAAATAGAAAGTATCCACAATAAAATGCTTTTTAACAGTTAGTGCCATACGGTTTTACTCAAATTTAATATTTGTTTTGTCGTCGGTTTTAAGTTGATTGTCAGAGTGAATGAGGCAGAACAGAATTCTGTCTCACCTCTTTTGAGATTTTTTTTTATACAACCTCTAACCCGCGATTATCTACGTATACATAACGGTTACCTTTGAATTGAATTTTAGAATTGGCTTCTATAAATGGTGGAAAACCGACGTCCATTAAAGTAAACAATTCCAAGAATATATGAACGTAGGACGTGCGAACCCCTCGTTTTACAGGCGATTGAGTTATTCATGATTCTCAGGGAGACCATACTTAGGGAACATTTAGGCAGTTCTACTTTTTCCATGAATGTACCAACATTCATGGAAAACATGATGGATGGATAGATTTCAAGATAAGTCAGAACATATAATAAAGATAGCCAAAGAATTGTTTGGAAAAACGAAAGAGTCATTATTAACAGAGATACTTGGAGGTGGAGAGAAGAGGTACAAAAAGCTTTGAAGGAAAAGGAGAATACATTTAAATCATGGAAACATGAGTGAAACAATGAAGGAAATTAAAAAGGGTGAATATAAACAGAGGAAGAAGAAGACAAAAAAGCAGTTGCAAAAGCCAGACCTCAAGCTCAAAGTGGTATATACATACATCTACACGAACCCAGAGGGCTAAAAGCACTCTACCGCATAACAAAAAGCAGGGAAGAAAGAGCAAAAGACATGACGCACGTGAGATGTATGAAAGATGAAGCAGGGAGGGTGTTGATAAACGATGAGGATATAAAAGATCGATGGAAGACTTATTTTGATAAACTTATGAACGAGGAGAATTAATGGAGTGGAGTGTAATATCGGATAAGTGTTGTTAATAATGGATGCTCTGACATCGGATATACAGGAAGAGACACCTTGGTGCATGCTGTTTGCCGAAGACATTGTGTAGATCGGTAAAGATCGCATCAAGGTCTAGCGTAGACTGCAAAACTGGTAAAAAAAGGGGGGAATGATGGATTGAAAATCAGCAGAACCACAACCGAATATATGTTCTGTGATTTTGGCGGTCCCTATGTTCCTGCAACCTAGACTAAAAGTAGCGCCAGTGGATGAAAGTTGATGAGCAAGAGATTATCGTTTTTTGGACATACGCGGAGGGATGAGCAAACTGTGGTGAATAGAGTTTTATGTATGGATAAAAGACTAGAGGGCAACCAAAGGATAAATTGACTGCGTGAAAGAGGATATGGATAGAAAGGGAGTAAGGAGTGAAATGACGAATAATAGAGGCAAATGGAAGAAGAGATAAATTTGGGAAAAGGGGGAAAAGGGCAAGCAGATGATGATGATACAAAAGCTTGTAAGTTAATTCTATTTATCTGCTTAAATTATTATTGAATTCCAAGCATTGTTTTGGAGCTTTGTGGAGTAGCAGTGTGTAAATTTCTACGAAGTTTATCGCAAAAAAAGACACGTTTAATAAGCGCAATAACTAACTAGTGAAGAAACAATGTCATACAAAAACCATACAAGAAACAACTTATGATGTGAAAAACAATCATAGAACATTGTAGTTTTTTTTTCTCTTATGGCTCACGGTTTGTACAAACATTGTAGTTACATAGTTACGAGTAACAAGTGTAATAAGTACATAACTTAAATTGTAATAAAGTTATTTTCAGAGGATAGCCGTATTTACATCCCACACTACACTGTTAAGTTATGTAAATATTAACCCTTAGGGCAAGGTTTAAGTTACAAACAATAAAGTATCAATATATATATATATATATATATATATATATATATATATATATATATATATATATATAATAAATTGTATCAAAATATAGTAAACATTGTAAAAACTGGAACTTAAAATTGCGCCATCTGTGAAAGTTGTCCGAACTAATATATAGAAATTACATTAGTATCGCTCGTTCCAAAAATGTTTTTAAGTATGTTTATCCGTGTTCTACAAAACATAATAGATACGTAGGTTTAGTGATGTACCTACATATGTATGTCTAAGAATAGTATTATTATTATAATATGTGTTATCGAGTTACACTTCCGGCCTCACATAATATGTGAGCCATTATTTACGAACTAGTTCAGGTACATCCTAATGATTAGACAATATATAGAACTTATTATTGTTTTATAATATAATTGGTAATTTTATAATCAATTAAATAGTTGATTCATATTTCTTTCTCTATATATTAATACGTGAAGCGAAAACTTTGGATCCCTTTTTACGAAAATTGGGCGGATGAAGGAGTATGAAATTTCGCACACTTATAGTTTATACAGAGAAGAAGTGACGAATGCTAAGATTTTTGAACAACATTTTCTACGAAACAGGTCAAGTATTATTGGCCAATGAAATAAACTATGGTCGAAATTCGACCACCACGCGATCTCTAGTACTTATAATATTTTATTGGCGCCTTCCGCTTGACAGCTTCCGGCGTAATAAACCTTTAATGTTATATAATTCGATATTGTTAAATAATAATTGTACGTAAATAATCAACAGAATAATTAAGATTAACAATGTTTAATATTACCCATTAAGTTTGTATTAAAATAGGTCAAGATGATTGTATAAATACCGGCGGTTAGCATATTTCGAGGCATTCGTATTTTACCCATCCTAACGTGTATTAAAGGGAATATATTATTTCGTGTGGATATAAAGTGTCTTAATTGTCGCCGCCACCCTGATAATCCTTCTACATTTGTTACAAATAACACAAAATAACTTATCAGTTTACATTACCACTAGACACTCGTATACAATATTGAAATGAAAATGTTACGTTCATCACACTCTCGTTTAAAGTAAGCTCATGCCAATACACGGTATATTAACAAATAAAAGAAGATTACACTTACCTTAATTAGATAACCTTTACGAGCTCGTAAGGTGAATAATGAGAGAATAACCTTATGTACCTGCCACTAAATTGTCTTTTTATGTGAAGATTACCACTGTATTAATAACAAGAGTAAAATTGTTAGGTAGAGAAAAGATTGGCTTTGATCTAAAACGTTTCATATACATACATACTATCTGTATTAGGACCAACCTCGCCCACATTCTTAATATACTGTTTTTATTGGAGGCTTAGAAAATGAATGAATCCTCTTCCCTCCTTAGCGCAGCTGGAGACAAGGGAGTTAAAAGAAGCAACAGAGAAAGCAAAAAGTAAACAAACAACTATGGAGGCGTCCGATCAAAAATGTGTTATATTACAGTTCGTAGGTAACCTCTTTAAATTCCCATTAAACCAACGTCCGTACTTTGAACATTCGGGTAAACTAGCCAGTTAGGCTTTTTACACCAGTCTCAGGTGCGGTAAAGGATCCCAACGCTTCATTTACCTTTTTGCTCTACAAAAAGGTAATATTACTGTCACTCACCTGTGTTTTAAAATATCGTTCCATTTTAAACCTAACTCGTCCATGGTTCGTCCAGTGATGCGAACTTTGCCTTTTTATTTATGAATACCCCGAACATGAACAAGGTATTCCCATATAAAAGTTTATTTTATTTATTAAGGAACAGTTCCATCGTTACAATATAAGTTTACTATTAAGGAAATCTTACTTTTAGGTTTAAAGAATTTATTTTCAGATAAGAACTTACAGTCCACTTACAATGAGATACATATTACTTAATTCTAAATAGTGAATTATATCTCTAGGGTGTTAGAAAGTCTTTTGACGGTTAAACATCGATATTTCTAAAATGTTTGCTTGTACATTTTTTAAACTTAGTTTTATTAGGATTCCGTCTCTCAAAAAGGAACCTTTCACTTCGTTGTCCATCTGTCTGTCTTGACCCCTTCTCTCAGGAACGCGTGGAATATCACGTAAAAATTAATACCTAATAGTCAGTAATATCTACACAAATTTGAACATTTCGCGATTAATTTCGAAATAAAGCACATACAAAAAAAAATTATTACAAACTTATATTTTGCGGGAGAATATTTTTAGAACTACCAAGTTAAGTTTGTCGTTGGGAAAAAAACAAGCGAAAGATACCTTTACATACAAGTTAGTTTGCTTACGGAACCCTCGGTGCACGATTCAGACTCGCACTGGTCCGGTTTTTTTGTAATTTATTTATACATCTAAATTTTATCAACGTATTTCTTAAGTTTACTCTTAAATATAGACATTTTATCGCAAAACTTTACATCGTCCGGCAATCTGTTGAACAGCTGCACTCCCCCAAACAATATCGTTCTTCCTACATAATTAGTTCACACCATCGTTAATTCCATTTTTTTTTTCTTAGATTGTGAGTGTTTTTATGTAACTGTATATTAGTTTGTACAGAGTTTGTAGTAATATTTCTAACTAGAATGCAAGTGCAATATATGTAAAGTTGTCTTATGTACGAAACAGTCTCACAACCACTGATATGAAATATAAAAATCACTAACTAACAGTAACTGCCAAGTTGTTCGTACCACTGTTCGCACTCAAGTCAATAGTTCTGAACTTATTTCTACCCTTTTATAACCCCACTATTCATTAATATTTATCAATCGACCAATACCACTGCGTTACCGGTATAACCAGTCAAAATAATGTCTATTAACTTATTCTTATTAAATAATGAACTGTGTTATCATCTATTAAAGTTTGTCCCTATTTTTAATAAAATACATAAGAGTTTTTGATGTGGCGACGACACTTAGGTGTTAGAAATGTTATTTTATTGTTACCCACTAATTTCCCCGATAAGCAGTTAGAGAAGGTAGATAAGAATTATAGACAAGAATTATTTTCTTGTTTCATACTTTCTACTCCTACTTGTAGTTACTTTTAGTTTCAAAACTCATTTTTTATTATCTTATTCCAAAGAAACCCTTAAATACCGTCACTATAAACTTTAAATACTGTTCGCAACAGACACCTCTGGTAATGTTAAATTCTTCTGTGGCTGCATGTAGAATACAGGGGAGCAATTCAATTACTACTGCACTTAGTGGCAGACATGACGCGATGTACATACATATATTTTTATTCTCTATTAATTCCTTCTCCCTGGACCCTCAATTTTTTCAGGAAGCATTATTTGAATTATATAATTTGAGTAACAAACTGACATATTTACTGACAAAAATTGTTTTTTTGTTATTGTTTTTAACTAATTTGTTGGTCACGTCACGTCCTTCCATAATAAAAAAATATATTTCCCCTGAAGTCGCCTATATTTACCGTCCTTACACAACCCATCACCCACCCACACAAGAAAGTCGATTAGACCAAACCAGAGTGAATAGACAACTGTCATCCTAGACACAGGTGGTACAGACCGCACTGATTGCACTGCGGTTTCAAATAAGAGGGTGTCTAGTCTCAAACCTCTAATCAGACTACTCATTTGCACAAAGTTAATTAGCTCGTCAATCAGAATAATTTTACTGTGTGCCTCGTCTTTGATTACGAGTGTGCAGGGCAGGCATTGAAGGCAGTTAAATGTAAATTGGAAGTAATTGAAATTACAGGAAAAATATCTCAAGGATGCGGTAGTAAAAATCTTTACATAACGTTTCACAAAGGCTTCTTCATGTGTGTGTTATTATACAAGTAAAAATAAAAACTGTCATTTTATTTGTTATTAAATGTTAACTTACAATATTATATTAATCAACTTAAGTGAGTATCTCAATTTCAAAAATATTCTAAATTAATTAATAATAGACATTGAAACTTGGGCTTCGTAGAATTCCATCTCTTACATTATAGGGCCTCCGGTAACCTCACTCACGCGGCGAAAAGCAATGCAAGCATTGTTTCACGGCCGGTTTTCTGTGAGGCCGTGGTATCGAGCGGAGTCGAGCCGGCCCATACGTGCCGAAGCATGGCTTTCCCACGTTGAATGGTAAGTTAACAGTTTCCCAGTTATCCTTTGATCAAGAAATAGACCAGCCTTCTGGTTATATGAATCGTTAATTAAACTATATTTAAATATTAACTACAATTGAAATTGAAATAAAACTATTTTTCACGGATTCTATCGAAGAGTCCGTGAAAAATAGTTTTATTTCAATGTGTAACATTCGCGTAAACTTTCGACAATATCATACAATTAAAATGTTTAAAGTTGTATCTTATTAAGCTTCATCAAATGTAGAAATGCATAAACCAGTGTTTCAGTTACGTGTACTTGGGACATTTAATCAAAACGATTTGTAAATTTATAACATTATTCGGGATACTAACTGTAAAAAAACAAAACGTGCCACAGGGTATAAAAAAACTGCATTCTACTACCGCATATAAATAAATTTGTCGATATATACACATGCATACAACCCGGAAATCCGAATAAGACCGTTAAAATATACTTGGATTAACTCACAAACGATCATAAATTTATATTATCTACACTTTTGTCACAATAATTCATGATTTATATCCCATTTAGACTTCGTTTACCCATCGGTCGCCGCAGGTAATAGGCACAAGCCCCTTAGATAAAATTTACAATCTGTCAGTGGGGTACAATCTATTTTCAGAGTATGTATAGAACAGTTCAGAAAGTGTAAAGTTATTCATTGAGCTTTTTAAATTATAGAACCTGAGGTAAGGTCTGTGTGAAGAGAAACAATTTAGTCAAAAATTACCCACCATGGGTTTGAGTCTATACCAGACAGCGATGTTGTACCGACCTTCGCGTTTCCATCCACGACCGATTACAGAACACGAGAACGGGGTTTTCATCCTTGAAAGGTAGACGCTTGTTAAAATATGGCTTTAGGCGGGATGGGCGATTTTACTCTCTTCAAATGCCTCCCGTAGCGACATCCAACCACCTACACCGCGTCAGCGTTTTACTAGGTTTGGTATGTATAGATATTTAAGACACACAGAGGAAACGCTTCACCTTAGAGAGGAATACGTCGCCGTCAAAGTCTCTAAATATAATTATGTATATGTACGACAATTAACGCGATCACGTGATATATATATCTTTAAATTGCCTGACGTTTCGACCAGGTTACACTTCGTGTCGCTTTTATTCCCGTACCGAACACGAAAGTTTAAAGTCTCTAAATATGTCGGATTCGGTTTGAAATAGACCATCGATCGTCCAGCCAATACGCAACGGACAGTGAAGAGGTATGGAAGTGAAACTGGAGTTTGTCTATTGGACTCAGACGGGACTTATTCAATACAAACCGGCATTCGGTAGTTAGTCTAGGTTAATATTATTCGTGTCTATTTCAAGAATCATGACGCGTTTGTCGTAGTCACGGTTTGAATTATGTCTTTAAAATTCTTGTTAATTCCTCACCTTACATATTTGTGCTCGAAATAGTAATACAAATTACCTAGCAGAAATAGACGGCCCTCATACATCTAATTTCCTGTCCCTATTTAATACACAATGAGTAAACTAAATTAATGAAACGCTTTATAGGGCGTTTACATTGACAACCATTTTCCAAGAAATACCCATTCCAGTTTCCTCCTTTCAAATTACGTTGAACTCAAACAAACGCGTTTGTAGGCAATGAATACATAATTGTCACAATCGAGAACTATTTTTATTAGATTATGAATTATACATATTACTACTAATAAGATGTCCACATCTTCAGAAAATCATGAAACAACCACGTAATTGAAACAATAGAACAACATTTTTATGAACTTCCTTTTTTGAGTGGCTCTCTGTGCTAATAAGATGTCAACTTCTTTAGTACATTTCTAAAGCTCATAGGTAAAAAGGCTAAAGTAGGTAGAAATCACCATCTCAAAGATCTTGCAGAGCGTTGTACGAAGCGGTTTTAATAATGATTACTTCCGAGTTTACACATAATGTAGAGGAATAACTTAATAACTGCCGTTTCGCCATCGATGTCGTGTTCTTCAAGCTAGGTGTAAAGTATACTACATATAAAATAATATTCAAAGTGGTTAGTAACACGATATCTGTCGATTTGCCGATGTCGATAAAGCCCTGCAAGTGAGTAATTGACTCGTATAAAACGAAATTATCATATTGGAGGGAAATAAACAGTAATACATCTTTAAAAATATATTTTTTTAATTTTACTTGTTTCTGTGTAGTCGCTGCTTGGTAACATGATCATCACGTATTCGATCAAGGCAGACGTTTCTCTCCATAGATTACTTTTATTTTGCCACATTATTTTAAACTTATTTTAAACTATAAAACATTACAGTTGTAGCACACATGAAACCTCCAATTTGAAGATTATGGATGAGACTAAATATTGGAAGTTCAGATATTATTAATCTGTACATTACTTGTAGTTTTACACACAACTACACATTACATTTTATTTTACACATTACACACTCACAAAAAGCTTTTGCCAAAACTTTTTCTGTAGATGAGGCTAAGTGATAGTGAATTAAGTATATCAATAATGTAAATATATGCAAATAGATGTAGCTACACCGAGAATAAATTTCAAAGCCCAGATTGGCTGGCAATTTAATCAATGATTTTACCAACTTGTTCGAAACCAATAATTGTGTTATACGTTGCGAAAATTCAACCAACGGGTCGCGGTTGCTAGCTAATTAAAATTGATGTGCTCTTAAATATTTATATATATCATACACATATCATGCCGACCACGAATGTCTTATGTTTTTTTTAACAACTCCCGCATTATTAATATTCGTGTGTCGCAAGGGGCTTCACAAACATTCAAACAACGCACACAAAGAACACCCAGACTCGGGACAATTATTTGTGGACCACACTACACAATTTTTGTCTCGTGTGGGATTTGAACCCACAACACTCGGCGCGGCGAAGTGGCGAGGTGACCACTTAAATCAAATTTTGTATGTATCCCTTTCTTTATTTTTCTAATTTTTTTACTAGTTTATTAATTGCACTTACTTCTTCTTTTCTCTGCATCACCCAAAGGTTGACTGGTAGAGAATGCCTTAGGCATTAAGTCCGCCTATGTACTAAAAAAGTTTTAATAAATAAATTAATAAAACATTGTGCCATAAGCCTTTAAAACTTTCTGGACACTGACCTAAGAACCAGTGACTAAGAGGTCTACCTCTTAGTCACTAGTTTTTAGGTCAAATACCATTCTGTTTCCATAAACACTATCCTCATCTTCAACTACTTAGTAAATAGTAAGTAAAGTTATATTGCACATCTAACTTAACCTACTGCTTACTGCCGGAGGGCTTATATTCAAAACTAACCGTGTTAACAGGTACAACTTGGAATAATTAAATTCATGTCAGAGGTCCTTCACAGGTATTTCATCCTAAAAGTTTTCTAATGGTTCATAAAACACGTTTAATCTTATCTTGTCTTATCTCTATTTCTACTTTAAAAACACTCGTGAACTTTGTCGAAACATAAAAAATAAGTATATAAAATGATTTTAACTTTTAAATTTTTTTGGAGATCATCGCACGATGAAGACAACGGTTATCTGTACCTATCTATAAACATTCACTCGTTGCTTGCTTTCTGGTGTCGGTGACTGTCCTGGTTAATAGCGTTTTTCTTTCGGGTAGGCACATATTGGAATGAATTCAGAGTCACTTTAGTTATAAGTAAAAAGATGTAGTTAAAAGGTTTTAACCGTGGAAGAGCCATGCTTATGCACGTATGGGCCGGCTCGACAGGAGTGATACCACGGCGTCACGAAAAACCGGTGTGAAGAAGGTTTTGTGCCGACAGCCACATATAGATTTTCAAGAGGATTTCAGAGCTAAAATGTTGCAAAAATCTATTAGTTACTTCATTAAATATTACTATCCAATCAGATAGAACACAAACCCCTTATATTTTTTCTTTGCCCGGTATCAAAAATGTATTTAAAGGAAATAACAGGTGCAGTCGACTGCTGTCCTATACGAAGTATTACGTTTACGAGAGTAAAATTGCTCAAAGAAAATGGTTTTTATATAAGTGCTTAGCCAATTTGAACAGGTTTTTGCCAAAATTTCCCACTTTATGTTTTTCTTTTACCGTTAAGCGTAGCGGGTTAAAACGAAATAGTACATTTTCTCAAACAAAATACACGTCTTTTTGACTACTCATATAGTTCTATAAGTTCAAGTAAGATCGTATCATCGTCCAGGGCCTACCTTACCTTTATATAAAATATTTTATTATTTACGTAATTATATTTGCGTTGTTTACATATTAAAAGTGTAAATTGGCTCCTAATAGCGATAATATTTAAAAGGTAAACTTTTTCGTTATCTAGTGTAAACGACACTACAATTAAAGTTATTTAACTTTATTTTTTTTCTATATTTTAGGGGGCAAACGAGCAGACGGGTCACTTGATGATAAGTGACTACCTTCGCCCATAGCCACTTGCAACTCAAGAGTCACAAGTGCCTTGTCGGCCTTTGAAATGAGAGTACGCTCTTTACTTGAATGCTTGAAGGTCGTATCGGTCCGGAAATAGCGCAGGTGACAATTTGTTCCAGAGATTGGTTGTGCGAGGCAAAAAAAAATCTGGGGAACTGCACAGTGGTGGATTGCCAATTATCCAGGTGATGGGGATGAAAGTTTTGTCGCGTTGAACGATGGCGAAACGCTGCGGCCGTTATAATTTGGCACAATCCTCGGAGCACTCCCCATGATATAGGCTATAGAGAATGCATGATCTATTCACGAACCAACTGCTCTTAAATCGGTTTTGCTGACCTGCCTTAAACAAAATGGGCTATTAAAATTATCGAAATTATTATTATTGTTACTTAACTGGAAGACCTCGCAACGGAGGTAACCGAGAAGGTTAGCACATTGCAAGGTTAAGTAATACCATTCTTAACACATTGAGACCCCTCCGTGCTTCGGCGAGCACGTGAAGTCTGCACATTGAGCACATCTGTGGCAGTCGTTACGTATAGTTGTGCCCTAAAAAAAGTCTGATAACCTGGTCTAAATTTAGAATTTCGATATCGCCTAGCACTTAGGTTGTGGATGTCTGATGGAAGTCGCTTCACGTTAAATATCGATGTTCCGCCGTTTCGTAGTTAGAACACAGAATACATTGGTTAGACTAGACCGACCCCAACTTAGTTGGGAAAAGGCTCGGTGGAGAAGAACGATTAACTGGAAGACCAAGTTAACAAATCATGTATCTATTTTGTAAGTTATATGTAACACAAAGAATAAGTAGGTAGTGGCATTCAATTACTTTGCAAAAATTGCTACCTGCAGAACTACCATAACCCCCTATATTAAATTCATAGATGTGTATGTAAACCTATTATGTAAATATCTAACAGTTGAATTTAAATGCAATTACAGCCTTAAGTCTTGTTACGCAATTTGCCTAAGTTTTGTAGCAAATATTTTATTTCTAACCGACATAGCATTAATTTAAATTGTCAGGTCGTTATTTAACAAGAAAAAATCTCATCTGAAATTATTATGTACAAATTATTCAGTATTAAATAAAAAACTTAAACGTAATTAAATATATTTTTTAAATATAGTTGTTTTCAGAAAACAGCCGTGGTCATATACCACTCATATGCCTAAAGCTTATGTTCGCTTACCACTCTTAGAATTTATTGCTTAGGTGACACGACATTACATTTTATATTTTTTCATTATATAAGTATTCTCAGAACATAACCCTATGAATATGAATTAAAGACATCAGAGGTATGTAATACCTATTTCGTGATCGCGTTAATTCCCATATAAATACATAATTAAGTATATAATAGAACGCTAAAGTTTAAAAGTTATTTTGTATTTTGTCGGGGTATGAAGAGAAAAATAAAATCACGTATCGTGAATTATTTTCATGTATGCATGATCTAAATAGCAGACATTTTCATTGAATAATAATAATAACTTCACACATCTCACACACGGCCGTCTAATCCCAAACTAGGCAGAGCCTGTACTATGGTAACCAGACTGCTGATAAACATACTTATATATTCCTAAATACATACATGTTATAGATAAATAACACCCAGACACAGAACAAAGGATCGTGCTCATCACACAATTATTTGTCCCGGGTGGGAATCGAACCCACGACCTCTGGCTTAGCAGTCAGGGTCACTAACCACTAGACCAACAGGCCAGTCTGAATGTATTTCAGTTGACCCGTTATAACATATTTCAGTATATCTAAAGCCCTAGCAAGTTCCTGTAACATTGAGCTAAAAATATACTCCGCTCGCGATCCTCGTTTTATTTCTGCCATGGACATAACTTTGTTAATTAATTACGACACATGCTAAATATTTGCTGTTATATTCCTATATTAGTGTCAAAATATAATGTGCAAAATTTTAATGGAATATACCTATTTCCCTTATTGTACTATTTTCTTCTAATCCTTTAGATGCTATATTTAGTTTAAAGCTCCGGCCAACGGTATTTTCACATTTCGTGGTACATACTTAGTTATTATTTTTAAACTTTCGCGACCTCCTCCTCCACGCCTTTTCCCAACTAAGTAGGGGTCGGCTTTCAGTCTAACTACGATAACGCGGAACTTTGATATTTTACGTGAAGCAACTGCCATCAGACCTCCACAATCCAAGTACTAGGCAATATCGAAGTTCTGTAGTTGGACCAGGTTGTCGGACTTTTTAGGGCTCCAACTACCCGTACACAGGCACAGAGGGGTCTCAATGTGTTAAGAAGAAGAAGACCCATCCTAGACTGACCTGGCTATTATTACTTAACTTTGTAATGTGCTAACCTACTCGGTTACCACTTACCCAGGAGCCCCTTTAAACTTTCGTGACATCTTTACATATTAGATATGTAAAGATGTCACGATGTCAAGTTTTGGTTACTCTTGTGTGTCTGGTTTGTGTATAAAAACGTCACAGGTTCTCATTAAGTTTTTTCAGTCAATAAATAAAATATTCTTCAGTATTCACTTCTCTTCTGAATCTGATCTGCCTTGTGGCTTTATATTTACGAGGCCTACCGCACGGCCGCTGCTCCTTATTTTTAATGATTTATGGTTTTACGACTATATGTCACTAATGCAGGTTACAGAACCCTCTTCACGTAGTGGTTACTTGTCAACGAACCTGCCCAAGTGCTTTTCAACTTTGCATTCCAAAATACAAAAAGATTTACTGACTTTTTGTATAACAGCTATTATGCTAATTTCGAAGGGACGTTGAGGTTACTCTTCTTAAGAAATAATTTTACAACATTCAATTTATATTTTTTTTAAATGTAAAGCCTTCCCCTTGCCATATTTCACACAAATCAATCAAAATCATTTATTTCAATTAAACCCATTATAGGCATTTTTGAATTGACAGGAGTAGTAGTCAGTCAGACTAAGTCAGTCGTGAAGCTAGTTGCCTGTTCCAATACGTAGATCCTGTGGAGAAGAACAGGCAAGAAACTCCAAGGACACTCTTTTTCAACATGTTTTTTACAAGTCTCTGATTAGGTACATTGCTTACGCAAATTAAATGTGAGGACAATGGAACGTATTGTTCTAAACCATAAACAGTCGCGTCAACTACTACTATATGAGATGACCATCCCTAACCAACCAACATACTCAAGAGAGAATCTCTCAAAACTTGACATGTTGGACATAACCTCTCTTATACACTTGTCAAGACACGTAAACGCTTAAAGACTACCACGCCCAACGCCTTAATGCATGCCTTGCATACTAACTACCACACCTGGTTAAAAGGATAATTGAACATAAGCGCTGTTTCAAAGATACCCCGGGACAACTCGTTATTTTCAGTAACACAGCTTCCATGCTCAAAGCTGCGCCCACTGGTTTGGTTTTGCGAAATAGTGGACATAGAAGTCATGAAGTTCATATTTTGTTGTTTTTTTTTTTGTCTAGGTACAGATACCGGCACGGCTCGTGAACATAAATTGGCAGGCAATCGCGTGTCAATTGTTTTTTATCACAAGTTGAAGTTCGTCGTCCGTAACAAAAATTGAATTAACGTGCAAAGATTTTAGGACGATGATTTTTTATGATTTTAAAAGTTCACTGACTCTGCAAGACTGCACTGCTCGTCTTCAAATCGTCTCTCCATGATGAAATTTGTGAAGGGTGGCCCTCAACTGCGATCACTGACGAAAATGTGGCTACTTTCAGGCAACCTATAAGAAGATTCGAGGACATTTGGGGATTGATATGAGCCAAATTGAAAAAATCTTACATCAACATTAAAAAGTTAAAAACCTTTGTTGCTGCTGGATTCCGAAAAGTAGTAAAAATATTACTTTACATGTAAATTGTTTTATTAATGAAAACTTTCAGAGTACCCCACATAACTGCACCTTGACTGATCTCTATGATTAACAACTTTTACTTAAACTACTTTTTTAATAGTAACTTAATTTCCGAGAAAATACGATACTGATTTTTTGAGAAAATGAGTGCTTTTAACTACTATTGCAGTAATAAGTTGGCGTAATTACTATGTTATTGTTTTACATTGGGTAAACAGTTAATATAATTTTAAGTTTGAAGTGCAGCTGCTAAGAAACAATAAGACCAATTGGTACGATATACACATAAATCATAATAAGTATTTTACAGGAGAAAATCACTACATATTATAAAAAAAAGTCCCCCGCCGCGTCTGTCTGTCTGTCCGTTCGCGATAAACTGAAAAACTACTGAACGGATTTTCATGCGGTTCTCACCAATAGACAGAGTGATTCATGAAAAAAGGTTTAGGTGTATAATTTGTTTAGGTTTTGTGTAAATTGGTTGAAATATGATGATGATTGTTGTAGATGTCTCTACTACCCGTGCGAAGCCGGGGCGGGTTGATAGTATTATACAAATAACAGTTAGTATTTAATTGGAATATAGCTTTGCCTAAGTAATTATTTGCAATCCCTAATCCTAAGAAATGGGCCATTTAATCCAAAAATAATTTTACAAATGAAACCGCAACAACCTGAATTTCAATTTAAACATTGTTATTATTATACGTAACTAGCTTCAGGGTCTTTGTTGAGATTCTGACATTGTGATATTGCAAAATTACGGTACATTGTGAAAAAGTAATCGTATAGAAATGAGCAGGTACACAGGCAGCGATAGTATTTAACGAGTTCTTGATTTCAACCACGATTCCCAACAAATTTCATTTTGAAATTCCAATATTCTCCTTGTGTTTTAAGTGTGACACCTACACAGCACCAATGCGGATCAATTGTTCAATTCAAAAGTACAAGACGAGCAAGATATGGAGAATTTCAATTTAGGGGGCAATAAATTTCCCTGTCGTTCAGGCAATCACTATGATCTTGAGTACGATGCTTATAAATATTCTGAATTGAAACTGTAAAGCTCGCACTACAACACAATTGTGATTAAATTGCTTTTTAAAAGATGCAAAAATATTACTATCCATGTGCATGTCTGTCTCGCTCTGTTGGTAAAGGAAGAAGATGCAATGATAGAAATACAATTGTAAAACATGATAGCTTTCTTCGAGGACTAAAAATGTATAACCGCTAATTGCCATTTTTCTATCCTATTTTGGCAGCAAGAAATTCTCTTACAAACAGAGTTCAGCCTACAAACTTCTTCAACTTTACAAGTTATGACCGTTTGAATTTACAGGTATTTTCGCCTTTTAAATCGTATACATTTTTTATTTTGAAATTTTTCATTCTGTTACCAACAGAATCCATAAAAACTAGCATCAAAAATTTTTAAGTTACTTTATATGGATTTTCTCAATAACTTGTAAACGGATAGATTTTTTTTAATTCTCATTGTAACTGCATGCTAGAGTCATGTCCTTTCAGTGATTTAAGTAAGTGTGCCTTTTTCAAATACACCGTGTAGAAGTGAGTATTTTAACCTAATCAGGCCAGGCGCGAGGTGAAACCATCACATGTTCCGGGATGTATCCCTTCGCCTAAACTAACAATTATGTATTTCAAATAGTTTGCTATTTATTATTAATGTAAACACATATACTATTAAGGGAAAATAGACCTTGATTTCCCTGTTTAAGTAATATGAATTAATTTGTTGTATTATCGTTTAATACTTTAACTAATCCTAGAAAAAAAATTTTTGTTCATTATGATGTACTCATAATTAAACGGTTACTCATAACAATTATAATTTAGACCTCGAGGCTAATAAGTAATTTAACTTAATTTGCTAAAAACTTACAAAGTTAAGAATGTGGCAATTGGCACTTTTCTTATGGTCTCTATTATCATGGAGAGACACTTTGTTTTTGTGTTTTTTAAGAGTAACACTCACTGCACTACTTAACACTAACTTCACTTAACTAACTCAAAGGGCTTAGTTCTTTTTAGTCTTCTAACTATGTCCGTGATGTCAAGGAAGTGGATAGCCTCAACGTTCACATGTTGAAGAAGCCTTTGTTCGTTTTTCAATGAACTTCAGTTAGATATAGCTACAGGATAATACTAGATTTTGATGCTAACAAACAATTCGGTGGTATGAAAGTTTTATCAATTTAGGTTTTAAGCAGAAATAAAAAAATATTAACAGTGAAAAATACATTTTTATTGACGTGTAAAACATGAATTTCTTCACTTTTTCTGGTGATAACTAAGTACATCGCCATCAGTCGAAAATCAGCTTACCAGATTTAGTAAATACCCTCTCACATACAACTGAAGTAGATCACACGCAACAATGATTTTTAAATATTTTCGTGTCCATAAATAAATACTAATGTATGAGACAGCTTCCTATTAGTTCATGGTTAATGATATTCATATTCACGAATACGAGCAGAGTGACAACAATCGCCGCCAATCCTAGTAAGATACATATTATATTTACGATCCCGATCATAGAAAACGGACAGATTGGTAGTGATACATTATCTGACTAATACCAAATATTACCGAGTGGTTATTACGTAACTAATACCACTACAATTTAATATCAGAATTCTATTATGCGATCCATGTTAAATGGTCGTTATTCATATATTAATGAATTTGCAATATTAGTATTTTAGAATACATCGTATTACTGATACATGAATACGAATATATATTAGTTTCATCTTTATAAATTACATTTTTAATACATTCATTCATAATATTATTATTATTATAATGCTATTTTGAAGTTAGCCTCCTACATTTGTCTAAGTTATTCCCATACCTTATGATGGAGCACGTAATTTGGTTACTAATAACAAGAGTCCGGGAGAACACTTAAGTAGATCGACAAAGAGCCTTTATTATTGTCTTGCTGTGAGTCCTATTAAAATTGAGTGTAAGATGTATAATAAGATGTACTCGTAATAATTTCGCAAAGTTACTAAGTGTCGTCTTATGTATATAAATCCTTTACTTGTGCTGTCAGACCTTGCTTCTTACCAAATTTCATGATTCTAGGCCAATGGGAAGTATCCTATAGGTTTTGATTTACCTGAAATGTTAAAATTTGTTAAACCTAAGGCTTAATGGCCGTATCTTTTCATTGCGATTACTTAGAAGCTTCATTTTGTTTCAGATTCAAGGGACCATTGACATAAAAGTATTTGGTGTTATTTTCAACTTGGTATCTCCACGGATTTCTGAAAAAAAGGGTCTTGACAAACACAAAGACAGATATAACAATAAATTATTATTCTCTTTATTCGACATTCGGATTTTTTTCTTTACTTGTGCTGTTAGATCTTGCTTCTTACCGAATTTTGTTAACTTACAAGCTTTATTTTTTTGTAGCTTCAAATAAGCGCAGATATAAATATTTGATATTAATTTCAATTCGACACGTCCACGGGTTCCTGAGAAAAAGGGTCTTGACAGACAAACAAACTGACAGACGGATGTGATGTGGGAAAGCCATGCTTCGGCATGGGCCGGCTCGACCGATGTGATACCACGGCCTCACAGAAAACCGGCAGTGAAGCAATGATTGCATTGCTTTTCGCGGAGTGAGTGAGGATACCGGAGGCCCTAACGCTTCCCTTTCCTTCTTTTTTTTTTGTATATAAGTATGTTCTGAGTTCTCAATAATGTTATAAACATGATAACTCTGGTTGTATAGAATAGCGTAATAATTATAAATCCTGAAGGTCCATCCATAGGTCTTCCTGAAGAAACCTCTGGATGAATTGTTATTAAAATTATACAAACTCTTGAACAATGAAATTTACTACATACTGGTTTTGTTACGAAAATTATTTGCTACCCAAGATTTGTTATAATGTGTGTAAATATATTGATCTTTCTAGTCTTATAACTTATTAAACAACTAGCTGCGCCCCGCGGTTTCACCCGCGTAAGTCCCGATCCCGTAGGAATATCGGGCTAAAAAGTAGCCTATATGTTAATCCAGGTCTCCAGCTATCTACATACCAAGTTTCATCGCAATCGGTTCAGGAGTTTTTGCGTGAAAGAGTAACAAACATCCATCCATCCATACATCATCACAAACTTTCACGTTTATAATATTAAGTAGGATGATTTATTTTATAATAAAGTCTTCCGCGAGTAGTATTTGCTTAGTCGACAATTCTGATGTCGTACACATGCATACTAGCCACCAGCTATCGCTTATTTCGTCTATTTTTTGTATCCTAAATGTTGTCTGTCGTTTTTAGCGGTAAAATCGCTCATTGTACTTACAGGTCGCATCATTATTTTATTATTGTTTCTAATTATGTTTATTTCTGTTAATAATGTCGTGTACAGTAAAGAATAACGACGTAGGAGAAAAATATCGTCTAGTGCAACCTTAATAGTGACTATGCCATTAAAGAAAAATTTGTTATTGCTCAGAAATGCTCGATATAAATATACTGAAGCCAAAGCATGGCAAACTAAATACCAGCGGAGGGAGTCATTTAATTGAAACGAGTTCATTTATAGAAACTTCTGTAAGTATTTACTAGCACAATTTACTGTAGTTCTAAATTAGTTTTAAACTTTTCTATAAAGACAGAAAGAATCATTTATTGCCTCACCTCAACCGCGCAATGTGCATACAAAATAAAATGTTACTTAAATCTAGGTACACACAAATACATTGCATTGCCATTACACGCCCGCAGGTGTGACAATGAGGTTAATACTCAGCTTAATGCTGGCTGTGACGCAGGCCACAACACAGCGCTGGTCTTCCGTATTAACCCCAAGTGACGCACAGAAGGAGAAGCTAAGGCCAAAACCGTAGCATAAAACTTAAAGATAAAAAAAAATGCATATGGCGTCGTGTGCATTTAAATAATTTAAAGATAACTTGAAGTTATCAATACATAAATATGTTTATTATAATACGTTCCAATAATAATTTATTCAAAGAATTTTTATTTTTTTTAAAGACAACTCCCGCATTAGGAGTTGACTCCTGTGTCGCGAGGGACTTTACAAACATACAAACAACGGACACAAAGAACTCCCAGCCTCGGGTGGGAATCGAACCCACGACCTATGGCATAGCAGTCAGGGTCACTAACCACTAGGCCAACAGGCCAGTCGTTTTTATTACATAATTAGTTAAGTTTTTCCGGTCTTTCTGGCAGTATTTTAGCCTGTATGGTGCGACCCTGACCTTTTCGACCCCAATCCATCGGTATAAGCAATATTCTTTTCCTTTCATTGCCATTCCCTTTTTGCATACCTTTCCTTTTCAATATAGTCAAAGTGCCCGGTCGGCGGCAATAGGCTCTACCCCTGAGTGGGAACAAACTAAAGTTGGCAAAATGTGGGTTTTTAATATGCCTCTGCCTACCTTCGAGTATGCATACGTAAGTGTAGGTATGTATGTATATCTTATGGCAATATATAAATTATATTAATCTTCTAACTTACATCATATTATGGTAACGGCCTCACATAACGGTGTAAATGGCAGTACCATTTTCTATACAAGGTACTTACAATGCGTTTCAAATAAGAATGGGAACGTTAATGACCTTAAACTGTCATCTGTCACTTGGAAAGTACGGTTTGCACACGAAACTAATTTGCGTAACAATAACATTTTACTACAATAACTTTTCTTTACTTATTTAGCTGTAGCATTACCGAATCTATAGATCTCATAATTAAAAAAAAAAAAAATTATAATCTCCAGTTGGTCGATATTAGACAATAATTTATTAATTTTTGAATGTTTTGGTTTCTTTCATTGACCAGTATAACTTTAACAGTTATTGTATAGACTTCCCTAATATGACAAGTCAACATATATACTGAATACTTTTACCTATTTCACATAATTAAAACAGAAAAAAAAGTGTCAGTGGGTGAAAACACATTTTTAAAGATTAATTAATAAAGAGCTGACAAAACTCAATGTTTAGATTGGCGCCCTCTAGTGGATCTATATATGTATTATTAGCGTGACGGTTCGAGTTCAGTGCTTTTTCCCCGTAGCAAAAGTGCACAAACGTGCCTAAAGAAGTATTCACTTCAAAAAAATATCTGATCCAATTTCAATGTTTTTTTTGTAAATAAATTGATTGATATTTGCAAAACATGATAATATCTGTTCTGATTATTCTACCTAATTTGTTCGAATTGACAGCTATGATATCACAGTATGGCGCAAGGTTAGTCCTATTATTATTTGAATCGCATAGTATTTAAAACGGTTTTTAAAATTTTAATATTTGAAAAGCAATACGACTGTTATATTAACAAATCGTTGTTGAAAAATTTTGCCCCTCTTTCGACGTCACTAGTTTAAGCTATCATACACCTAAACTTTTTTAACTTGTTTCAGAATATAAAAACTAAGAAAGTACCTAAGTAGTTACTGTGTTTGTTATCATTTATATTGCATACTTAATTAGATTTAATATTTAGATAATAAGAACAACTGTAGAAATTGTAATCTATAATATCATCATTGGTTCACATTAGATTTATTAATGTATAACATAATATATTTTATACATATAAGATCTTTATAAGATCTTGGAACCGGTGGTAACATTATAATTTCCCGAGGAGTCTAAAAATATCAACTTTTTAATTTTTTCGATCAAGGTATGGTAAGGGATTCAATTAAAGGAATCAAAAAGGGGCCAAATTCAATTCAGTTTTCAATTTGAAAAATAGCCCATTATTACATACAAAGTTAATAGTAACGGAAAGTGAAATCTTGGCATTTTATAGATTTTTTGTCCAGTCAAGTCAGTCATGCCCGGGTGAGGTTCATTCGGGTAGCCGTGTAACCTAACATTGCGCGGTTGGGAAATCTCTAATAAGATATGATTTCCCAAACACATCCAAGCATGACACATAAAATAATGTATTAAATACTATATCAAGAAACAATGCAAGATCAGTCCACCTAAAAACAAGTCAGACATCCATGTACATAAAACTACTATGCTTATCCTGCTTATAATATTAGACATATATATTTGTTATATATATATATATATATACATGCTTAAATATATATATATTTACTTATTTTTATGGGATACTAGCAGCGCCCCGCGGTTTCACCCGTCGTCCCGATCCCGTAGGAATATCGGGATAAAAAGTAGCCTATATGTTAATCCAGATCTCCAGCTATCTACATACCAAGTTTCGTCTCAATCTGTTCAGTAATTTTGGCGTGAAAGAGTAACAAACATCCATAAATCCATACATTCTCACAAACTTTCACGTTTATAATATTAGTAGGATGGAAACAAGCAGACGGGTCACCTGATGATGAGTAACTCACTCACTCATTCGGCGAAACACAACATGTACTCTAAAGCATTTCTTCACTGCCGGTATTCTGTGAGGCCGAAGAGCCCTCCCACGAGTAGTGTTCTTTTTTCACATTTGTAATTTAACTTAAAAGACGTCAACTATTAGTCCTTCATGGACCCAAATACACAAGTCGTGCGCGGTTAATTACTATTTTTAACATGTATTCAAAACTAGAACGTCCAAAATTCAGTTAACGCTTTGGGTATACTTTACTTTTTATTAATTCGACTCGATATGTATATAGAACTAAGGTCGTAAGGTAGAAGCTAGTGGTTAAAGGTGCCTAAAGACGCGCTAGTATGGTCACTTAATGCCAATCCTTCCCTTCGATGGACCGTACTCAGAAGCAGAAAAAACTGAATAATGTTAGTATCACTGTGTGATTGTTATCTTTTGCGGGTTTTAATGGAGCAAAAACATAATGTGCCTGAAATATAGAAAGAACCTTAAAGTTTAGAAAATGTTGAGAGGTATAAGAATCATTACGATGAAAGATGAGGATGTGAAAAAAATTTAAAACAAATTAAAATAAGTCAAGAGTGAGTTCTTCAAACGTGTTAACTTTGTTCAACGATTAGGTAAACGATAAGGAAAGGTCAAAGTTTCTTTAAATTCGATTTCTGGATACGTAAAAGTTACGTAGGTATGTATTCTGTGTAAATCAAGTTATTACTTCCTCGAGTAAGGAGTTTTAAGACTTTATTAGACGTGTACAAAGGAAGCCTATTTATCATTGTATTTAATGAAATCTAAACAAAAGTCCTATTAAAATCGGTATTAGTTTATGGAGAAGAAAGTAGCATGTCTTGTACCACAATAAATATAAAAGGAAAGTTAAATAAAACCCTTAATTTGGATAAATAATTAGAGTCGTTGTTTGAGAGTCCAGTTTCTTTGTTACTTGTTGTTCAACTCTTTTCACGTTCCTACATCATCTTTTGTCTGTCGTACTTTTGTTTTTTTAACCTAGTATTTAAACGCTCTGATACAATACTGAACAAGGTTTCGTATATCCCGTTCATGTGTTCTCTATCTATACCACACACCTTAATGTGTCTTCCATGAAGCGGATTGCTATCGGACTGGTGCTGTAATCAATTTCTCGGAGGACACTGATGCGTTGTAATTGGAATAGTTGTCGGAATCTCAATTGTGTGTTATGTCACAGGTATTTCTATTTCTCAGTGGAAACATTTACCCATTTTAACAACCGATAATCCTTAAACAACGTAACAACGCTTATTATCGCGATTCATATTTTATTTTGCTTATCGAGAAATTTGTTAGGTACTGTAATCTGGTGTACTGGTTAACTCTTCTGTATATTAATAAAAAATCTCATTGATCACAGTTATATTTGCATAAGCACCTTACTTACCTTACTTAGAATTCTGGTCCAGTACTTAGATCCTGTGCTAGACCGAGACCGAGAAAGAGACAGCAGTCGGCGTGTTGCAGTCCTTTTCAGCTCATGAGTACCTAAGGTCACCAGGTTTCCATGAGAGATACGGAAAGGGTTGGCTATGCAAGTGCCTTTATGTGACTACATTAGATTTGTAAGTATTTCTTGTCACCGGTAATAGTTTACTATCGGGCGGGTCATTTGCTTGTTTGAAAATTATTGTAGAAAAATGTCAATGACTGTTGTTGTTTCCGGCAGCGGTAAGCTTTGCCACTTCGGCAAGCATGTGACGTATTTATATATACAGGAGCTTAATACTAGTGTGAAAATCTTTTTTTTAGAAAACAATGCCGACTACTGGGATAGGACAACAAACACATCGTCATTTATTACAGGTTTTCGTGGAAACAGAAGCTTGAAGCGAACTAAAATGAAGCTCTTATTACGAAGGTCGGATTTTGTTTTGTTGTAATTCGATAATACAATTTTTTTTTTGGAAATTTTTCAGTGTTGGTGTCCACCGCCATTGACAACAGACGAAAAATAGGCCAATCACAATTTACATAAAAAACCTACTTCTACTGCTTCAAGAGTATTACCTACTTCATTTACACTTATTGTCAGCACCGATACGATTAAAGAAAACACGTCTGAGGTTGCCTTACCGGACTTCGTGTACCATTAGGCACATGAGATAACTCAAAGTTACATTAGAATCTATTAAGTTCTGACGCACAAGTAAGTTTAGACTCACGCTAAACAAAACCAGTATCATGTCGCGTGACCCCGTTTGATGTCAGCTTTACTCTAATCCAAATTCTAATTTTGATATTGCAAATGCGCCTCATAGTTTAAATTAAATTTTGGAAGGTGTGTGCCCTTTAACTCAACTTGATCAATTTCAACAGACTTGTTGTGGTTATTAGAGACTTCTAGATGTGTAAATAAAAAGGTAATTAACTAGTGTTGACGACAAATTATTACGTTAATTAATTATTTAAGGACATGGAATAAAGTCTGTATGTTTGTTGGCGATGGACAACCTACCGGTTTTTGTTCACTTAATTACTAGAAAGTATGTGAAGGTCATTTTCCATAAAAAAACGAGGAGTGCTTTTTCAAAGAAGGTTAGCTAACTGACTGATTCATACAGTAGAAATTAATAAAGGGAACCAACATTAAAGCCTTTCTCAAATGCCCTTCTAATATTTAATTTCATAGCATCAGAGAACCGAACCGCCTACAAATTCCAAAATTGACCTTGTCTAAACTGTCAAAACTTTTTTTTTTATTCTGATACCCTGAGAAATAAGTGTCCGAGCACCTGAACCGTAGGCGGCCACACACCATAGAGGGGCCTTGCCTCCAACCGGTTTGAGAAGCGCTCGCAGAACTTGTCGCATTAACGTCTCCGGCCAGCTTCCGGTAGGGTAACGGGCATCTCTACCCATCATCCTCAGACCAGCGTTCATGGAGGTCGAAGATCGTGGAGTTTGACTAGCACTAGCCTTAAGCCACCGATGTGGATGTTTGTGGATTGTGGATTTTGAAGCAATTTCTGCTATTAGAGAGAAATAAAATGAAACAACTTCAATACCCGATTTATATAGATATTTATTTTATTTCATTCATAACGTCGATAGTAGTAATTAACAATCAACTAATTAAATAATCGGTATCCGAACATTCAGGTTTCGAATATTTCATCACCTAAAAATATTTTTATTATATCCATTACAGTAGTCATTACATGTATGTATGTAGAGCGAGTATAAAGACACAATCCACTAATTGTCTTATAACTTCATCTATGAAAATTGACTCGAATGACGATGTAACCCAGCCTAAATAATCATAGAATGTTAGATACGCCTTTCCCCTTAGATAAATCGAAAATCACATTGAAATGTAGACATGGACACATGTAGTCACAGTAAGTACAAATAATGTCTAACATTAAAATACATTTTAGTCTTGTGCCTCTTATGTTACTTTGATTTATTTCTTATATATCCTGGATAGCTCATAAAATAGCGTTAAAGAGAAACGCTACATTTCTAAAATAAATAGTTTTAGTTCGAGCACAAAAATTATAATAGTGGCATATTTAGCATACGAAACTGAACCATCGCATTCATATTACAGGGTATATCCATCAAAATTGTAAGTGATGTGGTCTATATTTATGGTTATGGTTATGGTTATGGTATGGTTGTTTCCTATGGTTAAAGTAAATTGTTTTACAGCTCTCATGAAATTAAGTATTACATAAGACTGAAAAACTATATTCATTACTGTTGAAAACTGTAACGAATATAGTTTTTCGTATAATTTTATAGTTTTTTTTATATTTTATTTTTGTTAAAAAAATACTTGTAAGTAAATGATTTGGCAATAGTTAGATATGACGTCCTTACTTATTATTTCATTCAAATATGACGTTTAATAAAGAGGAAATGATTTTTCTTGACAGTCTAATACCTTTTTGTCACTTGATGTGAGATCAACAAGAGTACCATCAAAGTTAAACGAAGTGTCTTTTGCGACTGACAAGAGAACTTTACAAATATATATAAATATATATATTGTTACTATTATACGTTAAAGTAATATAACTGATTTTATATGTGTGTAAAATAATATTGCCTATTGAGAACTAATATTAATTATTACCAGACGATTTTAGCAAACCTTTATGCTTTAATGCTTGAGGGAAATAAATAGAGCACCTACGTTATGGTAAAACTGAACTGAATATATAGTGGATGGGATACTATTTCAAGACCTTTTGTAAGTGACTAGACCAATCCTCAAATTTTACAATCAACCCAGACACAAGGGGTTTTTGTACCCATTATGAATGCGAGGAATGTGTGTTCTTTAAAGTTTCGTATTTTAAATAGACATTTAAGGGTTAGGGCTTCCTGTGTCTGTTAGAGTAAATTAGAATAATATGTTCCATAATACTAAGCCAAGTCTACAAAGTAGAAGATTATTTGTACATCTATGTAATTGTCATTTATCTGAACGCGGCACATATAAGACAAAGAAACTTCAAGTTACAACGAGCATTAATCTACATTTTAAATACAAAGAGTATATCTATGGACAGACAATTCTTATGCCATTGACATCATATTTAAAATTATTTACAATAATCCAAACAACAGTATCATTCCTAAAATTAAGTTTCGAATAAATAAGATTTTTTTATGTTTTCGAATGTCCGAAGATAATTGTTTTGATATCACAGTAACGCTAAAAGTTCTGCAATTGAACAATAAATAGATTGTATATAAAATATATAGTGAATAACAGAGTTTAAACAATAAGTTGTTCCTCCAGTACTAATTATAACAACATGTACGCTTAAACCATATTCCTGAGTAGTTCGTCCGATGATAGCATGCCGTCCTGTGGACAAAATCATTATGTTAATAACCCAGATTCAACTGAAAAGTAGTCATGACAATTTTTCACGTGGAAGCCCCCACGGGTCATCACCTCACCAGAGCTAACGGTGAAGTGGTATGTCGGAATCGAACCGACTAAAACCACACGGTGTTCCGTCAAAAGTGGGTCTATTGCAAGGGACCCGGGATACCCTGAGAAGGAAGCCTCCGGGAAAAGTGTGTGTTGGTCTAGAAATACGGAATTTCAAAATGTTTTTTTTATTTATCCTTATCCTAAAGACTATATCTCTAGTAAACTACCCGATATAAATTTTATGACACTTTCACCACTTTGTAGACAATTGAATTGATTATTTGTAGTGTAGTGAGTACCTATGTCTTTTTTATAAAGTTAGTTATTGTGGGAATTTAATGCGTGATCATAAAGAACTATTGTATAGGTTTCATTTTATAAACAACAACAACATAAAAACTAAAACGACAAAAGCGACTGTACTTAGTACGATTATTATGTGAATAATAATAGTGTTATAATATTATGAACAATAAAATTCTGAAAACCCTCAACTCCAAAATGTTACAAATTAGCTCAAGTCTCCCAAATAAAAAAGTTCTCATGTCGTAATCGACAGGTTTCGTTTTCAATTACAATTCTAATTAAAATATTTTTCCAAAGTACATACGATTTCAACATCGAAACATTAACAAAGTTTTTAGCACTCTTTCGAAACAAATATTAATCTTTTTCAGATTTTTCCCTTCCTTAATCGAATATTTTTCCTTAAACATTATTGCGAATGTTTGTTTAAAAAAGTTTTTGATTTATTTTAAGTCTAGATAAAGATTCTACTAAAAATTAATTAAGGATTTATTTACACTAACTTTGCATCCGTTGTTTAAATAATTGTGAATCCCCGCGTCTCAGGAATATTCCTAATGTGGGAGATTTCTTTTATAAAAAAAATATACCATAAATATACGATTCAAGTTGCATATTAAACATACATCAAATGCTCATAACTTCATATTACTGCAATAACTTGTAAGGCAAAGTACTACAATGAATGAAAATGTGTACGTTGTACAGATTACAACAATTGTGACGTGAAATTCAAACCATAGTTTCGTTTTTATATGAAACAAATCCATGAAGTAAATACATTGCATTTTCTGTGTCTTTCATAAGCCCTGTGTAGCTGAAACTACAGCATCTACTGAATGAAAACTCATTTACTCTTAACTGTTGATAATATTTCAATAATTAGTTGTAGAAATATGGAAACTTCAACTATTAGGGAAGTCACAAACAAAATAAAGATTCATAATAGTACATTTATATGCCATTATGTATCTTTATATCTTAGGATTACATTACTGTACATTCAACATTCTCTGACTCACTCACATCTTTCCCACGTGAGTTAATTCACTCGCCAAGAACTTAGTAAGTATGATTTGAACATCAAGCCCTAAGCCCTTGTACACATTTGACCCTATTTACCGTGCCCCGTTATGCATAGTAATTATTTCTTAGTAACTTGTTTTCGTTATCTAGCTTTGTTGAACTATGAGTATGAATAACAAGCATTTACATAATTATTACTAGTACTGAACAATATGTTAACATTCCGCAGTAAAATGAAATTTAATTTGCACGCTTTCGTATTACCACGAGTTAAGTTATATTCGATGAAAGCGTTACATTATTGTTACACAAAGATGTCTTAAAGATGCTTCCGAAAGTGATTTTAGACGGTTAACTAAAGCCTTCTAATAGTTTGTTACTTAATAGATTGCTAGTAGAAATTAACTTTATTATACACCATTTAAAATATTGACTACGTACCTATGAAAATATTTCCTTATTGACTTCAAAAACTGAGTATTAAAAAGCAAAGTACGATGCTTGGCTTCGATAGTACCAAGAAAATATTAATTTTCTTGAAGTGATTCTTGATTTCATTTTATTTCTCAATTTTAAAACGATCGTATGTATCTATTGTCATCTAGTCTTTAAATTATGTAAAACTATTCTGTTTGTACGTTTGTGAATATATAGAAAAATTAATTACTTTCATACATACTTGTATATAAGATGTGGTAAACCTCATGAAGGGAAAATAAAAATATTATTCACTCCACTGCCTCCATCTCTGCCTCTCATAGTTTGAGGACAGAGGGCTACATACACAATTGCCAAATATATTCTGTACGAATATTATAAACGGTATATGAACTTACAACACTTAATGAGTTTCCTACTCACAAAATTATTGAGGAAAGTCAACAAACAGTTTACAAAAGAGTAATGCATGCTAACATAACTTGTTATGTTATTAAATACTAGCCTTTGCCCGCAACTTCGCTCGCGTTTATTCGTGGGAGAGTCATGCTTCGGCACGTATGGGCCGGCTCGACCGGAGTGATACCACGGCCTCACAGAAAACCGGCAGTGAAGCAATGTTTGCATTGCTTTTCGCCGAGTGAGTGAGGGTACCGGAGGCCCTAACCCTTCCCTTCTCCCTCTCTTAAACCCTTCCCCTACTCCCACCTGAAAGGCCTGCAACGCACTTGTGACTCTTGAGTAGCAGGTGCCCATGGGCGGCGGTAGTCATTTACCATCAAGTGACCCTTCTGCTTGTTTGCCCCCCATACCACAAAAAAAATAGTCAAAGTTGCTTTTCTACCCCTCGGGAATAGTACTTCTTTTCTGGTTCAAATTTGAGGTACAGGAAGTTTGCAACATTTCATGATGATCGGTTAAGTAATTAAGTTGCGAAAGCGTAACAAATAAACAAACTCACTTTCGCATTTTTTTCTTTTTTTATATATATTTTTTACATTTATAATATTAGGATTAAGATAGTCAGGACCTAATCCTGACTATCATAATCCTAATCCTAATAAATGGTTTTTTTTAATCATAAACATATTTACCTGATTAAGATCAACGAATTTGCGGACCAGAGATCGCGCGAATTCAGGATTGCTCAGCATCTCGTTTACAAACCAGTCCAGAGGAATGCTGTTGAAGAAAATGTATTATTAAATATAACACAATGGTGTTGTATGTTCAGTAACACTCTATAAATAAAAAAAGAGAAAAAAGGGTCTTAAAATTTAGGTTTGATAATTCGCCATTTTTTTTGTTATTTTTTAAAGACAACTTCCGCATTAGGAATTACTTCTGTGTCGCGGGGACTTTACAAACATACAAACAACGGACACAAAGAACACCCAGACTCGGGTGGGAATCGAACCCACGACCTGTGGCATGGCAGTCAGGGTCACTAACCACTAGGCCAACAGTCAGTCAAAGCATTGTTTCCAGTTCCCTATCTTGAGCTTTGTTTTTTAACGTGTTCATTACAGTGAACTGTTTTTTTATAACCTATTATTTTTTAGTTTTTCCTCAACACTGTACAGATCACATCCAGAATGGCGTGAACACGATTTGTTATTTATGAGATTGATGTAGTCAGCGGAGATCACTATGATCGCTTCTTGCTAAAAAGGCTATAAATATACTGATAATAGAAGATAATTAACAGGCCTTTGCCAACAAAATCAACTAATGTAATGGTCTATAATGGCTCCTCGGCAATCGAGCAAATGTTATTATTTACTTTTAAGAATGGGTCTGCAGATACGCTTACAAATATAACAATCAAAATCTGCTAACCACACAAAACTTAAAATACTTATTATGACAGAACAGAAATAAAATTTGTGCCGAATGTTGAAAAAAACCCTAGAAGATGTGAAAATAACTGTCAATAGAACAAAATTCATCTATTCTGTTCCTAAAATGTCATCATAACGGTTCTACCTTAGTCGGTACTTTTTCATATCTAAGGATTAGTTTGGGACGCAATTTCAGATATTCAAAGGAGCAAGTGTAACACAAAAAATAAGTACATATAAATAGAACGCTCTGAAATCCACGTTTCCATAAAATTGTATCGTCTCTTTGCCTTCATGATCCATTTCTTTTCTAAAGAGAAAACTTCTTACAATAAAGTCCGTAGCACATGAAATATATCTACGATCCGTAGCAAATGCTACAGTAGTAGCATAATTCGTAGATATAGATATAGATATAATATCATCATGGGTTCTATACGTCTACAGTTGAATTCTATTCAAAATTCAAAAATTCAAAATTCAAAATCATTTATTCAATTAAGACATTAAGTGACATTTATGAACGTTAAATTGAAGCTACTGTTAAAAATCATAGATCGACGCAAATAGACGCCACAGCATGTACTGGATTGTCGAGGAAAATTAGGTGAAAACACCAAAATCTACTGCCTGCTTGTGTCGATCTATAACTTCCAGTTTCCAAAATGCGTAGAGCCTTATGAGAAGAATACTGGCAAAGAAACTCATGGCCACTCTTTTTAAAAGTCAGATCTTCAGGTACAATGGTATTAGTGTTACATAAAACTTCCACCTGAATTTCATTTTATTGAAATGCTCCAAAAGCTAACGTACAAACAAAAAATATCACTCAGTGATACCGTTGAAGGTTCGAACCTATTAAACATAGAAATCATTCAAGGTGCACATCTACTGTTAAAACTAATTCGTAACTGGATTAAGAGGCTAGAGTTGCAGTTGAACGAACCAAAATAATAGTGTAGGCTAAAGCATCGCTGACTAGGCCGACCAGTCACCAGAAGCAGTACCCATTCACGAGTATGACGCATGGACCAGCCATCGTCTCCTTCGCCATATCAGAGGGAAAGAAACTATTTATACCATAATGGAAGGTTTTTGTTATAATTATCACATTTAGATGTAGAACTGAGAAATATATTATCTCTTGTTGGTTGCTTCACCAATTAACAAAAATATCGTCATTTATTCTAGGGTTCACAACTGCCGTTATTAATCTATATTGGACCATTAACTGTGTTTGATTTCGAATATGGGATACACAAAATATCTTAACAGTTATCCTAAAAGCCTATAAATAGATATAAATAGATAGCCATTTTATTACATCTTCTATTTATATGCTTTTACATGAACATCACATTCTTATCTATTCTAGCCAATTATTATGTATATTTATTTCTTTGATATGTTTAAATGTAGGAGTATGAAAAAGTCTTCAAACGTTTCATACATCTATTTTTTTTTTCAATGAAATGGAATAGGCCTTGTCAACGTTTTATAATTTTTACCCTCCGATTTATAAAAGCAAACAATCCCGGGTTACCGAATTCACAGAAAAAAGTGGCTCGGTTGCAGATATGCTAAACACAAAATCTTATTAAAGATATACAACATTGCGGGCGATTTGTTTATTCCGCGACTGATCCAACAGTCGAAATGTTTGTGTTTCAATAGTAAAATTGAATGTCGAACCGACACTTAATTGATACTTTGATAGATGGAAGACCTTTGACTTTCCAGTGGCAATACTTTCGAAAGAATATCAACAGTATTAGAAAATAGAACACATATTATAAAACAAAGTCCCCCGCCGCGTCTGTCTGTCTGTCTGTCTGTTCGCGATAAACGGAAAAACTACTGAACGGATTTTCATGCCGTTTTCACCAATGGATAGAGTGATTCAAAAGGAAGGTTTATATGTAGTATACATGCATATTATTGTAGAGAAAAGTCGAGAAATTCAAAGATTTGTAATGTCATGTCGTAACATACATATTTTTGTGCGCTTACTTTGCAAACGCTGGCTAAACCTTACGAGATAGATCAAATTAATGTATTACGGAATTGTATATCTTAAAAAGATCAATAAAAAAGTCCGCGATGGTATATGTTTATCGCCTAAGGATAACCCACAGTAACCATTTTTATCTTTTATATATTACAAAAAAAATATGGGTAATTTATCAAACTATTTTAAACAATACGGTATTATTCCTTATCCAATTAAATACATTAGATACGTTGTGCATTTCATGTAGATCAACATTGCCCTTTACAGCATATAATAAAAATTGATATCTTAGAAGATATCAGAGATTTAAAAAGCGGGGGCGGAGCGGCTGGCGGGCCGAACCGATTTTAATTATTCTTTTTTGTTAGATAGGGTACCTCAAGGGTGGTCCCATGTCAAGGAAGTCAGAATCTGATGATGGGATCCTGATAAAATTGAGAGAAACCTTCGAAAATTGTAGGAACGAATAGTATTTCTGTTTACTTTTCATTACTTTATGAGGTTTTTGTGTTTAGAATCATCATCATATCATGTAGCTGAGCTAATGATGAAAAAAAATCATATTATAGAAATCGTCACTACATATTATAAAACAAAGTCCCCCGCCGCGTCTGTCTGTCTTTTCGCGATAAAGTGAAAAACTACTGAACGGATTTTCATGCGGTTTTCACTAATAGACAGAATGATTCATGAGGAAGGTTTAAGTGTATAATTTGTACCCGTGCGAAGCCGGGGCGGATTGCTAGTGTATTTATAAAAATGAATCCCTATTTCGCTTGGTCACGGCATCATGCGTGAAGGGCTTGACCGATTTCGCTAATTCTTTTTGAAATCAAAACTTCTTTAGGCACGTTGTGCACTTTTGCTATGGGGAAAAAGCACTGAACTCGCACCGTCAGGCTAATAATACATATATAAATCATCTAGAGGGCGCTAATCTAAACATTGAGTTCTGTCAGCTCCTTATTAATGAATCTTTAAAAATATAGTTAGTTCAATAAATAACGGTAAAATAAACAAAACAAGTGTAATTAAGGTGAAAATTTATAACGCCTATAGTGCTCAATAGCGAAAACCTTTATTCAAAATTTCATTCGTACGTACGTCAGTTTGATGGATGTCACTAGTAGATGGCATCACTTTCTTCAAAAATGAACACTTCTGATCGGCAACTCACAATAACTTATTAACTATTTTTTAAGTGAAAACTTCTTTAGGCACGTTGGGCACTTTTGGTATGGGGAAAAAGCACTGAACTCGCGTGACCGTCACGCTCAGATGTGTCAATTATGTTACCACTTCTGACGTGCAGTCCTACGACTGACAGTTTTTTTTTTTGTGTTTCTTATGGTCAGGAGGAGGTTCTTGTGAAAGAAAAAACTTTGAAAGTTGAGCGGAAAATTAGAAAATTTAAGAAAACTTAACGAAGGTGCAGCTAGTGTACCATAAATGTATGATACACTCTAAAAGATTAACTCCCGAAATGTTAATTAAGGTTATTTGGCTAAACTGGCGTTTGTCGGTACGAGAATTATAAGTCTTAAATTGGAATAATGCTTTATCCAATTTGAGAGATATCTTCATTTTCTTACGAATATTAGCGACTTAATTTACAAAACTGAATGTTTTCCAAAACAAAGATGTGTTGGGTTTTGTGAATTTTAACACAGGTATTGTAAAAACATAAATAAAATTATTACATTACGAAGCATTGAAAATATTGATTATTGTAACTTAAGACAATAAAATTCATATGAATTTTTGTCATAAAACAATACGATTCATTGTTTTCAAGTACCCATTGCTCATGTGCTCGTGAATAATTCTTTGTAATAATTCATGCATACCATATGAAGCCTTCGTGACAAACGAGTTATTCTAATTATGTATATGGTACGTGTGAGCTCTTTAAACATAATTGTAAAATAGAGAGTATAACACTGGTTTCTGAATAATTTATTTCGTAACGCCTTTTATTGACACAAGCATCAATGCAAATTGTCTTATTTCAACACAATTGGGAATGTACACTACATTTCCATGTTAAAAAACAAACGAAATTACTCCGCACGTATGAAAATTGAGAATGATAATATTAGACTATTCTTTCCTATTTCTTTTGTTCAAAATAGAATAATTGACATAGTTACAATGCCCGAAAACTTAAGCTTCTCTATAAAGAATGTCAACCTCTTAACATCACAAGTGGTGGCTTCACCCCGTTGGTACATCTATGATTTTCTCCTTCTACATCCTACATCTACATCCTTCTTACCACATTTATTTATTTTCTGTGTAAAGTCAAAGAGAAGCTTGTAATAGTACTGGGTGGGGCAAAAACCATCATCTGATTTTCTTTCGGTTTTTAGCTGATTATGTTCATTCACACTCATAAATTTTGATTCAATTAATTGTGGAAAATTATGTTAGATAAATGGCCGCGCAGCCGGTGTTACATTATTACCGAAACGTAGTTTTACACCACTTGGGAAAGCATCCTTCAAAAATACGCATTGTCTCGCGTACATTTTGATAAGTGGCCCCGTCCTGTTGGAATCACATGTCCTCCAAATGCAGATCGTCAACTTTCAGTAAGACAAACTCACTTAGCAACTCTCTATAGCAGTCGCCGTTCCGAACCGTAATAACACAATTACCGCGCGTTCTTGAAGCGTATATAGATTCATTGTTATTCACTAAAAAAAAAATAAGGCAGTCATGAGACTGCCGACAGAAGTGAAAACTTAAACGAAACGACGAACTTAAAACGTCACATTAGCAGGTTGGTGACATTAATTAATAAGGAGCTGACAGAACTCAATGTTTAGATTAGCGCCCTCTAGTGGATCTATATATGTATTATTACCACAACGGTCACGAGTTCAGTGCTTTTTCTCCATAGCAAAAGTGCACAAAAGTGCCTAAAGAAGTTTACACTTCAAGAATTCGCACATGTCAAAACCAAACTGACATCCAATTCTATTTGCAAAAGTGGCAGCAGTTTCCAATAGGGTAATACTACCTACTAACCCTGGACATCCTCGATTTTATAACTTGTCAGAACTGATAAAATGTCACACTTCTTTACAGGTTAACCTTATGAGCAGATAAGATTAAATTATACACATTCAGCTCATGTTACTAAAAGCACCTTAAGAAAACCTATCTTGTTACTTTTCATAATTTATTCACCCAAACATTACTGAGTTACCTTACCACAATTAATGGGTACAACGTCCTCAAAAACTCAGAATAATTATGAATCTCACAAATAGTTGTGCCAAAACTACGTGCAATAGCAACTAGAGAGAACACTGCTTAATAATATATAATCAATATTATTCATACATAACAAAAAAAAAACAAAACAGCCGATAAAAATCTGCTAGCATCATTAATCCGCAAAATCACGTGCATTCAACCTATTCAGTAAAATATTGGAAGCCAAATGAATACTAACCTACTAATGCTAATTCTGTAGTATCATAATTGATTTTCACTTTAATTAATCGGAAAAGCAATCACTAATAATAATTACTGAACGGTTTCATAGCAAATTAGTATTTGAGCAAACTCTAGTTTAAATTTTGTACATTATTGGAATCTACTATTCTGGTTTCTAAACTGAACAAGATAATATATTTTTGAATTGACCAGCTCAGTTATCGCAACACATTTAAATCCAAAGCCTAAAATGGTTTTAGAATTATGTCGTTATTTGAAAGACCGTTTTTGAAGAGTACGGTTAGCGCAGTTTTCTATTTCTGCTATCTATTTATAATAACATTGCTGATAATCAAATCGACAATAAAATTTTGTACATTTTATTATTGCTTGAAGAGAAATTAAGGTTTTGTGAAAAAGTATTAACCATACAAATTCTTTATATTTGCAGATGTACGGGAAATAACGCGATCACGTAAAAGGTATTACATAACTTTGAATGTCCTGACGTTTCGACCAGCTTGCACTGGCCGTGGTCAGCCTCTGATCATACGTGATCCCATTAATTCCCGTACATATACATAATTATTCATTCATGATCATTGTGTTGAGAATCATAATGTATAAAAAGTTCTTTATTTAACTGACAATGTTGTTTTCTTATAATTGAAGAGTACGTGTTTACCTTTCAAGAGTCTTCTCGTCAGCGCTGTCCAAGCCCTCCTTCTCAGGTGCGTTCTCCAGTAGCTCCCAGAAGTTATCCAAACCGTACACTGTGACATAATAAATATACATTACTTTTCATAATAAGATTATCATATTTTTTAAATAATTATGATAATTTTATATTTGACCCGGTTTTCTGTTTTCCACATCTAGCCAACAGTCGTAATTGTTTCTCACAAAGTTTCGCCAAATGAAAAGAAGCACAAAACGAGTTTTATCAACACCCCACATACAGTAGACAAAAAGGGCACGATAACCAACTGTTGCTTCCTTTAATTAGCTGAGCTAACAATGAAGCATTCACTAGACGTTATAAGCAACATTGAAACCAGATTTCTCGTTATATTCCTTCACAATAAAAGCAAGAAGCACATATTTGGAAAGCGAGAATAAATCTCGAGAAGTGAGACACTTCTCGCAAATTCTATTCAGAAAGAAAATAAGACAAGTCAAACGGTACATTCTTGTCTCATATCTGAGCTCCACACGCACATAAATATAGCATAAACACGGACACCACATTTATAAAAAGGTATACGAACACTTATGTTTTCCCAAAAAAGGATCTAACAAGTTGTTACCAGTAATGATGTTATATTTTTCCCCAATATCCTTATTTTGTAAAAAGCCAACAATAGCAACATCGTGTCATTTTAGTACCATGTTGTTGTCATGTTTGCGTGTTTTAGTGAAATATTATACGTACAAATTCTGTACTCCAAGGGATTAATAAAACAGTAAATAAGTAGTTGAACAGTGAACCCATTACTTGCCTACTTATTCTTATTTCTACACGTCGTATTATGAATGGGACAACGATATATTTTTATCCACTCTTTATAAAGTCAACCGTGATGAAGAAGATAGATCTGATATTTATATAATATATAATATATGCGATATTCGCAACAAAGGACAACAAAGTTTTGTAGATAAACTCTTAACACGAAAGAATTTGTGACAAATATTGAAGAGTAACTACGATATTTACAATTTAAATGACTACCACTCTATGCTTTACAAAACCGCTAAGATTATTTACTAGATAGAAGAAGTTACACTAATTACGAGAATGACAATGTGGTGAGAGACAAGGAGACCGAGATTTTTATCGAAAACCTTAAGCAGAGACAATGATGAAAACTGTGCGATATTTTTGTGTTTTTTCCACATTTTATCTAGGACCGATGAAAATACAAGACTAAACTATACTTTAAAAAACACACTTTAATATATCGTACCGAAATATAATCAAAAATTATTTTCAACTTTTAAGTTCAGTATGATATTAAGGCGTGTTTTTTTTTAGTTTTTTAAACCATAATTTATTTTTTCACGTGTACAATTTTAGTGTAATATATATTATTGTATACTTTTATCGCAACGCATGACTGCTGATATTTCTTTATTTAGAATTATCTAACGAGTAAACCACCGAACATAACTCTTCGTATGACCCTTCCTGTCATCATAACAGACATAGCTTATAGGCAAGTATCGCGTGTTTCTAGTATCCCGATACACTGCCTGACCAGTCTCTCAGGCTTTATTCGGTCGATACAAATGTGTGTTGTATAAACATTTTTGGGGCTTTGAGCCGGTTTTGGACAGACGATACTGTGACAATTATATATAGTTTGCTATTCCTATTGGATAAGAGATTATCTCGATTAATACCTCGATCATTCTTTGGCAAACGGGCCCTTTTGCCATAACCCCTAGCGATAAGAACGTTTGAGTTGCGTCTGAAAGTCCCCCTGGTCACTCTAATTTCTTCCTCTGTCAAATAGCAAGTCATGGTGATAAATTATTTTATACCGTCATAAAGCGATAATAAGCATTCGCTTAGCATTAGAGAAAACTCTTGCTCATTGCACAAGCTTTTATTTTTTAATTTAGTTCACAATACTATTCTCCTAAGTTATTAAAGCTTTTGAAGCGTGACGGGAGTTAATATTTTACCTTCATCAATATTGCCATTATTACCACTCCTTTTGCCAAAGTCATAGGCCACCATCAGACTGTTCTTGGGATTAAACCTCCTACGTGGGTGGCCTTCATAACCGTCTTGAGCTGTTGGTGTATGTGTTTAAGTGTTAGATATAATATATGAACCCTGTCGAGTGATGTAATGTACCAAAAAGCCAATTGAAAATATATTGAAGCCAGTCAATTTGGCGTTCAACGGTTGTATTCATATCATTTTAAACAAGCTCAGCATTCCAATAATAATAATAACTTCACACACCTCACACACGGCCGTCTGATCCCAAACTAGGCAGAACCTGTACTATGGTAACCAGACTGCTGATAAACATACTTATATATTTCTAAATACATACATATTATAGGTACTCATCACACAATTATTTGTCCTGGATGGGAATCGAACCCACGACCTCTAGTCATAGCGAACGATTCGAAGTTTTCAACTCCTTAATGTCTCAATAACAGTAAAAAAAATTCACTTGAATCGAAGTTGAAAACTTTCTCCTTTATTTAGAGATAGTAAAATTGAATTACACCTTATTTTTTATTGAGAACGAATTTAAGGCAGTAATTCGATTTTCTCTCTAAGTAAAAGTATACCGCGAACGCTGACTTTGACATGAAACATACATAATATCGCATATAACAGTGTTATATCCTTCCACAAACACCTGCAAAGCATTACAGATTTTAAAAAGACCCGGCAAAGGTTTTGGGGACCAGCTATAAATGGATTTCGTTTATATTTCCTAACACAAGCTTGGACTGCGTTTAAGTCTGTTACACGGTCGAGTATTTTGTTGGCTTCAACGTAATTTTGCCATTCACAGTGCTGCGAGGCCGGAAACCCAATCAAGCTCTTTGTGGTACCTTCACTATCCAATTCCGGAGTTCTTTTACCGAAATCTCTTGCGTATCCAAAAGAAGGATTCTTAAATGTAAGACTGCCGCGGTGCGTACGGCTGGTGGACTCCTGTTTCTCTACACCCCCTTAAGAAGAAATAGTGCTATTCTTAGGTTTATTACCATTACCTTAAAAATCCTTCTTAGAGGCTCATTTTAATTAAATATTCGCCTTAAAAGTATTTTCTTTATCTCTTTCAAATCATAAACTATGTGTTTTATTTTTGAATAGCAAGATTTTATTTTCAAAGCTACCGTTAAAGTTTCAAAGTAAAGTTATGGTAATCGTAAACGATTCAATAGTAACAATCGAACTGTAAGCATTCGAAGTTGAACAATAAAAAGACCCAAAGGCACCCTTGAATTATCCTGGTGTTTTATTCGAATAAAGGTAAATATAAAAGTAAATGCGGTATATAGTATAGTCTATCGTCACGCCACTAATAGTAACTTAACGTGTGACAAGATGGATGTGTTATGTTATGTGTCTTGTGTGTCCTGACGTGTTACCTACTGTGTATTATACTTATTGAAATTGGTATACCAGTACTGAAATTTTTAGATTATACATACAGTGTATATGTCGGTAGATACTTTTATAATATTTAAAATCAAAAACTTACAGATGTCAAAAGTTGAGGACAATAAATCGGGAAGTTTATTCAACATACGAAATTACGTCAAATAATGAAAGAGAGAGAATGAGATTGATGACCATTCTGATTATACTACTCTGTCAAGAAAGTACCGAGAAACCGAGAAAAGGTCAATAAAACACAAAATGTTTAACTATTCTTCCAAATTTATTGTATCGCCTTCAAAGTAGGCCCCTTCAGAAATAATACACTTACGCCAACGAATAATCCAGTTATCAAAACATTTTTTCAGTTCTCGCCGCGAATTCTCTTTGATATATTCTATCGACTGAAGACGGGTACCTCGAAGTGGTAATTTGAGTTTTAGAAAGAGAAAAAAGTCGGCCGGAGCCATATCCGGTGAATACGGTGGTTGTTCTATGATATTTTTTGAGCTTTTGGTCAAATATTCGTTCACAATGATGGCCTTGTGCCATCCAAGAACTTTCTTTCCACAAATTTGGCCTTTTTCGACGAAGGGAGAGCTCAAACGCCGCATATCTCTCAAATAATATCTTTTACTTACAGTCTGACCTTCTGGCAAGAATTCCGCGTGCACAAGAGTCAAAGTCGATAGTCGAAAAAAACAGTCAACATGACCTTGACTTTTGATCGACTTTGTTGTGGTTTTTATGGTTTCGGTTCAGTTCGAAGTCACCCTTTCAAAGCTTGTTGACTAGTTTTCATGTATAGCTCGTAAAACCATGTGTCATCACCAGTAACAATGCGTTTTACAAATATATGGTTGGAATTGACTTTTACGCGATTGAGTTTTTGAAGAAAATTCAGATCTTTCGGGACTAGTCGAGTGGCAAAGTGTTTCATGCCCAAGCGATCGTTTAAAACGGCGCGACTCAATTCGTGAGACACAGAAAGTTCAGCGGCTATGTCTCTCAAACTTGAAGAGGATTTTCAGTCACAGTTTCCTTCACTTTAGCGATGTTAACTTCAGTTGAAAACGTTGATGGCCGACCAGAGCTAGGCAAATCTTCCAACAAATCTCGACCGCTTTTGAATGCACTGTACCACTCATATGGACGAGTTTGTGATAAAATCGATTCACTGTAAACTTTCTGTAACATTTTTAGCGACTCTGAGCATGAAATTAAATTTGCAATGCAAATTTTGAGACAAACTCTTTGTTCGATGTTTTTATCCATTATAAAAAATCCAACACACTCTTGAGAAGAACTTACAAAATCGAGTACTGAAAACAAACTGAATGACAGATATTGCTCAAACGTCGCGCCAATATAAAAAAAAGTTGTGCCAACTTAACCACAAAAAAAGGATTATTTGAATTGAATTTGGAATTAGAATTAAATTATCAATTCCGTATACTTTTTTGACAGAATGTACTATTATCATAATATGCTTTAATTTAAACGCTACAGAGATTTGCGTAGATTGAAAACGAGGACTCAAAAATGCGTTTTAATAACCAAATTACGGCATTTTATAAACGAGAAGCTTTTGCTTGAAATAAATTCAATATTAACACAAATATATCGTTCACTCACGTATTTTTTTCACGGTTTATTTACCAAAATCAATAATAATAATAACTTCACACAATAGTCTCATACCAACAAAAAAAATTGATAGGCATTAGGTACTTTTAAGGTTCACACACATTGTCAAAGGAACTTAACCAAATAAGAGTGCCTATGATGGGTTAACCCATTGAAGTGTCTCTACTTACACATTTGAATTAATACTCAACTACCTGAAAGAAAACTGTTACAACTTTAAAAGTAAAACATAATTACTGTAACATACTTATGTTGCTCACGTGGAATGTTAGAGAGCCATATTATTGGGTGAGGTAATAAACCAAACGCTGCGACTCATAGGAGAGTTACAGTATACATACAAAATATTATATAGTACAAATACACAAGGTGCTTGTGCTTGTACGAAGATGAAAATTCAAATCGCTCTTTGAAAGTTTGTAGACGTGCAAAACACCAGACAGTTACTTTACACAGGTTTTGTTGTAAGAGGTGACAAATAACTGTGAACATTTAAAAATAGGATAATCTTGATAAAAACATAAAAATCGTAAAAAAAAGTTGCTTGTTCACCCCTAAATAGCCGTTTAAATCTTCGATAGGACTATTTAGAATAATTTAATGTAAACGTAATTTAATGTGTGTAATTCGGGACTTAATTGCGATAATATTTAAAAGGTACAATACCTCTTGATTACCCGACGCGACGTTTCGATCGAATTGCACCGATCGTGGTCACGAGTCGTGGATCGTGGTCACAGTCCACTCGTAACCACGATCGGTGCCATTCGATCAAAACGTCGGGTAACCAAGAGGTATTGTTAAATAATCTTTATGTAACCTTTTAAATATTATCGCGATTAAGTCCCGAATTACACACCTTATAAGTGTCAAAGTCGCGAAAGTTTAAAAACAATTATTTAGTAATGAACGTACGGATGTAGGAGAGAAACCCGCTACTCATGCTTACATAGAAATAATAACGTGACGTCATTCAGGGGCAAACATGTACTAGATATTTAGGATCAAAATAAGTCAGGGCTTTTTTTTGACCTCATCTTAATAATTAAAATTTCACTGCTTGCTAATGAAATATTATTTATTGTAAGTTTATGACAGTCCTCGCAAGTGATTTTCTTACACAAAAGTTATTTGGGTTATCCTTGGTAGTTTCATCCTAAAGGTTATCAAACAGAAGATGAGTAGTATGTTTCCCTCCTTAGTTATTTTTTACAATTATTTTCGCCATGTAACACCAAAATTTATTCCATTTAATAACTACTCACGCTCAGCCCTCGTATGTGGCCTGTCCCTCTTGCCGAAGCCCCGAGCGGTCATCATCTCGACATTCTTGAAGCCACGTGTGGGGCGTTGTTGCTTGGTGCGTGTGAGACGTCCATCAGGAGCGCCTGCCACCACACACAGGCACGCCACCGCTGCTACTACAACTGCCAATTGCATTGAGATGTTCATTGCTGGGGACAAAAAAAAGGAAAATTAGGCATATCTTCAGAAGATTGAAGATTATAGACATACAATTCAAGCTCTAAACAAAGGCTTTATGGGGCGTGATACTTTTAAACCACGTGATCCAATACTGATAGTGAATTTATTTTTTGAGCTTTGTTTGGACGAGTAAGCAAATTGTTATTGTTTCAATTTTGCTCCTAAATCAATTATTCAAAACTATGAATTGCAAAATGCATAATATATTTAAAAGTAAGCAGTACTTCGGTTCGTAATATAGATGGGCAGTGACATTCACGGCATTCGCAATACCATTTGTTATACCACTCAAAAGTCATAACGCGACATCGGTAATGGATCCCCCGTGCTGGAGTGATGGTGTAACAACCCGTAACTAAACCAGCGTTTCGTTCTTAGATGTTATTACGGAATGTTTGAATAAAATATTGACTTTACTTTGCTTCAAAACTTATGGTACAAATAAACATCGGTGTAATTTTTTATCTTTTGTACGAGAACTATATTGAAGTCCATATTACAAGTATACTATTTCACGTAGGTTCTGAAGTGGATAATCACACTCCTCAAACTAACACAGTGAAAATACACAAATACACACTATACCTAATATGAAAACTATTTCTGTGTATTATCTATATCTATATATAACACATATGTATGGAGATGATGATAATATGTATGTTTATATATTGGTCCTTGAGGATAGGAAGGGAAAAAAGAGAATAACATTAAACATTGGCTGGCCTGTTGGCCTAGTGGTTAGTGACCCTGACTGCTATGCCATAGGTCGTGGGTTCGATTCCCACCCGAGTCTGGGTGTTCTTTGTGTCCGTTATTTGTATGTTTGTAAAGTCCCCCGCGACACAGGAGTAATTCCTAATGCGGGAGTTGTCTTTTTAAATAGAATAGAATACATAGAGATATAATATTAATAAATTACTTTTATTTCTATTATTTACATTTATACCCACAGATCACAATATCAGTTAAAATCAAAGATTAGATTAAACATAAAGATATTCAACAAAACACGAGAAATGTACACTAACACGTTTTCCCACAAACAACTACCTATACCACATCATTGACAACACGGGAACACATTTATGTCCGAACACATTTATGTCCAAACACATAAAGGTTTTATGAGAGTGTGCAAGTTTCGTAAATACTGTAAACTACTTAGTTACTGTAATGTCACTAGGTTTTACAAACCATTTTACTTCATTACGCATCACGCGACGTCCCTTTGCGGATATGTGGACTCTTCGAAATACATTTCGTCATACATCACACAGCATTACATAATTAACTCCCTGAAGTAATACCAAAAAATGAGGGGCCTCTGACGCAATGGTGACAACATGGACAGCGATATCAGAGCTATATCAAAGGCATATTATTTTTTTTACGTGACCATACTTATGTACATAATCATCGATAAGATCCAAAAGTTACAGCTAAAGCTGCCCAAAGTTTCTAAAGAGGAAAGTCGCCGTGGTTAGCTTATAAAATATAAACATCTAGCGTCGTCGTAAAAAATGCAAGGGGAAATAGGATTTACTCAGTGCTTTGTACGTGACAATCACCAGATTTTTAGAAGTAATTAACTTGCAATATTTATTGGTTTTGGTCCTCCCGCGACAAGGACGAATGATAGTATTTTTCGAAGTTTCCTTCAGAAGCTCTTAACCTCCGCCATATCCAGAAGGGCCGCATGTGGGTAGTTCATGATATTATAATGCGATTTACATTAGTTCTTAAAGGACAATTTTTAACCAGTGTGTGTTGCTGCCGTAAGCTGTACAACGGGCTGTACTTGGTATTGTTTTTTTTTAAAGAATACTTTTAACGTGGGTCACACAGTAATAGTATTCTTGCTAACCCCTCCAGCTAAGCTAAATACTTGTGTAAAGAGTGGGGTTCACGACAATAGTGCACTGGGTGGGGTCCGAACTTGGAATTTCTCTGCGATATATTATTCGAAACAAATAATTCATTAAACAAATCGGTTAACTAGACATGGTTTAGACAACCGGCAACGGGAATGTACTCGATAAACAACTAATGACGAGATACCACAAGATGGATCGAAGACAAGCTCAAAGTAGTAGGGACATTGTCAAAATCGTATGTCCTGCAGTAGACATCCTAAGGTTTAGAGAGACACTTGACACACCTGACAGAGACTTTTTACATTTACATATCTAAACTTGTTAGAAACCATAACACCAAACAATGTAACATTAATAGACTATTGTAAGTGTCACGTACACAATTAGGTACCTATTCCGGATCGCGGCACTGAAGCCGTAATACCAAGCTAATCTAACGCTATATCCGGAACACTAAATCGCATTACACCTATGCACAGTGCAAACCTTCACTTGCGGGATACTATTTTATAGTTCTCCGTGACTGTAAACATGACGTTAACATACATTTATTTGTATCAATAAATAATTATTAGTACTTATATTGGATATGAAAACCTACTACTGATTTTTAATATACATATATAAAGGTCCACGTCCTGATCAGTGACAAATTCCTTCTTGATTGGAATAATAACTTAGAGGAATAAAAGCTGAAAAGTAATAACATTTCAAACCACCTATGATGGGTTAAACACCACTCAGTTGATTGTTTTATGCGGTACTTTTGAATGGCAAATAATGTCTCGCATTGATACAAAATGGAAAACATACACGTATGTGGTCATTGGTCAGTGTTTTGCAGTTTCCTATTGATGATTGTGAAAGTTTAACCCTGGGTCCCCGTCTAGTGATTGTGTCACTTGGAATGTGTCACAATCGCCATTATAACAGATAGTATGTGACCACTATATGTACCTACTTAGACTTTAGAAGGTGTGATAGATAGTCATAGATAGTAATACTTTTACGACAGTGTAGAATATTTGAAAACAATCAACTTATCTTCATTAAAGGAAATAATTACGCTAAGTACTAATTTAGGTACTAATACATGAATCCATATCTACTAATATTATAAAGCTGAAGAGTTTGTTTGTTAGGTTGAACGAAGGCTATAGGCTATATAACATCACGCGGTTGCTACGACCAGTAGGAGCAGAGCATCAATGAAATATATTGTAAAAACGGGAAAAATGTATCTCTCTCTTATATGACGCAGACGAAGTTGCGCGGTTCAGCTAATATAATGACTTATAAATATTAATACTTTCAGTGATAAACTTTTCTAGACGTATCCAGAAATCAATGTTTTATTACGGTACAAGAAAACAAGTGGCCATAATGGTTACACAAGAAATGCAGTAATATTTTCCACACTGCCGTCATAACAACATCGATTTATCGCTAGCATGACACTAATTGATCAATAATTCTTATTTTACCGGAGTCTATTGATGCTACTTGGCAAATAATGAACTCCTTGGAAATACTCTATTAGTTGTCTGTTTCTGTTAGTGGGTAATGAATCCACTATATTTTTTTTTAAAAGAGATAGATCGCAAAAAGCCTTAAAATGCGCACCGAGCAGTTTTGATAGGTGTAAAACTCAATAAACATACAAGGTAATAATAAATTAATAAATAATTTCTGCAACTCGCATCTTGTTGCTCAAATGGAGTTTCATAATACAAAATATGTATACTTACATAAAAATCTGAATTTTTTGTGTGTGAAGTGAAGAGAAGTATAAAATACTCAAATAATTTTTTCTACTGCTACAATAGCATATTACTGCAAATATAAAACAAAGTGCCCTGCCGCGCTGTCTGTTCGCGATAAACTTGAAAACTACTCAACGGATTTTCATGCGGTTTTCACTAATAAACAGAGTGATTTATGACAAAGGTTTAGGTGTATAATTTGTTAAGATTTTGTGTAAATTAATTGAAATATGTTGATGATTGTTGTAGATGTCTCTGCTACCCGTGCGAAGCTGGAGCGGGTTGCTAGTATTTAAATATTTTTTTCTACTGCTTCAATAGTATATTAAAAATATAAAAGAACTGCAACTTCTTTGGATTGTAGAGTATACACGTAGGTAATTATTTTTTTGTGGTATTTTTAGTAATTTTTTCACGTCCATCCATCCAATCACTACACTCTAGTGTACATGTAGCCTTTATAAATGCTACTTAAACGTAGTCTTTTGTATAGTAGAAACTATTCCCGAGTAGGACGGCTCCAATTACTTGTACTTAAGTTAAGAAAATAACTCTGTTGATACCATGGCCAAATAATTTTCTTTAACTTGCCATCTTAATGAATATTAAAAAGACAAGCAACAAAAGAACAATATAAAGAAAAGTATTACTTTAACCAAGAACAGTGAAAATAAACATAAATACGTTTTGTAGGTCTGTAAAAGATTTCATAGAAAATAGCTGTTTCAGTCTAAATAATATCTTAAAATAAACTGCAAAAGATAAATACTTCTAACTACTAACTTACTTTAAGACTATGATAATGAACCGGTTTTTGTTTTGTACAAAACTAACAGACAAAGGAACTAGAACTCCAAGGCATGCATGCAACTATCAGACCGAAGTAATCCTCCAATTTATTTAAATTAGGTATTTATTTGATGTTTACTAAGGCTTATTAGAAACTTAGAAACTATACGGTTTTACTCACGTTTGTATTTCAGGAATGCCCGACTAGTTTCGGACCCGACAGGGGCCAGGCGTCACACTCGGAGTGTGACGCCTGACACCGTCGCCACCACCGTATAGTTTCTAATAAACATGAATACTTACCACTTACGAAAGTTTTTATTCTAACTTTACTAAGGCTACACTTACACTGCTATTTTAAATATTAACCACTCCAGTATTTAGATTATAATATAATTCACTGTAGTCTTAACACTGTAGAGTAAGTAAACTTTATACAGCATCAATTCTAACTGCTGAATATTTTCAAACTGTAAAGTACAAGATACAGTACAGATGCAAAAGTTCCGCAGCCTTCCCCTTGCTACAGTCATTGACTGTACGTGTTATATTTTATATCTTGCAAAGAAGAATAATATATGTGACATTGATATTATTCTTGGATTTTTTTTTTATAGGTGACCCCCACAGGTCATCACCTCACCAGGGCCAAACGGCAATGTGGTATGTCGGACTCGAACTGACTAAAACCACACAGTGTTTTAATTATAATTTTAAAAGAACAACCTAACTAACGTTGTGAACGCAATCCATCTAACAGAAATAAATTAATGTTGCGTTGATGTGTCATAATTATAAAATAACAACCTTAATTCGTGAATGCATCTTAGAGTAAAAAATAGTTCTTTTGTATTCGGCCCACATTTTCAACCCATGAGTGGCAATAAATAATGTGCCTAATTCAGTTTTCTACCCACTGCAAAAATTGATTTCGTTCTCAACTATTACTAATAACTAAATATAAAGCTCCAAGATATTTATTGGTTCCGTAACAGTGGAAGAGAAATCAATATTATAAATTTTGTTAAAAATATTTTTGATATATATACTTAAAGCATTAATAATAACATTAATAACAGTCAGTCTACAATTACATATTAAAAATTATTTAAATATTTTTTTGTAATTTAAATCCACGTTTTTGAAAATAAAGTAATTGAACATGAGAAATATTTTTTTACTGGGCCTGTATTAACAAATTATAAATTAACGTTTATGTATTTATGTTCCACAATGGTAATAAGAGCATCTGAAGTAAAATAACCGATTCGTAATAATTGAGAAATATCCACATCCACATATCTCCAACCCAGTGGATGTCAAACAACGCCAAAGGTAATACCTAAACCAAACCAGATTATTTTACTGTCTGTACCAAAAATAATACTAAATTGCAATGAGTTAAGTTAAATTTAAGTAAAACGGAATAAAGTTTGGGTTGAAATCGGAATCGATCCACGAGTATTTTATTCGTGGGTTGAAAACGTGGGCTCTCAGCACGTTTTCGGCAACACCCAAATATAAATTTTGCGCATACTCAAACATCACTAATTAGATTGCTATCCATGTGTAAATATATTTTGTTTATGCATGCATGCCATGCATACTGCCATGTAAACTAATTTACAAGGGCAAAGGATACATTAAAATTACTGCACAATTGCAAGAATACATATTTAATTAGAAGTGTCATAATTGTTCATTAGCTAACAATATTACGCGCTTAGCTACGAATACCGGGGGTATTATTCAAATCCTATCTAAAAAAAGAGCAAAAACATTTGTAAACAGTAAATTATCCAAAATAAATATTGGGTTAGTTATTAGCGTAAGATAAAGCCGTTTCTCAAATACATTTCTTGAATTTTAATCATCAATCACTTAAACGAAGTAAAAGTCTTTGGGAGGTTTTAGGTTTTAATCAAACAAATGGATATTCACAATTGTAGTCTGAACTTTAATATTTAAAACCGTTAATTTTACGCTTCTTTCCAAGATTTTTACACAAGTAGCTTACAGTGAAACTACCTATATTATAGTAGTATAGCCTTAAAGGTACATCAATACTGTTTCTCGACAATGAAGACAATCTGAAGGCATGCCATATTTGGCTGATAACGATGACGTGGGAACTAAGAAAAACTTATGAACAAACTTCAAATATTGTTTGTCAAATCTTTTTGGCAAACTAAATTTAAAGTAAGTGCAATTTTAGATGCACACAAATCACAACTACTATCGATAATAAAATAACAAATAAAGGAATAGTTAATATAAAAGTATTAACAAATGTAAAAATGTTTCGGCTACTTATTGTCATAAGTTATAATTTACTCTCGAGTTAAAACAGCCCTAGTTTAATGATTTTGAACAGTATTGACCAACCAGAATGAAAAAGTATTAAATCCCACTAATATTATAAATGTGAAAGTTTGGATGGATCGATGTTTGTTACTCTTTCACGCAAAAACCACTGAACCGATTGCGATGAAATTTGGTATGTAGATAGATGGAGACCTGGATTAACGCATAGCCTATATTATTATCCCGATATTCCCACGGGGTCGGAACTTAAGCGGGGTAAAACTGCGGGGTGCTGCTAATAAAATATAAAAAGAAAGCTCGTCGGTAGTGAAATGGGTAGTGTTCAAACCTCAGATCATAGAAACAAGGGAGATTTATTAAGTAGACGTGGCGCGTGCGCCCGTATCTGGCGTAAATTGTGCTTGTTATTCATTTCTGTTTTTAATCGAGTGAAAACCAGCGACCGCGTCACTTCTCTAATATTTTGTCAATACTACGAAATGCCACATTGTTCAATGGTTGTTTGCGGAAATAACAGTTTTAAAGTGAATTATATGAAAGATAACATCTTATTTCATTCGTAACTACAAAAAATTTAATTTTATTTTGCCATAATGATCAATAGGTAAATATGGTTCACTGATATTTATGATGATATGAGTTTGTGTACCGATTCTCTCACTAGCACGATAAGCTCGTAGTGCAGCCGCAGCTGGCTCCCGTAAACTAGGGATATGCACATGATACGTCGCTTTTGTTTCTTACGATTTTTTTATTATGCCTGAAAGTCGAGTCAAGTACAAATTTTAGCTTGTGCTTATCTAATGAACTTTAAAATATATGAATATAAATTATAGTATCAAATTATGCAGATATACTTTTAGTGTTGTGTTATTTTTATTTTAGATTTCCAAAAGATCCAAAAAAAAAGAAAAGTGGATAAATGCTTCAGGCTAGGGCCCAAACTGGTTTGCAAACAAAAACGCAATGTCTAATGAAGACCCTTTTAATATTGCTGCGGTAATTAAAAAATATATTAGATACATTACATATAAAAAAAAAATCAATCGGCATATGTTAAACAAGTTTTAGCATTTTACTGGTCATTAAAGTAATTTGTTTACTACTAGGTTTCAAACAAACTCAACTCTCAAACAATTGTTTTTACACTAAATGTTTTGCCGTTTTATTTAATCGTATTTCATCTTAACTAACAAAAAACAACAAACAATAAACAACTAACAGTTTCAAATAAAAAAAGAGCATCAAAAATTTCCATAGACCTTTCCTAAGATCGATAACTTTATACTTTATTTTTGTAATTGAAACCATTAGCGTATATGAATTACAAATTGCTTTTGCACAGCATTTATTAGCACAACGATAATTATTGATATCTGTGTGAGTGTAAGGCAGACGGTAACTCTAAATAAATGCTATTTCTTACACGCTAATGTGTTTATTCGATTATCAAGCACTCATTGACTTGTTGACTTGTATCGTATACACTCAAGTGCGTGTGAGTCTACCGCATCTATTGGTTTTGTTGAACTGGATATATAATTGTAAGCTAATGGAAGGGACAAGTTGGAGACAGCGATTTTCATACATTTCCATCTAAAAGGCAAATCTCCTTTGTTTCTATGATCTGAGGTTCAAACCCTTTCAAGCTCGGTATCAAAAGTTCGACGCCTTACTTGTTACATTACCATTAATTATTTGATCGAAGGTTTTCTCAAAATCAATGTAAACTTTTCTCAGGTCATTAGGAACTGATATTATCCAAAGTCAATTACTTGATAACTACCTACATAATTCAATGTTAATACTGCAAAGTGTAACGGCCGCATTTTATTTTTCCACTAAGGGCCTTATTTTTCTATAACCATCCTCTCGTATAACATAAAGGTTAAATGTGTGAAAGTACTGTGAGCGGCAATTAAACGCATATAACGTATTTTATGGTCAGTGAACATGTCTAGAGATTTCCAAAGAAAGGGAAGTTTCCGGAAACAAATCACAAATTGTTTCCCAAGATCTTTTGGGAATAAGCGACACACACAGTATTTTGTTTATATCGTGGAATCGTTTGTGATTTTAAAAGATAATGGTTTTTGCTTGTAAACGAGTCATGGCGAGGTTGTTGGTGAAATAACGAAAGACTAATATCCGAAATAACCAAACCATAAGAAATAAGTAGGATCTAAGATATATATATATTGTGAAGTACGAGTATATTATTTTATACCGTACCCTACGTTAGCAATTTCATTTTTGCAGTTTTATCATTATCTATTAACTAAGAGAGAAAAAAGTGCTAGATACGTCTATCATAGATAGGGCAGCCAGTATAATTATTTTTGGCATGGAGATATCAAAGATATATTTTTATTAAATACCTTTTCCATATCCTAATTTCAAAACCTGGCAAGCCTAATTACAATATATTAAATTTAAATAGGTTAGCCATAGCCATGGTTAAATTAAATGTGTCAGCTCCTAAAATTGATCACGTAAACATATTTATAACTACCCTAACGAGAGCCTCGTGGGGCTTATAGTGTTTTTGACAAGCATGAAACAACGTGCCTAAAATTGACACCGGTCCACTTGACAACCTGTGTAAAACATATGTTACACTGCTATTAGTGTAATTGAAAGCTAGAAAATATATATTACTCGAAGGGTGTGTTCTAAAAGTATAGAAGTCAAAGCTGGAAATTTCTATAAAAACGGTATAGGTCCTTAAACATCTCGAATAGCCGACTCTTTGTTAAGCACCTTCCACCACCACCATCATGTATTTGAAATGATCGACAAGTTATAATTTCCGATTTTTGTTTCTTATACCTAATTTTATAAATCTTTTATTGTAGACCAAAATTTGAAGGTCAAATAAATGATATCCTTAGAACTGAGTGTCCTAGTTAAGAAAAAATTTAATAAGATACCGTTAGTCTTTTTTGTAGATTTATTGTCCTTCTCAGCAGCTTTATTGTTTTTCTTAGATAACATTGTATTTTAGCCAAAGCATTTCATAAATTTCTAAGAGAAAATTTACAAAAGTGGACATTCAATTTGGTTTCATTTTATACATAGCTACAATTAATGTAGACATCCGAATAATTTTGCTGGAATACGATGTTTTATATTTTATACCCTGTCTTCTCAACAATAAATTCCGCAAAGCCTGATAAAAATTTACTTTACTTTTTGTACATCTACAAAATCAGAAGCCTAAGACAGCTTAAGAATAGTGCTACAACAATCGTTAAAATCTTTATGCTAAAATGGAGTTTATAAAGGAGTAAATACCGGTGGTTAATTCTAAATACTTACCTGATTGCACTAATTTTTTTTATATAATTATAACAACCTGAGAAGCTGATAAAAACAAGAGTTCAATACGTTCTACGATGTATATCGAAGTTCCTGAATATTTTATCGCAGCGCACTTTTCACCATCGACGAAGACCGACACTTTTAATCGACATGATACATCTACATACCTAGTATGCAACTTTGCAATAAAAGTACACATACTAACCTATACTGAATCTCAGAGAAACATTAGTTATAGTAACAATATGTTATCCTGACGTACGTGTAATGGGTAGTGCAAATAAATTATGGTTTAAAAAACTTTTTTACAGTCAAAAATTATTTTTTTCTTTTTACTTCGGTTTGCTATTTAAGCGTATTTTAGTTTTTTTAATTATAATTAATATTCTTATATTTTAGTCTTGTATTGCTATCAGTCCTTAATACGTGTACAAATTTTAAACTATCTTGAAAGATTTCGTTACATAGATATATACAGGTCAAGCGAATATAAAGCGCGTTAAATGAACGAAATAGCCATATTTTACATGACTGATTATTACTTAACAATATAATAACAAAAAATATATTGAAACCTAAAATTTACGAGTCCCGACACCCCTTCAAACGACATTAATAAAATGGTCAAGAAGAGCTGTAAAAGCTTATTACATACAAATCTCATTTGATCTGCCCTACCAGTGAACAAAATTTAAACGATCTGACGACCGTATAGATTGGATTACTAAGGGATAGATGGAATATTTTGGCTCTGATTATAGCCATGGGATAACTGAATATCAATGTTGGGATAGTTTTATTACTGTCTGAAGATTGACATGAAGGTCAAAGGTTGGTTCGAAGGTATGATAATGTTATTATGATTTGAATTATTTTTGTCTACTTGCTCCAATAAAATTAAATTGTCAATTAACAATATATCCGGTATATAAAGTATAATAGTTAATTTTCAAAAATGTCAAGTGTGGATTGGATTAACATTTATAATGTTATATCCAGGTGTTAAAGGAGGAAACCGCCTGACAAGTTTACACAGTCTGTAGTAAGACTTTTTTTTTTTTTTTTATTTTAAATGTGAGTAACAACGCTTCCTTATGAAGCTCCGATGGCTTTTACTGTAAAATTATTTTTTATAAAACAAGCTAAGCTAAAGAATCAAATATAAATTTCTGTACGTCGTTTTCCTTAATAACTTAAACGTATATGAAGTAATAACTTGAAAATCAGCAAATGAATTAATTCAATTTAGTAATATTTTGTCGATTGACCGGACCATTGATGTTCGTCCCTTACACTACTAATGGTGATTAACATTTCATGCCCCCAAATAAGAGTAATAAGATGTCTTTGACAATATAGAGGCTCTTACGTAATACATACTACTATTCATCAAATATCATTAATTTATTAAAATATCTTAGAAAGAGAAAATAATTATTATCATTAAATAATGTTAGAAACATTATTTTTTATGAAACAAATATAAATACGTTATATTTTTAGCTTATGATATGAATTATATTAACAATAAGGCTAATGGTTTTGGACAAGCATGTTTTCAAGACAGGTTAAAAATTTAAGGAAATGGGCACAGTAATTACTTGATTACTTTACGTATAAGTACTAACGATATTCACGCATCGTTATCTCCTAAAGATTCAAAATCATTCCCACGGGTGTACAAAAAAAAAACGAAGAGCATTATTTATTGTCCACGAAGATTGATTTTTGGCTCAATGGAACATACATATAACAAGGTTAGCAAATGACGTACTTAAGAAAAAACTTTTTCATTAAAGACTGTTTATCTTCTTGTGGGTTCATTTCTTTTTTTTTACCTTCTTACAAATTAAATGTACAAAATTAAAAGTGCCCTAAAATTTTACGCGTATTTACAATTCACATTTATAGCACCCAACGCAGAATATCTACATAATATAATTCCTACAACTAAGATATGCAGATATAGCGAAATAAGGAAGGAACTTAGCTTACAAAAGTGTTAATTTTCTCTGTGATACTTGACTATATGTACTTTAAATAAATTATTATTATATTTTATAGATACAAACTAAAATTAAGGATATTTATTACTGAACAAATGATTATGACTAGAGAAGAATACATCTGATACACCGCCACACTCAAGAGAGCTTTTGAAAATCCGAACCTATCAAATTATGCTACAATCACGATACCACTAGTTGATTGAATCTTTACTTACACACTCGTATCGGCGCCCAACATCTTAAACAAAATTAATCCCCTCGCGTCTTATCAAAAGTTTAGTTTAAATCTAAACACAACTTATCGATGTCTGTTTAAACTTTAATTAAAAATGTACATTACTAACTTGTTATTACTGCAAAATACCTTGCGGTGTTTATAGGTAATGGGAAGAATGTAGTTCTACATTATACTTTTACAAACATAGTGCACAAAGCTTTACTTGCTTTAAAATTTATTTATTTTGAAAGAACTTAGACCCAGCTTTGTATTGACTGTACACAATCAGTAGACGTCATAAACTACATCCGTGACTGGCGTGAACACATTGACATGTCGACTTCCATGTTTTTTTTTTATTGGCGTAATACTTCAAACTACTACTTTGAAAAAAATGTACAGTTTCAAATATACATAAATTTTGGAGCAATCGACTTTTAAAATATGTTGACATCCCGCATTTTAACATGTCTAACTTGACAAAACCTCATGTCAAATTAACGATTCACATGATTTTGTGAATGATCATTGATATTTTCTTATATCTATCTACTTACACTCAGTCACCAAAATAATATTCGTTATTTGAAATCTCAACATATACATATAACTGTCAAAACTTAAAAATGGCCACCCAGACAAATAGCAATTTTAGACATGTCAACATATTCACACCAGCCACGGATATAAGTCTAAAGCGACGTTGTTAAAAAATAATAGTTATACCCTATATGGAATGTTCAAATTTTTTATATACGTATAATTATGGTGTATGTTTTACTTTCGAATGATTTCAGTAAGATTTAGTTGTATCTATATGTCAAGTATTAATAATTATTTTAATGCGTGAGTGTCTATTGCACGTGGTATATTTATTTCAAAATTTCAGGCTCTCACACCATTATAAATACAACATTTGACCTTGGCAGTGGCCGTGAATTTTTATTGCCGCTTTAACCTGTTGCGGTACGAATACAAAATTAGCGTAATGAATTACCGTCAGGAAAAACGTATATCTCCTGTATGGTGACCGTAGTTTTGGACGCAACACCGATATCACTCTCGCATTATCGATACTCATACTCGTTTTGACTTAAACTTATATTCTATAGTGTCCTGGGAAAGCCATGGCAGAGAGATCATACACGATAAAGTCTAATGGTAAACCCTTCTGTCATTTGCAACAAGCGCGATTGTAGAAAGTAACTCAGGTCATTATCTAGAACAATTGCATATGAATTGGTAAAACACAAGTAGAAGTTAATTAGAAGATCAATGCCAGTTGCGAGTTTTAAATTATAGGCAATCTTCTAGGCTCGTTCTTCCCTTGAAAAAAGCTTATAAACTGATACTATTCCCCAAAGGAGACAATGGTACCTACGATTAATGAGATCAGAAAAAAGTCATTAGTGTGAACCAAGACTTACACAGAACAGATATTAAGCATAAATTTAAACGGTTAATCCAATGATGACAATGGTACCTACATGGGGCCTGACCTATTTATTACTTTTAAAGAAGCTCCATACTGACTCACACCACTGTTTTCGCTTCGCTCTCTCGAGCAAGCCAAACTTTTTGACGAAATCTTACTCTTATGTTTCAAGTCGGAATATAGTTACTGGAAGTCAGGTGATGTCTTTACACCTGAAATCCTTTTTAAAGAATACTTTTGTAAACATTTTCTTAGGAGCGAACATATGTACTTATTTCTCAAAAGCTACGAATTCTATAACCTTTTGTCTTCCATGATGGTAGTTTAAGAGAAAGTTCGGTGACTGACACAAGCTGCTTTCGATTTCTTGCTCTGGGGTCCGAAGCGTATTTTTAAGACGCGTATAGGGAGTAAGCTATTGAACTTACTTAAAGTCGAATTATATTATCTAACTTTATTGCTAGGCTGATTAATTACCTAACCATTTAACTACTAACAGTTAAATGGTTACTTACATTCTTATTTACATGCCTATTTAGAATAACTCTAAGAGAAACAATAAATAAATTTAAATCAAGTATTATCTTATATATTACGTCGTTCTGGGACCATAAATATCAGCCGTAGATGCTGCTTTTTTTATATAACAAAAAGTTTCTAAATGAAGATAGCTGAATAACTTGCGACATCCCGTAAATTCAAAAACAGCATTTGCAAACCAGTGCATAATGAAGAAGATATATAAAATCCAAAAGTTGTGTGTAACACTTGGCCGGGTGAAAGCTACTTTCGCTTTGATACTATATGACGGCTATCTTTACCGTAATAGTAAGTCGTACGAGGCAAACCCATAGCTAAATAATGCAGTACACGGTTTCAGTACTCAGACCACACGTAATCAAATCAAAATATCCATTTCTGCATATCGTCAGAGTCGACTGTATGTTTACCAGTTGCATAGGTAATGCATACGTACCTACCCAAACAGAATTTCCTTGAGACATATCTTGTATTTTGAATAAACCACAATGTTAGTCATCTACAGTAGAGTAGTCTACTTATAGCCTATGTTCGTTTTTGTTTAAATATGTAGTAAACTATTCAATCTCTATTCGGATATTTGACATTTGTACGAATCTGTTTAGCTCAAGCTTTATATCCCACATATCTATTGGTAATTTCTGACAGTTGACTTCATTTGAAATTAGTCTAGATTAATCATCGAGATATTATGTACAATGATAAGTATGATAACTCAATGAGATTAATACTAGATGAGGAGAGCTGACGATCGAGCTCAGTGGCATTCATTAGGAGAGGCCTATGTTCAGCAGTGGATAATGAAAGGCTGATGATGATAATGATGAGATTAATACGAATATGGAGGTACTTGTTTTATTTCCTGCTCACAATAATAGTGTAAATATTAGCAATGCGTTTTAATTCTCCTTCCTACATTAAACTGTAGGTAAGTAGTCTGGCCACTAACTGGTACTTTTAACTAACTTTAAAATTTAAATATTACAGCTTTAAGTTTTGAGAGGTAAACACTAACCAAAGTTTTTCGAGACACTGTGATAGTATCGTGAAGCATCAAACTTTTCCAAGACTAATCTTTGCGATAAAGAGTTTATACTGACTGTTTTGTAATTTAAATGTTGAACGTGTTCAAGACATGTAAAGATAAAACTAAATGCCACTACGGCAGCCTGTTTATGAAATAACAAAACATCAAATAATTCATCACAATCAAATCTTCATCAAACATTATATTTAAGGGACGTTAAAGTCACTATACTTCTCCCCAACTGAGTTAAGAGCACTTAGATTACTTTCCATTTTAGACGATATTTAACTGGACTCAAAATAATTTATTCCACTAAGTTTAAACGAGATGCACTAAAATGCACTAGGTTTCATAAGAAAGGTAGGCAGTGTAATGCTTGGTGACGTAAACGCAAGCGGAAAGGCCATCTACCTGTCTGAATGCTAAACTTGTACTAATATTTGGTTTCCTTTGAGTAATTAAAACGTTAAATTAAGTCTTTGTGGCTCAGAATCTCTAAGTAATCAAATAACTTGTTCTGCAAATGTTTTTACTCAAAGATTATATTACTTACGAACTCGAGGAGTTGAACGACGAAACTTTATAGAAACTGCAAACTATTGTGATAAAAATTTACCGGTAAATAAGAGCAAAATAAACTAGGTATTTTACCCTTTTCGTGCCCCAGGGCCTGAATTATCCCTTTCCAGTGCAGGAAAGAATATGGCAATTTATCGCAAAAATCATGATTCAATTTCAGTCAATGCAAATATATATTTTGACAAATATTTATACATTATGAACCTACTTGTTTGGTAATAACTTTGTAGTTCATTGGCATAGAGGTAACTTATAAAAATAACATTTATTTCTGTTCAATCTGTTAACACCAATCTTAATTTGAATCCTTGCTAGTATAAGTTCTATATTACTGCCATGTTGATGTTGTATTATTGACTTAAACAGTGGTGGTAGAATATAATCCGGTGAAACAATAAATTCTAAATACTATATATACACTTATTTGCGTAAAGCTTGGAGAACAATCCCTTTAGTTTGAAATTAAGGAGGATTAAATATGATATTTGACTATCTGGGCCCTAATTTTCCATGCGCAAATAGAGCAAGTATACTTATGAAAATTGTCAATACAATAGAAATATTACCTTCGCTGATGAAAGCCTTTGTCAATTTTAGCTATTGAATTATCTGTAACAGGTATCGGTGAATTTTCGATATGATCAAGTGTCTCATGAGAACATAAGTTCTTTGTTCAAAACTCTTTTAACAAAAAGAATCAAATTCTGTATATCTGTTCTTAGGATGATTCAAGTACGTCGATAAGAAACGCAATGAGACTGTATTTAATAACTAGAATGGTGTTCTCTTTGCAGTGAAACATTGAAATAGAGTTGGCAGCATTAAGTCTGTACCGTTTTATAATTGATACTATATGTACAATATGTAATATAGTAACGATTTCAATTTACTTCTATACCAACATCCAAATACACAAGACTACCACAGCACGTTCAATAATAGTATATTACAACTATACACGTCAAATTCGCCCTCATAAGCAACCGCAAATTTGGCATTAAATTAGACAATATTGAACCTTCCTGTGATTAGTTAGTGGGGTGGTCTTGTACGAAGGCTTTAACCGCCACTCAACCTTTAAGGTGTCAAATGTAAGGTGTTCATTAGACAATGATGAGCTTCCACCATTAATAATATCTAAGTAAATGCCGAATCACTCTGCCGCTAATTGAAATCTCTCTTACTAAACAATGTGTTATGCAAAGTGCTGAGCCAGCAAATTTTGACAAACAATTATTTGGTTTATGAAGTTGCTATTTATTATAATATAGCGATTGTTTTGTTCTTCAACACAAAGTAAAATGTCGAGTCACTTTCAATAAAAGTAGTTAAAATTTAGAACGGTTTGAGTAAACTGCAAAGTTTTGTGTACCCAAAAAAACGCGACAGCAAAGCTCACACCGGTGCCATATTTTGTTGGTATTAAAAATTAAATCGTGACTGTCATGTCATGTCTAGCTCATTATTCCTTATAGGGAGAATGGAGATTAATTATTGTAAACTCAAATACCAATCCTCTTTAGGTTAAACACCCTAACACAGCTTTAAAATTATAAATGCTTTATGCATTTTTTTTCAACATTTCGCATACAAATTTACTATAGATTATTTTCTTATGTACTGGCTTTTTTATTGCATGAAGAAACTGCAGATTAATTATTTAAGATTAAGCTAACTGCTAGGCTATGGATAGGGAATAGAAGTTAAGATAATTCACGACCAACTTAGACTAAATTTTGTTAAATTACGATAATTCAGTTAAAAAGGCTGGCCAGGTCGAACAGAAACTAGGCATGAAAACCATTAGGTATATAATATGGAAGTAAAGCTCTAAATGTGATCCGTCGACAAATATGAAACGTTTTTGAATCATTTTTCATCATATTCTCGTAAGTAACCCGTAGTAAGTTACACAATAACTTCGTGAAACCAAGAGGTCCATTATACCAGGGACGTGTTAACCGGCCAAATAACTTCTAAATTATTCATAACCTTATATAAACGCGGAACTTACTGCAAACTAAGGAAATTGAAGAAGCTTGAAAAAGCACCACCCATCTTTGCTACATTGCGATGACGATTTGAAGATTTCCGTTAATAATATATTGTTATTATTACGTTTATAATGTAAACAAGAAAATTCATATTGACTACACAAATACTCAGAATAAATATATGGTTGATTGAATTATGTATTGTATTGTTTCTCATAGGATATATAAAATCTCTTACAAGGAAACAAAGATAGATGAAAAGCTATATTACAAGTCTCATAACAATAAGTTTCAAGAACCAGAAAGATAATAATAATGAGATTTAACTTCAGTGTAAGTCGGATATGTTTAAAAGAAGAAATTCATGGGATCCATAACATGTCTTTTCAAAAAAATATATCTAAGATTTCATTGAGAGGATGTGAGTCAGGGCCTGTTTTGTGAATATAATATTAAAAGATACAGTAATTTTAATGATGCTCGCCTTTTGGATTCGGTTTAGGTACAGGTAATAGATAAAAGTATGTATGTGTTTTAAATAGCAATGTTTAGAAGCAAACGGACGTGAAATAAACTGCCAATCAAGCGCAACTACTTTATAAAACACTAAAAAGGTAGTCGCTACAATGACAGCACTAGGTTTTTTAACAATTCTATCAATCAATCAATTCTCTTTATTACAATATCACATATAGCAAGTATTGTATGATAAAACGAAGTTAAAATTTGTGTCACTAGAACAAAACTATTACTTTATCTTGTACCTGGCGATCTTTGGTGTTACTTGTCGCCTTACTCCGGCTGAACAAGCATCATCTGCGAACGACAACTGGAGTTATCATCGGACATGGCTCGTTCAACAAACACCTTTTTGTTATAGGTGCTATGAACAGGCTACTGCGCAGAGCAAAAAGTAACCCATATGCAGAATACCGGGATCGTCGGTAGCGTAAAGAGGTTACTGGGATTCTTCGGGGAGTTAGGGTGGCTTGAATAGCTTTTATTCCCACAAACGCAAAATACGCGTTGTGTCGTGGAGTTGCGGAAAACTAACCGTGTAAACCTAACCTAATCGTGGCCTTCCTAAACCTATTTCTCACATCCTGAAAGTCAAAATACTAACAGATAGTAATAGAACACAATGCTAGAAAGCAGATCTGATGCTAATTAACAACGATCTTCGGTGCTTTGGTCCAAAGGTCGGTGTTTGTGCCTTAAGTAACAAAAAATCTGTTAAAATATGCTTTGATATAAAACGAAACATTGTAATTATTATTGGGAAAGTTTTTTTTTTTTGGCCGGTATTGGGGAAAAACATTTTCGTAACAGTCAATATATTCCACTCCAGGTATGAACATGTACCTGATTTGATAATATTGTGTTTATTGGTTATCCCTTTCCTTCTTAACTCATACTATTTCTGAACACACGATCAGCCTTCTTTGTATTATGTCGGTTTAAGTACAACAAATTTTGAAGTATTTTTATTTGTAAATAAACTGTAATTTTTGTTTTATAACAACTGCCTATTTTTTGTTACAAAAGCGGGTTTTTAATTATTAATCGACGGATGTGTTTTTACCCTTTTATACATACTCTGTTCCTGAGTTCGTAATAAAAAAGAGGAAATGTTTACAGGTATCATGTTAATGAAAATGGAGAAATGTTATAGTATTTAATTCAGAGGCTAAGTTTCATTGTAAACCGTGCCCGTTAGCGAAGGAACAAATATGTATGTATATATAAAACTGAGATTTCATTTCGATATCGTTAGCTGTATCGATAAGCGAATCTTTACAAAAAACTGAGACAAAGGCAATTACTGATATACACTAGTACATGGACGTAAAACAAAATGATAAGAAAAAGTATAAACTTGATTTATCCGTTTTTTTTATTTAATAAAATACACAAAGCCTAATGATTAGCGACTAATAAGCGGAAGAAACTGTGTTTTGTTCTTAATGGGTTGTTTTACGAACGTCGCCTTCTACCAACTCAATCAAAGTAAAAAGTGTTATGACTCAGAGATATCTATATTAATATTATAAAAGTGAAGAAGAAAGAAGATTTTATAGTTTTTTTTGTTTGTACACTCTTATGTCAAGATCTAATGATATAATCCAAAAATCCAATGATATAATATAATTAACAAAGCTTTTTTTACTAGATAGCTTGTCTCTAGCGGAGCTATATAATACCAAATGGTACGGCCTATAGAAACGGAACAATAATTGTAAATGTAAGATGTTGAATCCAAATTGGAAAGACTACGATAAAACATAAAGCAAGAATTAATACGGTCATGCATTATTTATCAGGCCAGAACTTGCTCCCCTAGAGTAATCGATCAGAAGTAGGAAAATTTTAAAAGTAAGTTAAAATAGCATGTACTTTCTTGCTTTTGTAAATTATTTTGTGACACATGCAAGAAATTACGTCTTTTTACACATCATCAATGGAAATCTCCAAACTGGCTTCAGAGAACGCTAGTCGAGGAGTTAATTCATCACTGCTCACAGTTATAATAAAATATTTTTTGCACAATACTTATTTATTGGGCCAGCTATCCGACTCTAGCAAACGAAATATAACCACACCCTTGTAACACGTTGTATACAACGTATAAAAAAGCTTTTGAAATGGGTTTCGAATATTAACATACAGAAAAATAGGCGCTCTGTTTGACTTCCATCTCGTCGAGTAATAAACATTCTCATAGAGAGGTAAGAGCACCTGAAGCATTCAGAAAGCTTTTTCGTCACTTTATTGCCATCGACAGTTCTGAAACGTGACTATTATTAGAAACATGCCGTTATGTTCACTTGTAATACGATTTATAAACCCTTTTTGCGACCTGAGTGATGATTATTAAATCATATAACACGGTCTTAGGCAATTCGTAAAACTTCTGGAAGTGTAGTTTACGTTTTAATGTTTAGAAGTAGAAGAACAAGTCTATAGCCTCTATACAGGGTGTAAGTGACACCGTACCGAATCCTGAAATAGTGTATTCAGACCATCATCCTAAATCATTGGAAATTTCTGCCGGAAAATTCATATTTCTTTATTTATTTATTTTTTGCTTAAATGTCATATCACAATGAGTAAACAGAACATTTTACTGAAAAAATCTGTAAATACCCCATATGGTCAAAAACTGCAATGTAAACCATTTATGCAATCAGCTGCTTCGACGGCGTTGTGCGCTGAAGGTCATTTCACCGTACCGCACAATACGCGTGACGCGTAACATTGCGTAGTTCAATATCAAACTATTGACTGTAAATCCTTAATCTCGCATTTTTATGATGAACTGACTTTTGCATTGTGTAGAGTATCCCAAAAAAGACGTTTTTGCTAATTATTTGCGAAGGTGTTACTTACACGCTGTATACATATTATAAAAGCCCAGGTTTCCCTCTTCAGCAAAACAGTACAGTGATAGCGTATTTTTATACACTAAAGAACAAATAAACTAAATAATGGAATAAAAACATTATAACAATGTACACAAAAAATAATTAAGTGGAACCTACTTTTAAATCGGATTTATTATCAGACCTGAACTAATCAGAAAACTCTGAACAACAATAATTAATCAACTTCAAACAGATTTAAATCTAATCAGTGGTAAGGTAAAACCAGGAATAACATAATTTTTGTTAACAGTGGCAAAAAACGCGAAGTCCGTAATCAATATTAGGTATTTTATTTTTATAAAACAGGTACTGGGATCTCATTGTCTCTCCACACCTCTATAGGTCTAGTGCGGATGTAGATACTTGAAAGCTTATCGATTTTACTCTAAAATATTCTTTTTGAAAACGTAATAAGCCACTTTTTTAGGGTTCCGTACCTCTAAAGGAAAAAAAAATATAAAATCACTTCGATATCAGTCTATATTTAAAAAAGAGGAAAAAAAGGGTCTATATATAAATATAAGGTCAATATATAAGATAGCTATCCAGGCACTTTTTCTCAGGAACTGCACGTGTGGAGGTATCAACTTAAAATCAAATATGTACTTTAACTTACCCTTGAAGCTGTAAAAAAATCAAGCTTCTAAGTCTTATATTTTAACCAATTTTAACACTTCCCAGATAAATCAAAACCTTTAGTGTACTTTGGTGAGAAGCAAGTTCTGACGGCACAAGTAAAGGAAAAAACCCAAAGGCGTTAATTTCGTGTGTGTTTACAAACTTATATGTTGCGCTATTAAAGTTGACTGTGTCATATATTTATGTATACTCCCTGTATTTTTAGAACGGCAAAGTTAAGTTTGTCTTTCAATTAGAAATGGACGATCTATCACATACAAGTTTGTACGGAACGCTCGGTGCGCGATTCAGACTGGTACTTTTCCAGTTGTCTTTTTAATAATAACCGCCTCAAACAAGTATGTGCACTAACCGACATTTGTTTTTGGTATAGTAAGTTTTTGGAAAATTGTTTGATTCACAGTGTTCGTAAAAAAAATCGGACCTCTATTCAACTTGTTTTTATTTTATACATTTGTTCAAATAAAGCATTACGGATATCAACACGTAAAAATGGTAATTCTTTTTTTATTCAATTTAATACTGTAATTATTTTTATCTGCTTGCGTGTCTGGAATACATAATTTATTGGATCCCTGAAATATATTACATTGCGTTATTTATACTAAAGGTGCTTTGACAATTTGAATAATTTTCCGAAAAATAATTTCAAAGATTTGATATATTTTATTATTATGATATTTTTGTTAGTTTACTAGGCCTTTTGGAAGGAGGCTAAAGGTTTGGGGTGATTATAATTACATCTTAAAATCCCTGTACTTACACTAATTTACGTTGTTTACGGTTATTATTCATATTTTGTATTAAAATGGCTATTAAAAAGATATAATCACACTCATACACGCTGACGTATACTTAGCTGAAATGATATAAAATAAATTGGAAATTAAAAATAGGTGTGAATGAAAAAGAATCTTGCGCTTTTGAGCAAACTAATAAGGTTCTCTTTTCAAAGGGAATTAGTTTTAAAGTATAAAGCAGCCGTACACGTATTTGCTAGAAATCACTAGAAAATGAGCATTGCGAGGAAATCTAGTCTTGTAGGAGTCTCAGTTCACGTAAAGTTTTAAATTTATACGTCGTCTTCGATCCTCGCGCGCATTGTATTTTATCCAGTACCTATTTTTTCATTATGTAAATGATCGATTGTAAAATTTGATATCAAACATACAAAATTTTATAAAAACTAAAGTTTGCAATAAGCGTATCCAGTAAGATAAATTATCTTGAAAGACACATTTATCGTATTGTATACTAGCCGTTTCACGCAGTTTTACCTGCGATTATGGTCACTGCTCCGCTACTAAGGGTCGTAGCGTAATGTTACATAGCCTATAATTTTATTCAATGAATAATCTATACAATACAAAAAGAATTATTGAAATCTGACTGATAGTTCCAAAGATTAGCGCGTTTAAACAAACAATCAAAGGAAAAAAAAACATCAGCTTTTTTATTATTTGATTATATTATTTTTTAACGAAATAAAACTACGCCAGATGATAACATTAGTTGGATTTCCTTTAGTATTTTTGTTATTATTTTTTACACAGAAATCTATAATAATTTTCTTAGAGGTAACATCACTATTTATTTGAAAGTATTGTGCATGAAGGGTTGATAATAGTATAATAGAATTGTGGGTTTATTTTTTTTATTTATTGTGAAGTCTGTAATTATAAACCTCATATAATGAATGCCCTTTAAATATAATAATACGGCACACTGCAAGTGCGTGTTGAAAAGTAAATAATCATTTCCAGTCTTCATAATAATAATATTAATTTATAGAATATGATGACCGTTTGCCGAATGAACCAGCAAGAAAAATAAACGTCGTTCATATACATAAACAAGTTACTTTTTTGAGTCTGTACACCTACCCATTTGGTGCATAGTGTCACTTAAAAAACTTTTAGCCGAAAAAATAAGCTGATTAATACATAGTATACATATTTTCAATGTTCTTGCGTTTTTAATCGAATAAAAAGGTATTGAACGTATACATGTCACAAAAATATGATTTAATTATATGTTTCTTCAAAAATATTTCTGCTGCTGCATTTATACGATATAATTTCATTTTGGGAAGTCTTATCTCGAAACACCACTCAATTATAACACATCCTTAAGAACCACTCTCACTTTAACATGAATTAAAAGACAAAACGAAACTTGAGAGTACAATTGAGTCATGTAAATATATTTGACCATTCGAATGTTATACATTGTCATTATATTTTAACCATTTTTAAGTATCCCTTAACATAATATGTTTAACAACACAACATACGAGTAATATATTAAGCATTTGAGGTAGTAAAGTCAAATCTATTAACGATTCGATATTTCTATGAAAAAATATTTAAGAAACTTGAGTTCTATAGTTTAATTACCTACATATTTACACCACCATAAGACAAAAATAAAATAAATTCTTTACATACAGGACCCAGCTAAACAGTACCAGTTAACAGGCCGTTCATTTGTACAATAAGTAGACTGTAGAATTGAAAAATGTATATATATAATAATGTTTCCGAAACAAAACTTAAAGAACATTTACTTATGAGATGTTTGTTTAGTGTAGATGATCTATGATTTCTGTAGAAACCATAATTTGTGTTTTATTTTGGGTATTAAATAATAAGTTATGTAATCTGTATGTAAAGAATTGTTGTATCGTAATTTAGTTACTTATAAATTTAAATTGATAAGTTTAAATTGAAAAATACTTAGTAATAATAATATCATAATTTTGCTTTACTAATATGATTGACATGAATAATTTTAAATTGTCATACTATAAGTAATAATTGCGTAATTAGTGTAATATTTGAACACAATGTATTAATTGTTTATGAATAAATAAATAAACAGAATTGTAAATTGTTAACTCCTATGTATTATAAAGTTTTAAAATAAATATTTTCAATGAAAAGTAACTTAGCATTAAATTGTTATTTTCTAATAAAATATAATCTTTCCGGCTTATTTAGACATCTGATTCAATAACGACGAAGTTATCACCAGGGTATTGTTTCGTGAATTTTTTATGACAAGCCGGGAGCCGTCGGACCTTTCTCCTGTCACTTCTAATACCTGTTAATTTGGTAAGCGATTTATTTTTAAATCTGATGCCACAACCTGTATGAAAGAGATTTTTTGTTTTTTTATATTACAGAAGTAATCGTGTTAATATAAATCTTAGCAACTGAAATAATATTTATATGACACTAAAAACTCTAACTTATTCTATTCATATATACGTATTAATAACGTTTTTAATATGGACTGTATTTATAATATTTTTTTGTTAAGATGTAAGATATCAACCTCATACCAGCTGCGCGTTGTTGGCAAAAAAATAGTTACGTCTTAAATTATTAAAACTTTTTTTCTTATTTTATCTCATCCATTCTTTTTTAGTTCAAAATTGTTACGGGTAGTGTTAGTAATATTTTGCTGATTTGACGATAATTACACATACTTCAGATGTTTTAATAATTCCATATGAAGACGAAAATTTGACTTATACATATTCAGGTTTCAATATTGCTATAAATTTTCCTTAGTGCATATTAACAGACTAGTAAAAATTTAAAATCCCCTCAACCCCGACACCAAAATCCCTTCAACTATTAGAAAAGAAATGAAAATCTTCGAACCACTGAACAGTTTTTTTTTTATTTTACCTAAGAACACTATCGATCAAGTAACCTTCCAAATAAAAGAAACTTTAACAAAATTGGATTATTCATTTAGAGGCTACGATGCCACAGGCAAAAACACGTTAAACTTAGAATACCCCTCATTTGCGTCGGGGGTTAAAAAAAGAATAATATATTGCAACCAAAAAGTAAACCAGCGAAGACTAAACTTTTTAATATCAGTTTAAAAAGATTAATGAACATTCAAATGTAAATAAAACTAGGTCTTTGATGTAAGACACGTTACTACTAATTCTCCCAGTGAGACCGGAAGGTTTCAACCTTGTTTAACTTCCTTGATTGTATATTTAGCAATGGAAAATTAACTGCTAGTAGAAAGAATACTTAACAAGGTTTGCGATTGTAGAAGATATGAGTACCTTGTGTAAATACGTACATTTATGTGATAAGAAAAACTCCTAGAAAATTCAAATGTGTATTTAAATTAATAATTTTAATTGACTACCCTTTTGAAAAAGAGTCATTTTATGTTGTTTTATAGAATTATACTGTATCATTAAGTTGCATATTAATTTAGCTTTAATTTAATAATCGAATAAGTCAATGGGTTATACAGATCGTATCACATAGGTCAGTAAGCACCCTCATACATCGTGGACCTCATACATAGTCGATTACTTATAAATAACTTTTTACTTGATCGTTATTTTATTTCTCTTGTAGCAAGCGTATTATTTATTTAAAAAAATATACATTTCTCTTAATTTCTTTCATAATCTTAGATAATTATTTGTTATTATTACTTAAAAACAAATATTAATTGATTTTATTCCGAAGAGACTTTTCTTCATAATAATTAACTTTTTATTATTAGAAAGTTACGAAAAATTCAGGTTCCACCAGTTCTCTTTAATTCATAATTCGTATTTGTGTCAGTCACTTAGGAACTTACCTACCTGCAAGTTTCCGACGTCCGTAACTGTTCGAGTAGTGCACTGAAACACAGAGCCGAAGTGCGCGTGTTGCGCGTTGTGACGGTTGTACTGAAATGGCATTAAGAGTTCTCACTCTCCGGTTATATAGTCATGGGGTAAAGCTAAAAGCTTACCGGTTGGTGCTACGCTTCTACGCCGCGCCCCGCGTAGGCGTGCGTAGGCCCCGGCCTACGGCATGCTAAGATGATAATTATGTACAGCATGGTAATCAGTAATAGTTTTCTATTTAGACTATTACTGATTACCATGGTGAAATTGATAAAATTATTTCACTTCATTCTTTTCAAAACCACGATTAAGCAACTTTGTAGATCATAGAATGTCAGGGAGTATTTAAACTGGGGATAAAATTATTTCTATTTGCTTAAACATGAACTAGTTTTGTTATTTATTATTATTATTAGTTTTGTTTACATATTTTTTTCAGTTTTAGTCGAGAGTAAAAAATAAAATAAAATGTCATAGGTTTATATTATATACTAGCTGACCCGCACAACTTCGTCCGCGTTTGTAAATTTTAAATGAAGAACCGCTTGACCGATTTTGTGCAAACTTCACATAAACCATCTACTAAATAGTCCGAACAAAGCCTAAATATTTGGTTTGGATAGGTGAGCCCGTTCTTGAGTTATAAAATTACAACGAAAAGTGGCATTGATTTTTATATATATTGATGTATATAGGTATATATTTTATTCACTATAGTATTATTAAAATGAAATAAGGATAATCATTGACACAAATTACTTGTATAATGACAAAGTTGTATTATACTCTGATTAATACAATAATCCAAACTGAACTCGGTACGTAAGCGAGATCAAAGCATTAAATTTAACGGACTCGAATGAAAGTCAAAACAAAGTTCAGGTTCACTGCTTTGAGTGCAAAAGGAAACGTTTAACGTATTATCAAAATTCCTGCAGTTGAGTCTTTAATCTGTAATAGGATGAGGAAGCATGTAAATAACTTACCTGTCACCCTTGAAGCGTATTTTAATATATATATGTATACAGGTGAAAATACATTCAAAACTGAGTACTATTTCAATAGAGCATTTATAGAGCAGCATTAGAGACCTGAACTCTTAAGAATTTACAACACATTAGATAGATATACATTTCTTGTCAACTTGAACACAAATATATCTTTTTGCTAAATTAGGAATTATTAAAAAAAATTGGACAAGTGCGAGTCTGACTCGCGCACCGAGGGTTCCGTAAGTAAACAAACTTGTATGTAGATAGGACGTCTATCTTGGGAATCAATTCTCGAAGATTTTTACCCGTTCTAAAAATACTCTTGAAATCGTAAAACAATATTTTTTGTCATAAAACAACAAATGAACGACTCTCGGATTTTTTACTTTACGTGTGCTGTCAGACCTTGCTTACCAAATTTCATGATTCTAGGTCAACGGGAAGTACCCTATAGGTTTTGATTTATCAGAATGTTTACGAAATGTTCGAATTTGTTAAAATCTAAGGTTTAATGACCATATCTTTTGATTGTGTTGATTTAGAAGTTTCATTTTTTACTGCTTCAAGGGGACCGCTGACAAAAGTATTTAGTATTTATTAGTACTTGATGCGTCAACAGGTTCTTGAGAAAAAGGGTCTTGACAGACACACAGGCAGACGGACAACTAAGTAATCCTATAAGGGTTCAATTTCTCCTTTTGAGGAACAGAACCCTAAAATACTAATATAATACTATTCATAATATCATTACTGACACAATATTTGACCAAAAATGTGCAATAACTCCAGAGAAAATAAGACAAGGTAATAATTGTTTTCAAGATCCATGACGGTCACTTCTCACAAAATACTATGAATATTATGAATTTATAATACCACTCTTTGAAATAGAAGTTGGTTTATGGCATAGCATTTGCATAGCATAGCATATGGCATAGATTTCTAGAATCGGGCTCGAATTGGGACCGGAAAATTAGTCCAGTACCCTCCAAAAGGGCATTCCACCTTACAGAAGAACCGTGCGATTATTGAAGTTTATTTCACTGCTAAGAAGAGTCACCAGAGCTTCACGGGAAAGGAGTAAAGGGTATGCAATGCACAAGTGACATCACTGATATAGAGACCAGTAACAGGTGTTATATGAATTAAAAAAACCGGACAGTCTGAGTCAGTCGGCGAGTCTGAGTCAGTCGGCGAGTCTGCCTCGCGCACCGAGCGTTCCGTACAAACTTTTATGTAGATAGTTCGTCCATCTCGGGAAATCATTCTCGAAGATCATTGCCCGTTTTTTATTTATTTAGTTCCAAACCATTATCCTTATTCTTTATATTGTGCTAATAGAAAAATATACATAGATTTCAATCAATCTCAATAGTACCATTACAAAGTAAAATATTTAAATTTTATGACATAATATTGTTACAGTTAAAAATATATCCAGTGTTTTAAATTAAAAATAAAATATTCATAAGCTTTAAATTGCTTATAGAATATATCTATTAAGGACAAAGAGCCCAAGACTGCAACCGATGAGTTATTGTTTCGGATTCCACGAATTCTAATAATATATTATGTATTGAGGCATATCACGTAACAGGCTGCTTTTGAATTGCTATTTTAAAATACAGGTTGGTACAGGTTAAACAGAGAAAACTATCTTAGTAAAATCCTAATTAATAATAACAATAACTTCACACACCTCACAGCCGTCTGATCCCAAACTAGGCAGAACCTGTACCATGGTAACCAGACTGTTGATAAACATGCTCATATACATTCTGTCAAAAAAGTATCGGGATTGATAATTTAATGCTAATTCCAAATTCAATTTAAATAATTCTTTTTTGTGGTTAAGTTGGCACAACTGTTTTCTATATTGGCGCGAAGTTTGAGCAATATCTGTCACTTAGTTTGTTTTCAGTACTCGATTTTGTAAGCTTATCTCAAGAGTGTTTTGCGATTTTTATAATGGATTAAAACAACCAACAAAGAATTTGTATCAAATTTTGCATTGCAAATAGAATTTCATGTTCAGAGTCACTGAAAATGTTACAGAAAGTATACAGCATAGTTGTACAGTAAAGAAGATTTGCCTCGCTCTGGTCGGCCATCAACGTCTTCAACTGAAGTAATCTCATTCAAGTTTTACCATTTTAAACGATCGCTTGCACATGATACACGTTGTCGCTCGACTAGTCCCGAAAGATCAGAATTTTCTTTAAAAACTCAATCGCGTAAAAGTCGCTGAATACATGGTAGAACTAGTCAATTCCGACACTACATTCGTAAAACGCTTTGTTACTGGTGATGAGACATGGGTTTACAAGTTTGATATGCTAATCAACAAGCTTCGGAATGGCGACTTCCAACTGAACCGAAACCCAAAAAACCACGACAAAGTCGATCAAAAGTCACGGTCATGTTGACTGTTTTCTTTGACTATCGAGGTGTTGTGCACTCGAAATTCTTGCCAAAAGTTCAGACTGCAAATAAAGAATATTATTTGAGTGTTATGTTCGCGCGAGGTAGTTCGTCAAAAAGGCCAAATTTGTGAAAAAAAATTTTTGAAAATTACACTACGACAACGCGCCATCGCACAAGGCCATCCAATAATAAACGAATTTTTAACCAAAAACTTAACAAATACCATCAAACAACCACCGTATTCACCGGAAATGGCTTCGGCCGACTTTTTTCTCTTTCCAAAACTCAAATTACCACTTCGAGGTACCCGTTTTCAGTCGATAGAACATATCAAAGAGAATTCGTGGCGAGAACTGAAGTCGATTACGGAAAATGCATTTAAAAAATGTTTTCATAACTGGATTATTCGTTATCGTAAGTGTATTACTTCTTATGGTACTAAACAGTAAGTAATAAACTTACTGTTACATAACATTATAACAGTAAGTAATAAACTTACTGTTATAATGTTATGTTGATATTCGTGAATTATAAAAATTCAAAACAAATCCCTACTGTATTGGAGAGCTAGTCCGGTTCGTAATATTTTCACTTTAATTTATCTATAATATGTATGTATTTAGAAATACTACTTGCAAATCCCCTAAAAAGAGCCTCCAATTTTTGCGAATTTGCCAGAAACATTTCTAAACCCAAATTAAAATAATCTAAACATTTATTTTTTTTAGTTTTTCGTAATAGTCGGAATATTACGATCCAATCTAAAAAAAAGCAAATTCCATTCCGTCCTTACCAATCTTAAAATCATTAAAATTGTGTCCCCGTTTTTTTCCATACCAGCATAAGTAATAAAGTAATGTCCTCCCGATATGTATTCAGTTCTCAAGCGGCTTTTTCAACTTTCCCAAAAACAGCGAAAGGTCTGACCACTACAATTATTTGCCTACTTCTATATCCTCCCTTCTTACTGAGGTTTTTAACAAGCAATTCTCAACTATACCTTGAAAAATACGACGTATTGATTTATTAATCGGTCAAATGATGATCTTGTTTTGTAACTCTCACACGGCTTATAACCCGGCCTGGACATAGCTGAGCCTTCCGCACAGAAGCATTCTATCGAAGCTGCCCTCGTAAGGGATGCCGAAATATTACGTAGATTCATTCAAGGAGACTCGCTATCTTTATCAGAATAGGAGTTTTAGTTTCAAGGAGCTCAGGTGAATCTACGTCTTATTGTTCTTTATGCTTCATTTCTTTTATACATTAAAATTAACTCCCACTCGCCTTCTCAAAAGATACACTCATTCATTAAGCTGCTGTGCCAAGATTTAGTTCGTAATATATGTATACATATGTACAATAATTTATTGAGAACTCACGATATGGAAGCTCTTCTTCTACTCTATCGACAACATCAACTATGTATGTAACTTTGTGTGTGTTGCTCTATAAGTTTTAATATTAAAAAAGGACGTTTCATATACCTAATCGTTGAGCTATTCTGTGAAATAAAGATATTGAATTTCAATTTAAACTTATAATTTTGAAACGTTATGTATTTTAAAGTATAGTACATATATTTATATTATTTTAATTTGACATTATTTTGTTTTGTTGTAATTTTATTTCTTTGATGAGATCTTGCTTTATTGACTTGACTTTATTGAATTGATCTTACTTTAGTGATGTTACTCTTTTATTTATCTTTTTTGATTGTATTTGTTTAACTGCTTTTATTGTTTTGTTTTGAAATGTTTATTTTAATTTGTAGGACTGATTTTTTATTGTTATTATTATTGTTAGTATGTTGGTTACTTTAATTAAGACTGTCCCTAGACGATCATGCGGCATGACATGCGTTACGTGCGGTCATGCATGCATGACCGTTTAATTGTATTGATTGATGCGAATGACATGCAAACAACGTGCACGACATGCAAAACTACGTGCCAGTAGTTGATTGACAATTCCTTTTATTTTTATATTTATAAATCTGACTTTGACAAAGATATTTAAATACCAGCGCAGAAGACCTCTTCACTGTACTGTCGTTATCCACTGAATAAAATGATTATACCAAGCGAATTATCATGCTGCATGATAGACTCTCAATAGGTCCTTCATGCAGCATGATGATTCAGCATGTCATGCCGCATGGTCGTCTATGGTCCGCTTTATAATTGTAGAAGCACAAGATTTAAAAAACTTGTATGTAAATCAACATATGATGTCTATCCTCATAAATATTTATATTATATACGACGGTAAATAACGAACTAGGCTTCGTACTTCGTACTAACTTTTATTGCATATGAGCACTTACATAGTGAATATACGCCGTGCGAAGAAGTAGGCTCTAGACTCATTTATTATTCTTCATTTTCGAACACATTCTAATCGTCGTTAGTAGAAGTTGTTGTAGAAATTTAAATATTTTAGGCAAATAGATTATTTATTATTGTTTAAGTGCTTAGTGCCACCTCGACCATTTCTGGTCTTTTGTAGCGCTGGGCAAATAGATACTTCTTGCAGGAATAAATATGAGACGATGCAAAAGAAAAACGACTATAAGACATTTCTGTGCCTATGTCGAAATTAAAAAAATTAAAGAAATAAGAATATGTTTTTTTCTATTGTTTTTTCTGCATACCTACTGTCTTATCATCCATTATTTTGGTTATTAAGCCATAATACATGTTTATATTACTATATTTTGTTAGTTTTAAATATTACCTAAGTAATGTGTTACTATGGATGCTGTTGACATTGAGACTGACATATAAATATATCAGTTTCGAGTACCCATGTCAAAGATCTTTTTTTATAGCTTGCGAATAAAAACCATTAAAGATTTTTCCCATTTTAATATGTTGATTAAAGAAAAAGCATTATTTGAAGCATTGAAAATAACTCGTCTAAATTACCAAAAATAAGTGTAATATATAAATATAATCAAAGGTCTTTGTATTTTATTTTTAAAGGCTATCTATCACAGTCGTAAAAACTTGATTGTGAATGTACGGACACTATTATTATTTTAAGTGCCTAGTGCTACCTCGACCATTTCTGGTCTTTTGTAGAGCACCCTTGCTTTAAAGTTCATTGCTCAGACTTACGGCTTCGAGAAACCTCCAGATCCTATCAGCAATGATGGTTTGTATTTCCTGCGGTTGCATGATATACAACCCTAGGTTAATACATCGGTGCCGCATTAGTGGGTCACAAAAGCATAGAATATGCATTGTAGTTTCTTCAGCCTCTCGACAGAATCTACTGACACTATCTAAATATTTTTTGGGATATTTGGGCTATATAATTAACTTAAGAAAACAATGTCCTATTTTACATAAAATAGAATTAAGAATGTAATACACTTCATTATATAAGTGCAAGAGCCAATCAATGACTCACGTGCATAGTAACTACCCCTATGTAAACCTTGATAACGGGATGCATTTAATCACTGTTTAAGTGCTAACTCGACTTTATTACTGTCTTTAACCTGCTTTCCTATACGTATATAGAGAATTTATGAATATATTCATATATTCTCTGAATACTATAGTCTTCATGGGCGTAGGTACCCAGCTTCTTAGGAAAAAACCTCCACCAAAAGTGTGACTCCAATTCGGATAAAAATTTAATGAACGCAAAAAGCCTTATACCTAATTCAAGTATAATTAATATTCATACTGCCACATATTTGCTTACGATGGTTATCAGTTGCCCGCTGGTGTTTAACGTCAAAGAATCAAAAAGTGAACTGTTCCATCCGCGTAAAATATTTATTATAGCTCACGCTCACGCGCTTCGCTTATTACCTACAGTTTACTTGTTAATAAGCGTACTAACTAGTACAGTGTAACAGTTTTTTATTTATTTAATTTAAAGACTACTATAATTATTTACAGGTTGAAACCTAATGCGATATGTAGCAATTAATTAAAAATCTGTACCAAACTTACCTAGCTTAAAATTCTATGTGACTTCTGCGAATTCCTTCAGAAAGCATGAAGACAAATCAACAATAAACGACTACATTCAAGAAAAAGTAAAACGGTTAGAAAATACTACAAAGGAAAGGAAATAAATGATTAAGTTTTCCTATTGTAGTGCAGTGCAAAGTTGTCACGTGCGACACTACAAAAAATTAGCCAAGTTTAATCCAAATAAGTGGCAAACAAAGGGACAATAAGATAGTGCGAGCATATTAAAATATTTTATTTACCACTAATTAGGTACCTACTTGTTTTCTTTCTATATTACTTAAGGATCTTAAAATTTTTCAGATTAAATAATTAATAAGAAATGTTTTGGGAATTCCCAGAGTTATTACAGATAGTTATTATGGAATATGAAAAAATATTAACAGAAGACCAGGTGTCGTTTTTAGTTTATTCATAAATAAATTCCGTTCATTAAATTTCTATCTCAGCAGTGAACAATTTGCCTTCGGTCAGACCAGGTGCTGACCGAAGGCAAATTGGGATATATACGTATATAACAAACACGAATGCTTATGTCTCTCTGTCCTAATGGCAGTTAGTGTTATTGACCGCATTATTAAATCTACATCGATTTAATAGTTTAGCTTAAATTTAATTTATACTAATATCATAAAGCTGAAGGGTTTTTTGTTGGGTTGAACGCGCTAAGGAGCTAGGCTAAGTAGCCCATTTATCGAGGAAGGTTATAGGTTATATATCATCACGCTACAGCCAACAGGAGCGTAGCTTCAATGAAAAGTGTTGCAAAAACGGGGGAAATTTATCTCTCCCTCTCTCCCTCTCTCTCTCTCTCTCTCTCTCTTATGTGACACAAACGGAGTATCGTGGGTCAGCTAATATTAGTATAATAGTCACAAAATTATAATATAAATTAAGCATGAATTTGTCTAAATCCTTCCTACTTTAGTTTTACAGTTTTACGTTTCGGATAGTATAAGTGAAGAATGAAGTGCCTAAACATTGAAAGATTGCTTGTTCCTGGCACCTGGTTATTTTTTTAGGTTTTTCGAGACATAATAATTATAATAAAACAACTACACGGATGGCGCAATGGTTTGAGCGGTCACCTCGTAACTATACCGCGCCGAATGTTGTGGGTGCAAATCCCACACGGGTGACACGGGACAAAATCCACAAATTGTTGTCCTGAGTCTGGGTGTCCTTTGTGTGCGTTGTTTAAACGTTTGTGAAGCCCCCGCGACACAAGAATTAAAGCGGGAGTTGTCTTTTTTAAATGAAAATAAAAGAAATATATTTATTACAGTGCTGCAAATTATTAGTATGCAAAATTAGTGTTGCTGCAGCATTAGTGCTGCAATAGTACAATTTTTATTTTTTACGAGTAACATCTTTCGTTTCGCTTTCCGGTAATCTGTGGGAGTGATTTCATTAAAAAGGGACGGAAGTGTGTAATAGGTAGCTGGAGAAGCGCGTACTATTTCAATTGACAAATGAGCGCGCGCGGTTGTGGAGGTGGCCCTCAGATAGGAAATAGCTTTATTAAATTGTTATGTTTAATATGTTTTATATCTATATGTATATCACTGTCAAGTTTTTGCAATATCTTTAAAATTGTCAAAAAAATTGTGTGGACAAACTTAACGTTCTCCCCCACCCCCCTTTTTAAGCCTGTTATTAGCTTTATTATTTAGAAAAAAAAAACAGAATTGACTTTTCTAGTAATAACTATAATTGTATTTCCGTAATCTCTTGCCACACGATTGCTTTATTTCCTATAATTGATTATCGGTCCCATCTGCACTTTTAATTATGCCCTTGTCTACGCTGATGGATAACACATTGCCCTACACTACGACAAATTGATCTTATCTAACAAAATCTGCTTCTCATTAATCTTCACACGAATGTGATAATTTACTATGTATATATCTTAAATTTATCAAAAAACTATTACGTTCCATTCTCAGCTATAAGACAATGTATGCTTATTGTAATACTTGTTTCAAACCTTTCATCTAGGAGCTTTTTAGTTGGGTCATTAAAAATAGTGAACTCTTTTTATATTAAACGCTTCTTCTATAATATTAGTTTGACTTTTAGGTAAAATACCTAAAAGTAAAGTATTTTTGAAAACCCCGAGACGTTACAGAGAACCGGTGACAACACAATTGTAATGCTAACTTTTATTATAACTGCAAATGTGAGTTTGTTTGTCTGTTACGCTTTAACTTTAACCGATCATTATGCAATTATGCATACACGTTTGCATACAGTAAAGTACATTGGACATTTGCCGCGCGAGTGATTTTATATAGGTATAAGCTTTTGTTTAAAGCTCGACTGCGGTGCGCGGCAAGCGATTCATCTCATCTTCATCATCATTCTGGATTTCTCTCTTTTGGATGCGTAATGGACCGCCTATGAGTCTAAATGCGGAAACAGACCTCTATACCTATTCTCTCTTTTGTATGACACCAGAAGTGTGGGTTTTTTAATGGACACACAGATATAGAATAACTTTTTCACCTCGCGTCGCGTTATCGCGTTTGTCGCTGACCTAGGACAACGGGTTAGGCGGGGCTGCCGCGCGAGCTACTGCTCGAGAATTACAGGCTATTCGATACAGGCCCTTATACATGTCTATGCTGAAAATAAGTACGAAAAAGTACGTATTTGATATGGTACAAGCAAAATAGTAAAATCTAATGCGTATTCTAAGAAAAGGAAGTAAGTTAAAACCTTCTTATTGTAAACCTATAATCGTAATTACATAGTGCATTATAAGACAGTAATCTACTTGGTACGCAAACCCACACACCTACACGCTCTCTCAAACTATCCTTGTCAGTAGATTCAAGGAAAATAGGCTGCGGTAAATGGATATTAGGGCATTATTTTATAGGCGTGTATTACAAAAAAAATATTTTAATTTTTTTAGCTTGTTTGCAGATACCTGTTTTACCCCTAGTAGGTACGGCTTCCACAATGGAAAAGAAACTGTTTTTGTCGCCTCAGTATGTTGTTTGTATGAGATTATGAACTTTGTTTATAATTATTTTCATTACAGTTCTGTTACTGTATATAAACTCTTTCAGACACAGAGTTTTCTTATGAAGTGAGTCGGAAAATCGTAAGCTTATCTGTTAACATACATACTGTACATATCGAAATGAGAATTATTGTTGTTTAAATATATTCGGATCTATAATAAAATAATAGACATCTAAGCAATAAACTCAACCCATTAACGGTACAATACTATTTTCGTCGTAAATGACGATTATTAAAAAAATATGAAATCCAGTTCAATTATATCTATAGATTTAACAATACTAGCAGAATCTTTGTAAATAAACGGTATCGAGGTTCGAGACTCATAAAGAGCGCAGAGTCAAGCACAATATAGAAAGTTATAATAACTCGAACATTATTGAAATCCTCAATAAGAGAATGGTGATGTGACACTCTAACATTTACTCGAATACACAGGTACCTACCCTTTTTGATGTCCAATGTCTATGACTAAAATGGGCGTGGGAAGACACTACCTATACCACTAGGAGAGTGTCTTCCTTTTTTACTCTTAGAATGGCACCTAGTGACTGGTAAATGCTACGTGGGAGATCTAGTAGCGCGACACGTCGACTACTTGAAACGAGTCATTACGGATCCGATAAGTAAATTTGAACCCTTCAAGTAAATATATTAAAGTAAACTAATATAATCTATACATAATAAAGCCGAAGAGTGTTTTTTTTTTTGTTTGTATTTTAACTACCGGTTGGATTCGAAAAATTATATAATATGATATCCAGATAACCAAAATCATAAGGAATAGTATAGGCTGTCCAGCATTAGGTTACACCTCTCAGCTAGCCTTAAATATTGATTTTTGTTAAGTAAGTCGGAAGAAAAGCGCTTCCAGACTGCTTAATCCGCGCGCGCTGGCGTAACATAATGTTCAATGTTCTATAAAAATATTGGTCATTGGTCATAGTTCATCTAAAAAAAGTCAGTTATACCATATGCCTATCTCTTAGACATAAGCCACAATAAAATTATTAAAATTTACACATTAAAATTTATTGAAAATTATAAAGGGATTTATTAATATGAGAATTATTATTAGGCATGGTATGTTAATCCTTACGAGCGAAAGATACTTCATCATCAAGACAAGTGTAATATTATTGTACGTATGCATACAGTGGATAATTAAAAATCTCTCCCAACAAATTGTGAAGATACTAGTTTACTAGTTTTAATAGATACATTTTAGTTTCAGATTTAAGAGGCTTTAATAGTACCAAAAGTCATCAGCACATCACTAACTCTTGTTACTCATATATATGTGCAAAAGACACAAATCATGCAGGATTTGCTCTTAAAATAGTATTTAAAACAGTTTAGTAAGGTTCACTTTCGGTTAAAGTTTGTGATAGAATATTTTCTCAGAACAAGAACTGTACTATAAAATATGTGGCACGAAATATGAGTTTGTATTGTGTGACATTTGTTTTTCTTAACATAGTACGCTAGCAGCTTTTTACAATATGAGAAAATGAAAGCTACTTTATACGAAGTTTCTAACATTGAACTACATATATGACCTACTAAATTACTAAACTTAATAGTTGAAATGGTAACTTATTATTATTATTATACGTAATTTACGGAAGCGGAAGCACATATGGTGGAGATACCCAGAGGCAAATACGAACGATAGGAACGAAGACAAGATGCATTACTTCGTAAATGTTGATCCTGCATCGCGATATAAATGTTTAACTCGATGACTATAATACGAGTATAAATATAAAATTTATACAACACCCTAAATCTATCAGTCGCAGCCCACCAGTCCTGGGTCACTTAATCTTGTTTTCACCTTTATATCTATCTCTTAAGTAAAGTGAAGTAATTCCTATGTCAAAAAGGTCTTATTTTTGAGTTATTTTGACTCACAACACACAACACTCTGTTTTTAAATACTTTATATCCCTTCATAAAATGACAAAAAGAGAAATGATAAAGAAATAAAAAAGTTTACGTAAGATAGTATTATGTTTATTAACTTATGTTCCCCCTAATTTTAATTTTAATTTAGCTTCTCATTAGTACTCAAAACTAACACAGATAAATATGTACTTCACGGATTTGTACAGGGTGTATATGACAATGGAACACTTACTTAAATCACTGAAAGGCAGGACTCTTCTTTCTTCTTTTCAGTGCTATAAGTGTTCCATTGTCAGATACACCCTGTATATGTATATGACAGTTTCGTTTCTTATTCTTTAAAATATAATGCCGATACAATTATTTTTAATTAATTAAGCGGAGATCCGTAGCACTCTGCTAACTTACGCTATGCGTACCAGAAGAAAGAAAATAATAATAATTATTATATAAATAGACAAGAATCATTTTCTCCTATGTTCGTCATCCGATTTTCTTTATATTGTTTTGTTTAGTAGCTATTGACGAATTGTAGTGATATCAATAAAAAAAAGGATCAGACAAATTTGTTTATTTAAATTAACTATGTCCTAAAATCTTCAAAAAGCTAAAGGCATCCAGTATATGTTGACCTGTCATGGACGGACAGTCTATACAATGACAGTTCAAGTTATACAGGTCAATTAAATAAAACATTCGAAACTGCATTAATTATGGTCGAATATCGACCAACAGGCTATTTCTAATTTTAATAAATAGTATCGCGACAATTTTCATAATATCAGTTGAGTGTTGCAAGAGCAATATGATCAACAAATAATACTTAGTATGTAGTATACTATTAGTAAATCTTGGAGACTTCCTTCCTATGCAGTTGGGGTATACCCGAGTCCCTTGCAATACTCACTTGTGACGGAACAACGTGTGGTTTTAGTCGGTTCGAGTCCGAAATTACTTAGTTACCTTTTACGAAAAAACTCCTTTTAACATAGGCACCTGAGAATTAACCCTGTAAAAGATTGCCTTACTTAAGGATACGGTTCTTAACCGATGGATGTTTTACGTTTTAATGGCTCTATTTAGGGGCTTATTACCCGAGGTCCACCGCTGCTCATTCAGCAGAATTAATGCATGCATACAATCAATAAATCCAGAACACTATTTTCAGAAGCAAAAAAAAAAATAGGTACCTTCATTTCTTTTGGACTACGATATTACCTACTAAGTCGCCGATGTGTAACCTAATTACTAATGGCTACAAGGAATGAAGTAGCTGTAATAAATACAAAGATGTGATTTGAAAGGCTGTCCGCGTTTTCAATAGAAAAGAATATAGGTACTTATTCTTTGTATAAAAGGTCTACATACAAATAAAATAACGGGCAAACAAAAGGATTTGATTACGGACATGACCGTTTTGCCTAATATGTGTTTGAGGTCCTAAATCAACGGTTTTTGAATTATTGTAATGTATATTTGTTGTACTCGAGTCAGTAAAATAATTTATATTTCTGTTCTGTTCTGTGAGGAATATAAAAAAGAACAAGTTATGCAATGAACTCGCAGACATTAAAATGAACTGGAGTACTCTGACTGAGGATGTGTACCTAAATCCCGCAGAAGACCGAGGTGCACCGGTACTACTAGTGTTGTATTTCTGTTCATAAGTGGGGCCGCTATAAGAGGTAATGTAACCCATTGGTCAAGTCAGTCCAAGGTCGATTTTAAATGTAAACCCAACTGTTTCTCCTATTTAGGGATCATTCAACTCAAAATATAGTGGAAGTCTGAAAGATGACTATGTCCCGATATAATGATCTGGCACTTTTAGGGTTTACATAAAAACGATATTACGACTAGACTAGAAACAGCTAGTGATTCAAAAACTGCTTTGAAAATGAGACGGTTACTTTTTAATAGTCCCGAAACGCAGCTGAATGACATATGACTTGGACGCATGGCTAGAAAATCCCGTTGCAGTTTACTCTAAGCAATGGAAGCAACACCGCTGCTATTTTTTTTGCTGACTTCAAGAAGAAAGACGAGCAGACGGGTCACCTGATGGTAAGTGTAACTCAAGAGTCACAAGTGCGTTGCCGGCCTTTGAGATAGGAATACGCTCTTTTCTTGAAGGTTTGAAGGTTGTATCGGTACGGAAATATTGGAGGTTCTCAATTCGTCTGTTTGTATATCGCCTCTCCCAGTTATAGGTCTAATTTCGAAAACCCCGTGTAATTTTAGTCGATTCTAATATCGAGTTCGATTTCGATAACCCATTACTGTGTCCTCGGCGGGATGGCTGTATAAAACAGTTTAAAGAAAGGAGAAATATGGATTTTAAGTACCTATGATAATAAGTATTGAAACATGTGCCTCAATATTGATAGAATTTTAGTGTACACATTAGTTAAGGCAGATTTATTATTCGAACAATGGGCAAACATTATAATACGTTCATACTCCATTACTAAATAAAGATTTTTCAAAATGAAGTGCCTATGAATCTTGATTTGCATTGATACTGTGAAAGTTGTATCACTGATCTAACTACGAGGCAACGTGCGGCCAAGTGGTCAGTTAAAACTTCATTAACTCCATAGTTCATATAATTATTTACACAGATGAGTACCAAAGGGATCAAGGGAAATATCGCTTCAGGCGTACGAATATTTGCTTAACGGCCGTTTCAAACTTAAATCTACAAGTTTTCCTTTAAACAACTTAATCGAAAAAGTAGAAATAAAAGTTATTTCATTAAAACTTTATCAAATTTAAAGTCCATACTACTGCAAAAAAATGTAGAATAAATAAATAAAACTGATTTTTATTATTAGCGTAAAGTTTATATTTTTGCTTGAAGAGGCTAGTTTTTGCGTTGAGATTATAGGCTATTTACATCACGCTATAATCCTTAAGAGCAGAGCAGTGACCATAAACGCAGGTAAAACTACACGAAACGCCTAGTAATATGTAAACTAACAAATCGTGGCCACAATGAAGGATCTATTCTATATGAAAGCGACCTCTACCATATTCATAAAGACATAATAATATATGATTTTGCGAAAGTTATTATTTACTATGCCTGCTATAGTAACTACATTACACATAATCAACGTCATGTGCAGATTTATTATTACCTAGTAGTTTATCGTAAACATGAAACACGCTAATGATGGTAATAATTTGTGTCCATGTTCTTGAGCAGTTTGGTAGGCCGACCTTTACGAATTCTACGTAGTACGTAAATAAAACTTTCAATAAAAGTAATAGAACATCAACAGATCAGCAATCGCCTCAACTTGAATAAAGTGCAGTATTACCTACTACGGAGTTCACGAACATACTCAGTTAAAGAAAACATGTGTAAATGACAACAATGCATGTTACGTTCATGATTATCGCATTGAAAAGAGCCAATGTGTATCGAATTCAAATTAAAATTCAATACCTTTATTGTATAAAACATCGGACAAAAAAGCCTCTGCATGAACTGTCCAAAGATATGTTAAAGATGTACCCCGATGATAAGATATTTGTAAATCTCTTAACCAAAAACCATTAGGTAATGACATTAGGTGATGGTAATGACACTGAATGGCACCGATCGTGGTCACTTTGTGAACAATTCAACTTCTGCGGCAGCCGTGCAGTACTTACTAGCGTATCTGCTACTCGTGGAAAGTCAATCTTTCATACCAATTTAATGAGGCTAGAGAGTCATATTTGCTTGTTATATAGTATATTTGTTTTGCGTAATTATGATGATAATGATTATTATGATAAATAAGGTAACCAAAAAATATCGCGCCTTATAAATAAGATCCCTAATCAAACATGTAGCACCGGAAACCGCTTCGATAAGTGAGCTCACTTCGATAAGTATTAGCACTTTTTACGTGGGAGAGTCATGCTTCGGCACGTATGGGCCGGCTCGACTCCGCTCGATACCACGGCCTCACAGAAAACCGGCAGTGAAGTAATGCTTGCATTGCATTTCACCGCGTGAGTGAGGTTACCGGGGGCAGTTACCCTTCCCTCTCCCCTATTCCCGTCCTTCCCCTCTCCCCTCTCTTCCTACTCTTAACCCCTCCTCCTCTTCTCCTACTCCCACCTTAAAGGGCGGCAACGCACTTGTGACTCTTGAGTTACAAGCGCCCATGGGCGGCGGTAGTCATTTACCATCAGGTGACCCGTCTGCTCGTTTGCAAAAACATAAATTTGTAGACCGGTGCAACCTCTTACGATTGTAATCTTTGCTCAATTATAATTTTACGATCGAATACCTACATGCTTATTCAATTTGTTAGCCCTCACAATTCTTTTTTTTTTTTTTTATAAAAAGACAACTCCCGCATTAGGAATTACTCCTGTGTCGCGGGGGACTTTACAAACATACAAAGAATGGACACAAAGAACACCCAGACTCGGGTGGGAATCGAACCCACGACCTATGGCATAGCAGTAAGAGTCACTAACCACTAGGCCAACAGGCCAGTAATTCACCTCGCCCAATTCTTTAGTTTTAAATACAAATAGGATATACATTATAAGAGTACGTCTGAAAATATTTATTTACGCATCTTTTCTTCATACACAAATATACATTATTACTATTAGCATGGTATGAAATAGCGATATCACGTATCAATTGAATTAATAGAGTGCCAAATGAGACAGTCCAATATTTGGAGACAAGTCTTTGCTAATAGAAATCATTGATTCAACCGTAAGTAGGTAAGGTTGATCGTTGAATGACGTAAATATGCGTTAACTATGTGTAAACCATTTTCATTTACATATTGTTATATTATTTCTTAAAAAAATTGGGTAATTGTTTTTTAAAACTAGATAACTAGATAACCCTTACGTGAAGATAAAATCATACTTTTAATATTATTTATGCACACTTATATTATTTATCAAGATTTTTTTTATTTTTTTATTTTTTATTTTTTTTCGTGTGGAAACCCCCTCGGGTCATCGCTCCACCAGGGCTGCCAGTGAAGTGGTATGTCGGAATCCAACCGACTAAAACCACACGGTGTTCCCTCATAAATGAGTCTATTGCCAGGGACTCGGGTATACCCTAGGAAGGAAGTCCCCGAGAACCCCAGCAGACCTTGGCCGCTTCTTAAACAAAAGGCAGCCACACCCTTGAGTGCACGCACCCAGTACCCTATGCAGTTGAACTTAAAATGCAAAACTGTAGGTATCTTTATCCAAAATTTCATCAAAATCGTTAGAGCCGTTTCCGAGATACCTGAAATATAAATACATACATACAAGAATTGCTCGTTTAAAGTAATAAGATAAGATAATGGCGTATCATTAAAAATAATTTGTGGCAGTTGTACAAAATCACTGCAAGCAATCTTCCTGGAACTGCCCACCACGATTACTTGAGTTTTCGCGCGGTTCACCTGAAGACCGTATTTGATACTCCACTCACAAATGCGAAACGAGAAGATTAGTCTATTAGAAAAGATTTTAAAATATTTTGTAGATGAGATTTATATTTATTAGTGAGCAGTTTCGGCTTACTTTTTCCACTGTATGTATACATTTAAATTCTTTTTTAGACGGCAATGGTGATGCGCTCTATCACAAAGCTTGCCTTTTCGTGCCTCAAGTTATTTAAAGGCTACACTTGTCTGCTTTCTAATTTTATATTTGTCACTGTTTCTTTTTCACTACACTCTACTAAAATGGAGGGAAATTTGAATGACGATTTTTTTTCTTCTTGACGCGCTACACGCACTTAATTATTGCCTTAAGCCTTAAGTTCAGAATAAGGCTGAGGCCAGTGTTTTCGAAGTTAACTGCACTTTCTTTAGATTTTTTTTAATCTCCGTTTTTCCTAAAGTGTAGCTAATTTATCAACCAGCCAGTTTTAATACGACACATAATATGCATAAATATTTATAATTTATTTCTAAATGAGGTACTACAATTGCATGTACTAATAGGGAATATGTCTGTGCTTTTTTTTAATTTTTATTAACTTATTCCATCATTCTACCCTAATAAAAAATATAAATAACCTTGGCAACGTACAAATTAATTTTTAAAATAACATTGAAAACATCGATAAAATTTGATCTGTTTGAACGCCGCCATATTTCGCGGGCCTTGGATGACGTCACATGCCACGCTCAGTGTTTGTTTCCTAAACTTAGTATACTAACTTGAAATGTTACAGTAATTTTATACCAATTTTCAGTTATAATTACTAGACGATCGACAAAGTTAAAAAACCATTTTAAAGGTATTGCCTTGTCCCTAAGTGTAAAAATACTATAAGAAGTATACACCCAATAAAGTATTTTTTCCTGTACCAAGAGATGCGAAAATACCAAAACAATGGTGTAAATTAATGAGAAGAGATGAAGTATCTTCAATATCGTGTTTATATTGTTGTGATAACGTGAAGTGGACGTGGAATGTGACGTCATGTTTTGGTTCGACCAATAGTGATGCGTTTTGTAAAGTTGAATTTCGCTCCCTTATTTTGCATATTTTAGTTAATATTTTTTGCAATTAAAGACGAACTAAATAAGAAAATAATTGTTTAGGCATAATATATGGACAATAAGGATTCAAGGGAAAAAAAAATCAAGTAAATTTAAAGAACATGCATATTCCCTATTATATCAGTTAAACACCCACATGTAACGAGTCGAGTTTATAGTGAGACAAGAATGGATAACATTGACAGAGGCAGGTAAAACACAGTGTCGAGCATAAAGTTACATAACTTTAAATTCACATTAGGATAGTGCAAAACACGAATGGTTAATTGTAAATAAAAATCATCCTACCTTAATTAATATACGTTATACTTACCTACATTTTTAGCTTCTACTTCAATCACATCATCAATATGCAAAAAAAGCAAGGTAAAAAGTAGAGAATCGGTATATCTGGTAATGCTGAAGTGACTACATTTACAAGGCAAAAGGTAACAAGTACAACGGAATACACCAGTCCTACGGTCCGTATAAAAAAACACCTCTTTCTCGTCTATGAAGCATTCACCCACTATGCAGTAAGTGAATCCATTCATTGAAGACTTCAGGCACTCTTCACAGTTCCTGAGTCAACTTCAGCCGCGTCGCGCCATATTGAACTATATGTTCAAGATCGGTGATGACACGAATAAGAACTTAATGGTTATAAAAGTACCGAAGTGGGTAATTTGAATTGTACCTACATACGTACGTAACTCACTAGATTGGAAGGTACCTACCTAAGTACTTAAATGACTACTACTAGCATAGCATACAGAGAATATGATTTGATAAAAAAAAATGTTATAAGAATATTGTAAAAAATATTATTCATAGCGAATAATTAGTTTTGAATAAAATACTGTTTTGGATGTTAGTTAGCTTCCCTTCTCTCGAAATGTCTGTACTTAACGTTTTAACCCCAAAGTTTGCGGGTTGTGTCTGTGTCTAGTAGTACATAGTTACATAACAAAATAAACGTTTCACGTACTTATTAAATTTAAATAATAATAACTTATTGTAAAAGATAACCGCGTTCCCTTTAGGGCATGCAATTTTCCGGCCGATTCACTATTCGGATAATTCGGATACTTTGAAAACGCTACACCGGATAAATCCGGATAATATGGATATTTTGGATGTTAAAAAAGCTTATCCTAACAAATACATGTTAAATACGTGTTTTAATTAGGTTATCAACATTTTCATTAAGACCAAAAAAAACTCTTAGAAAAGTAGAAATTTAATACTGTATTATAATCAAAAAATTGAAGTGCTCGGCAAAGTTTTACTAAATCTTTTTTGTAAGCTAGTATTACACTAGCAGCAGAAGTAGATGGTGTAAGGCACTTCAAGGTATTTTGTATCTTTGCTTGTTTGCCTAATAAACGTTAATAATAAAATTAAGTTTTCAGATTGTGCTTCTTTTTAGTAATGAATGAATGAGAGCATCGTCATCACTATCAGTAAGCACTTTTTAATTATATTCATATAACAAATCTAGCAATTACCTCAATCAGTGCTCAGTTCATGGCAGAGTATTCAAGAAAATCTAGTCAAATATGACGGTCTAAATCTTTATCTTTCATCATCACTTTCATTTGCCGAATCATGGCTATCGACGTTTCTAGTCTCTGAATATGAGGTTGCAGAACTAACTGATGGATTTGTATCATCGCTATTATTATTGTTAGTACATCTTCCCTTCAGGTATTCTTTAATCTAATCTTGCAAAGAACTCGCAACTATGTTACTGTTGTGTCTATTGGGTTTAGCAAATTCTTATTTTCTTCTCCATTTGCCATCTTAGTGTCCATGAAATAATATTTCATACCTACTAATAAATTGTGGTCAGGTGTACATTCGATTTTCGAAATTATTTTTGTGGCTAAGAAGGCAAAAGTGTCCTCCATATTCACGCGGAGTTTGAGCTTCACCAGTCATTTAACTTGTTTACACTGCATCAGTGCACCATTTTGTCAGTGCATTTCAAGTGCAGATGCACTGTGATTTTTAATAATGTATAAAATATGTAACAAAAAAATTGTCTTAAATTTTACATTTCAAATGGAATGTCTTGTGTTAAGTAGGCCGAGATGTGTGTGTGTCTTCAACTAGACTTAATACCGCTAAATTAAAGTAAAACAGTGACTGAAATAATATATGTTGTTCAAGCTTAAAAGAGACAGCTGCTAAAATATTTGTCTCATGAATAAAATCGTACAAATTTTTCGATACTTTCTTTTTGACAGGTTACCGCTCGACTATTGCCGAAAGTCCTGAATTTTCTGCAAAAACTTTATACCGTAAAGTTCCCTGAAGACACGATAGAACGAGTTAATTAGTACCCCACATTCGGATATGGCTCCGGCCGGATTTTTTTCTTTTTCCAAAACTCAAATCACCATTTCGAGACATCCATTTTCAATCCATATATGACGTAAAGTGAATTGAGAGTCGATTCCGGAAAATGTGTTAAAAATGTTTTGCAAATAAGGTTATACATTGAAGTAAGTGTATTATTTCGGAATGGGCCTACTTACTAAGGTGAAACAATAAATACGAAGGGGTAGCTAGACGCGTATTAGGTGCCCAGATTTTGCTAAATGTTTTAATTTTGTCCCACTTACGTAATAGGGGGCAAACCTATTCCCATTAGCTAGTCACTTTAGGAAATACCTAGGAAAATGGGAGTATATTGAAAAGGAGAGGTAGGTAAGAAGAGAAGGCAATGGAAGGAGGGGGATATTACTCATACAGATGAATTGGAGAGTATAAGCAATTGCTCGAGAAGTAGATCCGAATAGTAGTATGCAGGATATCCGGATATTAAATTTCGTGGATATCCGGATAATTTGGTTATCTGGATAGTATGGCCTAGTTCCCATCTAGTAGTAATCAAGCAGTCTAATGTTGAAAATACCTACAAACCAGATGTGAGATGTGAGTATTCGAATGTGAGTTAGTTTGTTTGTTACAACTGTTACATTGTCACTTAACCTTAACCTTTTTATTTGCATGTGTAAACCCCCTCGGGCTGTCACCCCACCAGGGTTTTCGGTGGGACGGTGTGTCGGAATCGAACCGACTATAACCACACGGTGTGCCGTACTGCGGGTTAAATAGGCCTTAACTACTCAACCGGTCATTCTAAAAAGGACGAAGGGGACCTTGCATCTAGAAAAAAGAACTGCTCACTAGGGATAGATAGATTTACAAAATCTACAGTCACGCGAGTGAAGACGAATAAGCTGGTACACAATAGTATTACAGCCCGGCTCTAGTAACAAGCAAGGCCATCTAGCGCACTTAAAGTGAGATACTTAGTATTGGCACGTCAAGCTGAAGCCGCGCGAGGCCAGACTAAATGGGGCGATGCGAGCCTTCCATTACACGATAGGTGGCGCTGTCTGTTTTAACATCAGTCTGTTAGTATGAATAAAATTCATGAGATACCGTATCCCTTTGATTATATAAATCAAAGCCGTAACCAAACAAATGCTCAATGGTTATGATTTGGTAATAAATATTACACGGTCACTCAAGAACTAGCACTGCTATACTTATGATTATCTTCCCTAAGGATCCTTTCTTTAAGAATTTAAAAAGGATACTATTTACACAAATGTAAGGAACGATTTTTTAGATTATTTTAAAATGAATAAAAGTATAATATTCTTTGTATATCGCTTCCCACCATCTTCTATGGACCTACCTGTAAAATGCCTCTGAACATTAATTCTCTCTTTAAGTAACCCTTATAAATAAGCCCTTATTATTTCCTAATATCTATTACTAGGTAAATTTAAGAGAAAAATCGCTAATTCGAAAAATTCTATAATAAAATACCTAATAATATTCTTCAACTAAATGAGAAGAACAAAACTTTTATGAAACGCACGCTATGTAAACGAGCATATTATAAACTATATAGATCATTATTTATTTCGATGATAGAAACGCTTGCCTTGCCAGTATGCCGGTCCTGCTCCACAGCCACATTGTAAATAAGAAGTACTTAATAATACTTTTAATTATTATTATATTGACATTGTCAATTTTATAGAACACCGACATAATCTTAAATACACTGTTGATATTGTAGTTAGCTATAATACTTTTTTTGTTATTTAGAAACATTTGAATTGTACAGGTAAGCGAGAGCTGTGTACCTAGTCACTTATTAACTTAATTTTCTATGTGGCCTGGCTGGAGTATGACTAGCTGTTTATACGAGTATTTTAGGACAAAATAGTTACATTGTCCTCACATTTAATTTGCACTTATAAGCAATGTAACAAGTAGGTAACTTGTAAAAAATATGTTGAAAAAGAGTGTCCTTAGAGTTTTTTGTTCTTCTCGATAGGATCTTCGTATTGGAACAGGCAACTAGCTTCACGACTGACTATTTAAAAAATACCTAGGTACAATAAGTTATATTGAAATAAATAATTTTGATTTTGATTTTAAAGTAAAAAGCCATAATAAATGCTGAAACTGAAAAGGTCGAGCCAAACAACGCTAACTCTCAACTAAGTTCAAAAATTGAATTGTTACAAAAACTTATCTGATTTGTTACCCACAGAGCAACCTGATACTCACCCTGAGTGCCTGTTCGAATTTTGATACGTACGTTAATTATTTACTTATTAATTCAAATGTAAAGGTATCGTACTTTTTTACCCCCCTTCACATTCACTTACATAAAGGTTGGTCGACAAATAGTTCAGACAAATACAGTTTGATTCTTTTCATTTAAAATGTAGATTCTTCGAATAACACGTAAAAGCACTTCAAAGTACTAAATCAACATTTATTTAAATTTTAATGATTTATTTACTTATTGTTTCTTGTATACACGGAAATTTGTAGACATATCCCAACATTAAACTCACATCTTGTTATTTAATCCGCTTTTTTTTTAAAGAATCAATGTTCTCTTATACTTTTTTTCGTCTCAGCTGTTAGGGGTAGCTAACCCAATGAGTTGGTCGTAAATGTACTAGCCCTATGTCTGTGCCAGTTGGCCGATTAGGGGTCAGGATACCTACTTAACCGGCCAAGCTATTAGCCATCGAACGGTAGTTAAGTAGGTAATACTAGGAGCAGGAAGAGGTGCCTAGCACTAGGCCGGCCAAGCTGTGAGCTTTTGATCCGTAGCTAGTATGACGTGAAACACCGGGAAAGGTTGGAATCGAACTTTTATTTGCTTAAATCTACGCTAGTTATATTTACAATTTTGGTCATACAAGTTGTATACATCATATTCCCTATAATACGCGGATTGACCAATTAGACAACTTAAACTATATTTACAATCTCCTTTAGTAGGCAACCAAGCAGATTGCGTGGTTACTTACGATTCGAGAGTTATCGCTAGCTGTGTGCGTGACTATATAATAGGTACGGTTTATAACTAAAGTTCAACATTCCGTTGTTGCTTTGCGTCGTGCATGTTTAGAGCTGCCATCCGTCCTGGTTTCCCCGGATTTGTTCTAGTTTAGAGGGCGTCCGGGGAGCGTCCGGGCGGGGTTTTCAAAAAGTGTCCGGGTAAAAGACGGACACTGTGCCAAGGGACAATTATAATTGTAGATGAATCGTTAACAAGCTAAAAATTTAAATGGAATCGGCGTTTTTTTTAAGCTGTCCTGGAAAGAATCCCGATTTCCCCCATGTGTCCGGATTTTTTTAAGTTTTTATCCGGCGTCAGCAATTAAAGTGATGGCAGGCCTATGCATGTTCGAAGTACGCGGTATGCGTACGCCACACTTTGAAGAAATAATGCTTAGATAATAAGGTATAATTTCGAAGTGCTGCTATGTGTTATGTGTTCTTTAAACATACTTAATATGTAAGGACTGAGTCTAATAACTGATTTTGTAACATAACTTATTTTGTTTTATATACCATTTTATAAATATTTTTAATCACTTAAGTTTCTCAATGCTAAATAGATTACATTTTTTCATATCGCCGCCGCGCCTCGCTATCGTACGGTATTTAGTGAGCTTTGCTGCTAATGTTAGAAAGTCATAGCCCAAAAGCTCACAACAAACTTCGAGCAGGTATTCTAGGGCGTTAGAAATTTTAAACAGTAAAATTGAAAATAAGGAAGGGAACCAAATGTGCCGGTTTGGTCTGCCAAAAATGTGTAATTTTAACTGCGCATGATGCAATAGGGTATTACACCCTTTTTATAAAATATTTCAGCCTTAAAGTATTTTAGTTTAGAGATTTAACTTTGGACGAAACTATGATCCATTAGGTACCTTTACCTATTGTTTAAAGAACCTTTTTCCACTTAATGTTAAAACAACGGTTCTGCACACTTTAATCTGTTGCTTCTAAAGTGATGCATGTGTTTGAATAATTTATAATATTTACGAATATGTATGACCATGTATTTGCTTATCGTCCTGAACTTAAATAATGTTACGTCCTGAACTTAATTGTTAATCTATTTTCAGGCACCAATGTTTACATGCTACCATTATATCCTTCTCTTTTCACAATTTCCCTTTATAACTTTCTTACTTACTACCGAAACTCGAACCCTCCAAACTCTTATTTTTTCTTTTCTATTAACAGGATTTCTGAGGGGACATTCTTTCACCTCCAGAGGGAGATGAAAGAAGTTACATTTTGGATATTTGTAACGCAATTTGTAAAGTTACCCATAAATTCATATACTGCTGGTAAGCTAATCTCCTGATAGTAATGAATTTTATGTCCTATTTTCATCAACCGTATTTCTTAGATGTCTATTAATAAACATAAAATATGGAATAAAGGAAAACGAAAAAAAGTGGATCGGATTCACGTTTTATTTGTATTTGCCTGGGTCTTGAACAGAACTCTATAAATCTATGAAGTTTATCTGTGGTTGTAGTTTTTGGTCAAAATGTCGCATTCTTATTGGCTGTAATTGGTTGGAAAACAGTGTCTTAAAAAGTTGAAAATGGCGCGGGTTTTGTCACATCCTGTTATGTGTTGAGAGAGTGCATGGCCTCGACGTTGATCCCGTTCTAAGATATATTTCTGTAACGCCGCTGCTGTGTATATATTATTCACGGAGTTAAAATTCGTGATGGTGTTCCTAAAAAGGCCATGGATTTGATGAAAACGGTAAGGGTCACATAATTACAGTTTATTTACTTGAACATTTGTTTGGCTTTTGTTTCTTGTTTTGGTGATATTGAAACTGGCCATTACATTAGAAAAAATATCTCTTTCCAGAAATTGTTTGCACGTGGGAGGTAAGTGCTTATAGTTACTGATAAATATATAGTGTCCAGTTTCGGATTTACAAAATAAGAATCACCAATAAGTTGATTTGTCAATACTCGGATGATACCCGGCAACTGAGCGTTGTTACGCCATCTTATAGTCCTCCAAATGTTTCGCATATTTTGCAGCTTTACGTTAGTGCAAGAAAGAATTAGACGCTGGTAATCATGCTTTAGTTGAAAGAAAGTCCAATGGAAGTCTCTTCGATATACATTGGTTCAGTTATAGGTATGTCATTTTCACTATTGCATTTCATGGTAGAACCACATGTTCTATTGATTTGTTATTGTTTAGTCGGCACAAAGGTTACTTTATATTATATAGATTGCACGGAAACAATATTGTTGCATTTATGTACGTATTTTAATCTTTACGAACCTGGTAGGTGTATCAATTTACTTGTAGTTTTAAAGTTCCGAATTAGATATAACCTATAAATTTGACAAGCCGTAAGTCCAACGTTCAAACAGCTTGTCATTTCTGTACGTATAATTTGCAGAAACAGAAACTCAAGTTTATTTTTTCATAAAGAAATAATTTAATTAAATGAAGCTGATGTCATGGGTTCTTATTATTACTATTTACTTTAAGTATTTTATCAGGTAATACTTACACATTGCTTCAGTATACAGATATTTTTCAGTTCTCTCGCAACTGCTAATATAATTTTAGAAAGCAATTATATTCCAATAATGTATTCAAATAACTTCCTCATTCTTTTATCTTTAAATATTTTACCCACTGTTGATAGTTATATAACCTCTAAACATTTTGAGGGAATTCTTATCAAAGTTCAAACTTGTTCATAAATGTTATACCTGTTTTAAAAATCTATTTGAAAATATGCCAGTCATGTTGATAGAAAATTGATGTGTAAATGTTGGGTCTTATTTAGAAGTTTCTGATTTAATTGTATAATATTTAAATTTCTTGAACAGGAAATGTGCATGGTATTGAAATGTTTACTTTATGATATTAAGTTAATGTAACAATATTTGTGATTTTTTTAATATCTATAAATAGTAAATTTGTTGACTAACTGAAAAGGCAGGCAGGTAACTATACTGTAATTGTTTAGGTAATTAACTAAATGTAAGAAGTCACAAAAAAAGCTCTTAGGTTGCACATTCTTGTAAAGTACATTTTTTCTAAATTAATTTTGTCCGTAAGTGAAGTTCAGTCATATCATTAATTAGGTTTTCGAGTATAGTAGTAGCGTAATATATATATATAATAATAATAAGCCTATAAGTTGTCTCTTTAGTTATAAAATATCTCTTAGTTCAGTGTGCCTCTTGGCAAAGGCCTCCTCTAACAATTTCCATTGTACTCTGTCTCTAGCAACCCTTCTCTATTTTGGGCCTGCCGTCAGTTTTAGTTCATCTTCCCATCTCTTGCTTTGTCCTCCTCTGTTCCTTCTCCCATCTCTAGGGTACTATGATGTTGCTCCACTTCTCTTGTGTACCGCGCAGCATGTGCCCAGTCCATCTCCACTTCAAACTATCTATTCTAGTAAGTATGTCTGTGACTTTTGTCTTACTTCTTATGACGGTGTTTCATATCTTATCTTGTTTCTTAATACCTATCATACTTCGTTCCATAGCTCTTTGGCAGTGTTCCAGCATGTTTCTGTGATGTTTCGTAAGAGCCCAGGTTTCACACCCATATGTAATACATGGGAGAACGCAGGTATTGAAGACCTTCCTTTTGATACCTATACTGAGATCTGTGGATTTCATGATCTCTTTCAGTGACCAATATCTTTTCCATTCGTTAGCTATTCGTCTTTTGATTTCTTTTGTAGTTGTGTCTGTATGTGAGATGATGATTTTGTCCTAAATAGATATATTCATCTACATATTCAACAGGTTGGTTGTTAATTTTTATTTCATATTTGTTTGAATTTGTTAATAGCTTCGTTTTGTTTATATTCATAAAGAGAGAGTGAGAAAGTGGGCTTACCTACTTTCTCACTCTCTTTATTTAGATCTTGTATCATTTCTTCTAGGATCCCTGGTAGCAGGTAGTAGCGTAATATTTACCTTTCAATTTTGTAATAAACTTTTTCAGGCATTTTATTTAAAAATGTTTGAATTGAGAGTTCTGTCTTATAGGTTGCTTTTTTAAATATGTAACAGAAGCAGTTGTGTGTGATACCACGTTAACGTTTTTTTCGTGGTATTTGAATGCACAATTCATTGTTAAGTGTTTCATATTAGTGAACTTACAGGGATATGGTATTTGGTGTTACACTTTTCTAAGTCAGGTAACACACCCGAAGCAGTCTTGTGGTTTGAGTTAACACACTTACGAATTCAACTATCCTAGTCATCATCTATGTGTCCTTTTCCCAATTTTCATTGGAGTCAGCGCAACTATACTAGTAAAACCTTATAATGTATAAAGTATTATATATATATATATATATATATATATATATATATATATATATATATATACAAGAAATACATTTTAAAAAAGCCTATACAAGACAGGCCCTTTAGCTATTTATTTATAATAGTTCAATGAATAAATAATTTTGAAATTTGATTTGATCACAGAAAAATATCTTCTGTTACAGAAAGTTTGGCACTGGCCTGTCTTGTATTTATATTCCATAGGTAGATTACTGATTTGTAAGAATTTATCATTTATACATTACACTGCTGCTGTGGTGAAATAAGAAACTAACCAAGCATACAGAACTCTCAATTCACACCTTATTTTATAAGATATAAACTACGCCCCCGAATGCTGCTACAATCAAAATTATTATTGCACATACTATGAAATATTAGAAATATTATAGACGTGAGTAGTACAATAAAAATATAATTTCTTATAAAAGCTCAACCAGGTCACATTATAAAAAGTAAGATTGTCTTCCTCAAATTGTTCATTCATTTTATGTACTTCAACCTTACTTATGTTTACGGGGTAGCAGTAAGAATTACACATTTTAGTTTTGAAGCATCAACATTTTGATGAACTACAATCTTTCTTACAAAGACACTCTTTGAATCCTTATCAGATTAATTCTATTCATATTTTCGCTAGCACGCGATCGAATGACGCAGTATCAACACCCCACTGCTTTTACTTACCGACATCTCGAATATAGCACATTACTGAGTGCTATTTAGGTGTATAGATTCCTTGGAAACATGTATAATCCAACTAATATTATAAATGTGAAAGTTTGGATGGATGGATGGATGTATGTTTGTTACTCTTTCACGGAAAAACCAATGAACCAATTGCGATGAAACTTGGTATGTAGATAGCTGGACACCTGGACGCATAGGCTAATTTTTATCCCGATATTCTCACGGGATCGGGACTTACGCGGGTGAAACCGCGGGGCGCTGCTAGTTAAATTTAGTTCACATATTTCCTGTCGATTTTAGACATACGCATTTCATAGCAATTCTATCTAATGACGGATTACATACCTACATTTTTAACCCCTGACGCAAAAAGAGGGGTATTATAATTTTGTCCTTACTGTGTGTGAACGACTGAACAGATTTTCTTAAATTATATCTAAGAACACTCTCGATCAAGTAACCTTTCGAACAAAAAAAACTGCACTCAAATCGGTTCATCCGTTTGGGAGCCATGATGTCAGATACAGACACAGTTACAAACTTATAACACCCCTCTTTTTGCGTCGGGGGTTAAAAAGGTCTTATTCATCATTTATTACAATTTAATGTCAACTATAATTATACTATTATAAATGCGTACGTGAGTTTTTAAGACATTATGACATGTTTTTGGGGTACAGAAAAGAACATAGAAGACTTTTCATCCAGAAGAAAGAGAGAGACAAAACTATTCCTGAGAGATAGTGATGGTGGCCGGCGAGTGTCAGAGCCGAATCCTATTCTAAAATTACAAATTTTTGTCCAACATTAGTGAACCCTCCGTAATACGTTGCAGAACAAAACAGTCGAATGTGAATATAAAAGAGAAAAGTGTAAACCTTTCTCGCTTTTCGACGAAATACTGGTGGGTTAACATTCGCGTATATTGTAAATCGCTGAATCTAAAATTCCCAGAATCGCCTTGGTGTATGTTAACATTAAATAGTGTATGTTCGATTCAAATAAATAAATGAAATATTTTCGGACCTTCACCATCGCAATTGGTGATTGTGAACCATTTCTTATCTTTTTTGCAGCAACTACCACACCACCTGGGTGATTATTCTCCATTTTAGATGGAGAATAATCATCCAAGTTGTCTGTAAACCTCCATTAGGTCAACCTAAGGGATTGACACAGGAACCAGACTACCTTAATAGAGAAGCATGTTTATGCATTTCTACTTTAGAGGCTTTTGACAATGATAATAGTAACTGCTGTTGCCCTAAGTAAACTACTAACACAATGGTTTAATGGTTGATGTAGCTATGTTAGGAGTAAAACTGCAAAAAGGTATCCCTGGTGAACCCTTTTAAGCAAATCTTTGATACCTCATCATACTTTGGTTGCGCGCTCTTATAGTACAGGCGATGCCTCTTTAGAAAGGCACGAACAAAATAAGTCACGCCGCCGTTATAGGCATGATTCAGCTGAGGCTACGGCCAGCCATACTAAATATCCTTTCAGTGTCCAGATGCCGTTAGTCCTATCCGGTGCCTGTTACAGCTTCTACGGGACGAAATAGTACTTACTCTTTATGACAGAATCCCGCGCAATTTCTCTCCAGAGCATAGACTGAGACCGATGGCCGTCGCGACTTTAACGTACTGCTCCTCTTACTGCATACTAAAGTGTGTTTAGCGGTTTTTCCACGACGTGTTCTCATCGATAAATATGCAATTAAACTTAAATATCAGTGTCTAAGTAAATATCTGTCAGGACTGGTCAATCGCCTGTCTAGCTGTTATTGGAGACTAGTCTTATTGCCACGGTTTGACATGCCTTATACTATATTAAAGTTACATCCTTATTTTTTTTTCTGTAATTACTCTTGAATTTTTGAACACCTTGTAACAAGGGACTAGTAACCTACTACAAGTTACAATCTGGTAGGCTAGCTAGGCTTCAGGCATCCAATTACTATGCCTACATCTAATCTACAATTCCTATTACTATTGCTGAAATTGTTATTAGTTCTCCGCCAATTATAAATAATTTTGTATGGTGACAAACTTGTCAAACCACATTTGAATCTGCCCTATTCTAATACCATACTTACTACTTTCTTAAAAATTTAAGTATATTTTGTTTTTTGGCACTCCCTAACTTTGATAGCTGTACCTATCAAACTTTATTTGGACATAAATAATAAGAAAAAAAATATATATAAATCTTAATTATGAATATTTCCAAATCTTCAGGTGACATGGTTACTTGTTTTTTTTTATTTAATTTTCATGTATCAGATAATGATTAGAGGAACATTGCCTTTACAAACAAAAAATCACTAAAATTAAAATTTTTAAACATGATCCATTGTAGCCGGCAACTTAATAGGCTATCAGTGTATAGGAAAACATTTTTAATTTACATTGTAACTGCTACCTTCCTAGTGTACTAACTGCTACTAAGGAAGGAAGTTTTAATAGAGTAAAACTTTTTTTTTTTTAAACTTCAGTTTTCACACACAATTTCATTCAGCTTCCTCAGCTGAATGAAATTGTATCTGGTTACTGTTCAGTGTTATGTCTAAACATCGTCTATTGAAATAAAAATAGTATAATATATTACACACAACAAAGAAATATTTATTGCTGTTGTTAGGGATAGTTGTGAGTTGATACCTACCTTTTTAATATGCGACTGTTTCTCAATAAAGACTAACAATTTGTTTATGAAGTCAGTTGCAATTTATCTTACAACATAAGAGTATAAGAAATATACGGTAAAATAGTATAAAGACTCCTACACACCGCCGGCGGCACAGATCACCGGTTTTTGCCGAGCGGCACGTGTCGCTTCCCGGGCGTCTGTGCCGCAGAAACTTGCACAAAGCCGCCGAGCATCATTCCAGTTGTGAGTTGTGACAGTCGTATAGAAAGCTAGTGAGGTATACATTTTGTATTTGGTTATCGATTACGATGAACAACGAAGTCGTCAACATTGCTATCGCAGCTGTAGCTTTTATTTGAATATGTAAAAAAATAAAGAAAACGGTTTTGGATGCGTCCAAGTTTAAAATATAGAAAATAGCAAAACGGTACAGTAATTATAAAAAAATATAAAAAAGATGATGTGGAGGGTCAACCTTTGCGCCACAGTATATTCTTTGGGTTTTTAAGAATGACATACAAAGAATTTGAATTTTTGCTGAATAGTACTGAAAAGTGTCCATAACAAAAAAATACTGGTTGGAGAGAATACCTGCTAAAGAGAGGTTGGTTTAATTTCCTCTCAATTTCATTTTGTCGCTATCCTTATGTTCAATGAAAAGCAACACTGCGTCATTATCCCAATTAAACGTAATTACTGAATTTTTCAACCGCGCACAACCACAACAGTACCTCGTGAATGCCGGGAGCAAACTGACCTTGAAACCCGCGTGACACGCGGCGGCTTCTTTACGTGGCAAAACCGGTGGGTTTATAAGCCTCCGGAGTGTAGGCGCCTGTAGGCCACTGTAATTAGATATACATATATCATTTTATTGAAAACTAGGGTCTCACCAACGTAGGCATATTTCGTGGTAGGTGTTTTAAATTTTTTCACAATGCGTATATGCATTCGAAATAGTTCTGGATGTATTTAATTCATGACATTTAAAGAAAATTATCCTCTATACCTACTCTGTCTATTCTTTTATTTTTAACCGACTTCAAAAAGGAGGAGGTGCTCAAGACGCCTGAACCAATTTGGATAATTCTTTTTTGTTTCAAAGGGTAAACTTCCTAAGTGGTCCCATTTAGATTTTATCGTAATCTGTTAAGCGGTTTTTGAAAAATCAACAAATATCTAAAAATTGTATACATCGATGATATCTTTGTTTACTCCGAAACCGCGCTGTCTCATTGGAGCTGTGGGCTTAGTTGGCCTACCCATATTATATTTAAACAAAATACATCTACTTTCCATTAAAAATTTCAAAATAAAATTAATATTTAACCGACTTCAAAAAAGGAGGAGGTTCTCTCCCGCTGTCTACCTTTCGTCAGAAATGAGATTTCTCAATCGGTGCATTTCTGCTAATGCTCATTCATTGTGGGGTTTACTTAACAGTTAGAGGGTTCTAAATCAGATAGAGCTATTTCTGCCAAAGTTTTAACTCTGCTGAGAGCTACACTTGTCCCTTCGCAAAGTTTTAAAAATAATGGATTCTAAAAAAGTTTTCAGTTCTGGGTGTAAAATTGCAAAATATGTCACGTGTCACAATGAGGGGAGGGTTCCACAAATTTGATCACTTGTTACAAGGACGGGGGGTCCAAAATTCGTGTGACGAAATTTAAAGATGGCCCCTTATTATGATTTAAGCACATTGAAGTCGGTGATACTTTTTTTAAAAGATAATTATGACAGTTCCCCTAAGTAGTCAATTAGTGATGACCATGTTGCCGATTTAATAATAAATTTTTAAAACGATTTTAGTAAAAGTAAAAAGTTTAAACAATTTATGAAAAGACTCGATTAATAAATGAAATTATACAAAATATGTCACGTGTCACAATGAGGGGAGGGTTCCACAAATTTGATCACTTGTTACAAGGACGGGGGTCCAAAATTCGTGTGACGTAATTTAAAGATGGCCCCTTATTATGATTTAAGCACATTGAAGTCGGTGATACTTTTTTTAAAAGATAATTATGACAGTTCCCCTAAGTAGTCAATTAGTGATGACCATGTTGCCGATTTAATAATAATTTTTTAAAACGATTTTAGTTAAAGTAAAAAGTTTAAACAATTTATGAAAGGACTCGATTAATAAATGAAATTATACAAAATATGTCACGTGTCACAATGAGGGGAGGGTTCCACAAATTTGATCACTTGTTACAAGGACGGGGGTCCAAAATTCGTGTAACGTAATTTAAAGATGGCCCCTTATTATAATTTAAGCACATTGAAGTCGGTGATACTTTTTTTAAAAGATAATTATGACAGTTCCCCTAAGTAGTCAATTAGTGATGACCATGTTGCCGATTTAATAATAATTTTTTAAAACGATTTTAGTTAAAGTAAAAAGTTTAAACAATTTATGAAAGGACTCGATTAATAAATGAAATTATACACGTTTCATATATCTTGTTCTTATATGTATGTATAAAAATCGATGTTCCTATGGACCGCAAACGGATTTTTTACGCCCTACGTTTAATCCTGTGAAATTTGATAGCGATCGGGTGAAAAGTTTTTTTTGTTTTCAGTAGTTAGTACTACCCGTGCGAAGCCAGGTGGGTCACTAGTTTATACAAAAGAATTGATATTAATGTTACTGTGGACTCAAGTGACAAATCTAGTGTGAATCACCATTCACTTGTTCGTTAAGTACTTTAAGTTTGAATAACAACATTTTGATGTTATTAATTGCAAATACATTCGAATACAACTCTTCATAATAATAGGCGAAATGCTTTTTATGCTGATTTACAAATAATTATATCGATTCATAAATATGTATTAGAAACATTAGTTCTCATCACTACGTACAATAGGACGTAACTCTTTTTATTGCGCAAAGCAGTAATCATTTATTATGAAAACTACATTTGCAGTATCATAACGTCTACGAGGGGTAATAAATAGTATAATTGGTTTAAAATAGGTAATCTATATATTTTTCTGCGCGTTAATTTAACGAACTCTGGCATAGTTACGTTCTCTAGCAACTATCAAATAGAAAATAAATGAATGGACAGAGATACATACTATGTAGGTTCATGCATAAATATTTTTATGTATTACAGTGTGAAACAAATACAAAGGAACATAACCAGTGCTTAAATAGATCAAAACTTGTATGGAATGTGAAACTCACTAAGCAGATATATTGTACATATTATTTTACTATCCATGATACATGTAAGAGACTTTTTTATAATAGATATCGATTGGAAGATGTGGGTGTGTGTAGATAATTCGTTTAATGTACTTGACGTGTTTCAGGACTATGAGTTCCTAGACTTATCTGATGTGAAGGAAGCAGAATTGAACAAAC